>CM023095.1:17303599-17693766 GCA_013103745.1 Gardenia jasminoides | reverse complement strand
GCAAACCACCCAAAGCTCCAAAGTTCCTCCTTGCACCCAAGCTTGATGTTTAAGTAACACTCTAACCTAGGTTTAGCTCTTGGACAAGTTTATTTTCACATAAAATGGCTAAAATCTAGCTTAAGGTTTTGGTGTTTTCTTGCTTATGGAGTTGGCCAAGAGGAGAGAGAAAAGAGAAATTTGGTTCAAATTTTTTTGAAGACAAGAGTTTAAATAGATAAGCTTAAGTCAAGACTTGTTGGATGGTTGACAAGTGGAAATGTCTTGCCTGGTGGGTTAAAGTTCTAGGCAATAGCTTCTAATCCCTCAATTAAAATGTAACCTACTTAATGCCACATAAATTTTATGCATTTGGCTACATAAAACATGAAAATGAAATTCCAAATTAATGTCATGCTATGCCTACAAAATAAAGTACTTAAATGAGAATAATGCACTTTGCTTTCATGGTGCAATCAAGACATTTTTCATTTTCATCACTTTTTTTCTGGTTCACCCTCTCCCCTTAAAATTTAGCCCTCGAAATTCTCACCTTAACCACTCTGTAGACCACGAAGTCTGTTGGCCAAAAGGGCATATGTTCTAGGCGGCACCCGTGGTCGCTTCCCTCCTTCAGCCTTCGTTGGGTAGTTCCATTTCCTTGGCGAGTATTACCCTCTATGCTGTTTCCTTGGGCAATTGCTAACTTGATGGTCGCGCACTTCCACAATGCAGACATCACAGCCCTTACCCAACAGTTATCTTGGTGTGATTTGCCTTTATCCACCAATTGGTTGAGAAATTGTGACTTGACCTCTCAACGGTGTTTCCTTTGGTTGAACCCTTCAGGCTTTGGTAGCATATAAGTTTCTCTTTGAGGGAAGAATTACACCAATGAGCTCTCTTTACATTGCCAAAACTTCAATTTAGAGATTTTCTAGTCGGCCAAAGCTTTTCAAGGGCATCACTAAAATCTAGGTCCAATTTACTGCTGCGGCGTCTTGAATTTCTAGGTTAAGTCCCAAATGAACCGTCTTATTCTCTCCAACTCCATAACTACTAGTTACAGGGCAAACAAATTTAGTGAATTGAGTTTGTGTGTACCACCGTTCTCTTCTCTCTTTTCGACCATTGGTGATTTTGTTCTAAATTCATCCAAGTTCAAGTTTGTTCCCTTGTTCTACTTATAACATTCCACCATGCTCTAACCGCTCCTTAAATTGGAACACCCAGAAAGTTGTCTCTCTTGAATAATCCAAAACATCAAATATGTTCCTTATATTCTCCAACCAATTCTCGCCATATCGGTCGGGATCTCAGAAAACTTAGGGAGAAAACTTTTGAAATCTCTAATGCCTTATCTTCTCCTTCTACTTGATTCACGGGTTTCCTTGTTGATTTCGTGTTTTGACCAGCCATTTATGCTAACAAGTCAGTCATACGTTGGATGGTGTGGCAACCTGTTCATTAGCATCAGCCCTTGGTTCGACGATTATCTCCTGCACGGATTCATGGTCACCCCTTGATATTGGGGCTGTCTAAGTCCACGTCCACGCTTGACATGCGGCCCTCGTCATTGCCCCTCTCGTTTCCATGTTCATAGCTAATCATACATGCATATGTATATCGACCAAAGTAAACCATAATTAACTACACACACATACAAGTAACAACTCTTAAAGACAAATGAAACAAACCCATTTTTTCCACATAGCCATTTTTCCATACGCTTTAAACTCTCGGTCATGTCCCAAACTAGTACAAACTAGAGCTCATTAAGCTAAACACAAGTCACGGTCAAGTTAAGTACATACCAAGTCAAAATTAGCATACAAAAGCAAATAAGTCATTAACAAAACACATTGGTCTCCAAGGTGGGACATTCTACATCCCCATCCCATCATCCTCTTACAAAGGTCAAAAGCAATAGCATGGATTAATTAGAACCAAGAGATTCTCGTTCTCTAACACGTTCGACTTCATTTCCCTTAGGGTCCTTAGGAATACGATCTTCTCCACTCTCTCCCTTAATTGTGCCATTTGGGCCAAGCGATTATTGGCTTCTTGTAATTGTTCCGCGTAAGGTTTCGATTCGTTCTTACTCTCGAGCACCTAGTCTCCAACTCACTTGAATTGATCATTTTGCTCTTGCATTGCAACAACTAACCTCGCCTCTCTCTACGGTAGCTAGCACCACACGGTTGGGATATGAATATGCTGCCAACAATCACACGCCTATCCATCCCTATCGTCTGGACAAGCTGCCGAAATGGCTGCCAGGTCCTATCTCGAAACATAAGGATGAAGTCGCCTCAGAGTAGTCCTTGTACTCGATTTCCTTCCATTCAGACAACCAAAACTAGAATTAGTGTTCTAGGTAAACTCTTGCCACAAATCATATCATTTGTCGGTCAACCTAATCCCACGTGCACCACGAACTTAAAGGTTATGATACACTACAGAGATCTGAAACCTTGGCTCTGATACCAAGCTGGCAATGTACCATTTCTCCCAAGGGGACCCTAGGGTATCGGCGAAGCAGCTGCCCAACTCTGACCCACTCACTACATTTCCTCAATTCAATTGCGAATAACAAAATAACTTTAATATCTTCTAGTCAAATGTAACATTTAAACCCCAAAACTTCCTTAACAAACCACAACCGTCCCAAACTATAATTACAGATACAGAAGTTTATCCATTCAGAATTCCATAAGTACAATTCAAAAAACAAAGGCTACATCAAAATACAAGCTTAAGTCTCCAAACCAACCGACGTAGCGCAACTTTTGGAGGCCCTCGATCTCAAACCCTACTAAGACAAAACAAAGTTGGAAGGAATGAGATAAAATCCCAGTGAGCGATCCTAACATCATACAAATCTCATAGTAATAGTGAATCAATATATACATGGTTAAACACTCAATAGATCAATATAATTCAGTTGAAGCATAAAGTGTAAAACACATAAAGCGAGAAAACTCGGTGAAAGGATCAGGCTTCCAAGCGGTTGCAGTCCATCTTGTCCAACACTCAACCTCATACTCCTCATTATAACTCCAGTGGTAATACTTGAGTACACGTCACGATTTGCCATTCTAAGTTACCAACCTACCAGACCTACGAGGTCCGCTTCTAGCTCGAATAGGTCGATAACGAGGGAAAGGCCTTGTTCAGCCTGTGCTGGTACACATGGCCTACTGATCATGCACAAATAATATACAAACAGTGGAAAAGCACCACGGTTAAAAAGTAAAATGAAAAGTAGGCGAGTGCGATAAAGTACTGACTCCTTCACATAATCATTGAAAAGCATTGAAAATGATTTAACATGTCAAATAAGCAATTCATTCACAAACATGCAAGGAACACTCACCGATTTAAGTAAAATAATTCAAAGCGTCCGTCCCAATTCTCTTTGTTCCCCTTTCCAAGTCTAAAAGCAAGCGAAATAAAATCATTTAGTTACGGGCTATCTCAAACATGAAAGACCAAATGTATATGCTAGTTATTCTTTTACTTGATAAACTCACACTTGGATGCACAAACCACAAAATGACCAATCCAATTTATAAGAGTGATCAAATGAAAGTCTTATCAACATATTAGAATCATGAATGAGTGGGTCGGGACATAGCAAGAATACACAAGAATCAAAGGGAATGAGAATAGCACTTGTGGAAGTGAAACTAACAATTGACATGTTTGCCACGCTTCAGTAATTTAATCATAACTGTGGTTGTCGTTATCGGATTAGGATGAATTTTATTGCATTTCGAAGCTAAGACATAGGCCTATAACTTTAATGAAGAGGTTGAATACCAAATCATGCTTAATCATAGTCAAAATGGCAAATCTCAGAGAAGCAAGAAAAGCTGTGAAATGGCTACAGGGCTGGTCGAACAGTCCCAGGAAAACAGTGATAACTCGGCGTAGAAAAATCAAAATCAAGCTCCGTCAGTGGCGTTTAAAACTAGGTTCATAGGGATTTCTAATGGTATAAGGCTCAGGCTCTAATTAATTTTCTACAGTCAACAATAACCTCAGAAATTTCACTATTTTTTATTCCTGTTTTCCTGCGAAAATTTCAGTTTGGATGCATTTTCTTCTATCAATCCTTTAAATTCATTTCCACCATTTTCCAAGGTGTTTAACAAGCTAAAACAGCAATTAACTCCATCATCAAAGCATCACAAAACAACAATCAATTTATCAAACACTTGGTGGCCAACAAATAAAACCCAAACTCTAGTTAGCAACCCCAAGATTTCCTTCCATAATCAATCCTTCCAAACAACAATAAGTACTTTAATGTCACCTAACCAACATCCTCTAAGGATTTAAGCTCATTAAAGCATGATTAAGAGAGGTCTTACCTTGCTAGAAGTGTGAGCAAACCACCCAAAAGCTCCAAAAGCTTCACTCCTTGCACCCAAGCTTGATGTTTAGGTAACACTCTAACCTAGGTTTAGCTCTTGGACAAGTTTATTCTCACTTAAAATGGCTAAAATCTAGCTTAAGGTTTTGGTGTTTTCTTGCTTATGGAGTTGCCAAGAGGAGAGAGAAAGAGAGGGAATTTGGTTCAAATTTTTTGAAGACAAGAGTTTAAATAGATAAGCTTAAGTCAAGACTTGTTGGATGGTTGACAAGTGGAAATGTCTTGGCCACGAATTGGGTTAAAGTTCTAGGCAATTAGCTTCTAATCCCTCAATTAAAATGTAACCTACTTAATGCCACATAAATTTTATGCATTTGGCTACATAAAACATGAAAAATGAAATTCCAAATTAATGTCATGCTATGCATACAAAATAAAGTACTTAAAGGAGAATAATGCACTTAATGCTTTCATGGTGCAATCAAGACATTTTTTCATTTTCATCACTTTTTTCGGGTTCTCACACTCTCTCCCCTTAAAAGAATTTCAGACTCAAATTCTCACCTTTAACCACCTCTCAGACCCCTCAAGTCTGTTGGCCAAAAGGGCATATGTTCTAGTCGGCACCCAGTGGTCGCTTCCCTCCTTCAGTAGCTCGTTAAGGGTAGTTCCATTTCCTTGGCGTAGTATTACCCTCTCAAGGCTGTTTCCTTAGGCAATTGCTAACTTGATGGTCGGCACTTCCACAATGCTACATTCGCCCTTCACCCAACAGTTATCTTCGGTGTGATTTGCCTTTCCACAGTATCCACCAATTGGTTGAGAAATTGTGACTTGACCTCTCAACGGTGTTTCCTTTGGTTGAACCCTTCCTGTTTGAGTTCCTTGGGATGTAGTTCCTTTAAGTTTCTCCATATTATGAGAGGAAGAAGGAGATGATAATTTTACCCCATCAGTTCCTTTTCCGACTTTGAGTGGCTACCTCTTTAGGGGTCTCAAGCGATTACTACTAGATGAATCTCTCTTTGGGTGCTTGAAAGGCTTTCGGTTGGGATTTTCTAGTCTCGACCCTTTGAGCTTTTTCAAGGGCATCACTAAAGGTCTCAATTTGAGTTGCTGAATTTCTAGGTTAAGTCCCTGAATGAACCGTCTTATTCTCTTCCGCTCTGTAACTACTAGTTCTGGGGCAAACCTTGACAGTTTAGTGAATTGAGTTTCAGACATTGTGCCACACCTGGAAGTTCCTTGGGCTTTATGAAATCATCTTCTCTTTTCCTAGACCGGTGGTGGTAGAAAGTTTTCATTAATTTTCATACGAAATTCATCCAAGTTCTCGGAGTTTGTTCCCTTTCCCACTTGTTTCTTATAACATTCCACCATGCTCTAACCGCTCCTTCAAATTGGAACACCGCAAAAGTTACTTGTCTCTCTTCGAATAATCCAAAACATCAAATATGTTCCTTATATTCTCCAACCAATTCTCGGCCATATCGGGGTCAGGATCTCCAGAAAACTTAGGGGAGAAAACTTTTGAAATCTCTCTAATGCCTTATCTTCTCCTTCTACTTGATTCACAGGGTTTCCTTGTTGATTTGGGTTTTGACCAGCCATTTATGCTAACAAGTCAGTCATACGTTGGATGGTGTGGCAACCTGTTCATTAGCATCAGCCCTTGGTTCCGATTATCTCTGCGACGGATTCATTGTCACCCCCTTGATATTGGGGTTGTCTAAGTCCACGTCCACGTCCACACCCGCGGCCTCGTCATTGCCCTCTCGTTTCCATGTTCATAGCTAATCTATATGCATATGTATATCGACCATACTAAACCATAATTAACTACACACACATACAAGTAACAACTCTTAAAGACAAATGAAACAAACCCATTTTTTTCCACATAGCCATTTTTCCAATACAGTTTAAACTCAGTCATGTCCCAAACTAGTACAAACTAGAGCTCATTAAGCTAAACACAAGTCACGGTCAAGTTAAGTACATACCAAGTCAAAAGTAGCATACAAAAGCAAATAAGTCATTAACAAGACACACTGGTCTCCAAGGTAGGACATTCTACATCCCCATCCCATCATCCTCTTACAAAAGGTCAAAAGCAATACGTCACTGGATTAATTAGAACCAAGAGATTCTCGTTCTCTAACACGTTCGACTTCATTTCCCACGCTAGGGTCCTTAGGGCCACGATCTTCTCCACCTCTCTCCCTTAATTGTTGTGCCATCTGGGCCAAACGATTATTGGCTTCTTGTAATTGTTCACGTAAGGTTTCGATTCGTTCTTACTCCTCGAGCACCCTAGTCTCCAACTCCTGAATTCGATCATTTGCTCTTGCATTCGCAACAACTAACCTCTGCCTCTCATCTACAGTAGCTAGCACCACACGGTTGGGATATGAATATGCCTGCCAACAATCACACTTGCCTATCCATCCTATGTCACGGGACAAAGCGAAATGGCTCGCCGGTCCTATCGAAACATAACAGGATGAAGTCGCCTCCGAAGTAGTCCTTGTACTCGATTTCCTTCCATTCCGACAACCAAAACTAGAATTAGTGTTCTAGGTAAACTCTTGCCACAAATCATATCATTTGTCAGTCAACCTAATCCCACTGTCCGGCACCCTGAACTTAAAGGTTATGATACACTACAGAGATCTGAAACCTTGGCTCTGATACCAACTGTGACAGTACCATTTCTCCCTAGGGCGGACCCTAGGGTATCGGCCGGCAGCCTGCCCAACTCTCGCCGGCACTCACTACATTTCCTCAATTCAATTGCGAATAACAAAATAACTTTAATATCTTCTAGTCAAATGTAACATTTAAACCCCAAAACTTCCTTAACAAACCACAACCGTCCCAAACTATAATTACAGATACAGAAGTTTATCCATTCAGAATTCCATAAGTACAATTCAAAAAACAAAGGCTACATCAAAATACAAGCTTAAGTCTCCAAACCAACCGACGTAGCGCAACTTTTGGAGGCCCTCGATCTCAAACCCTACTAAGACAAAACAAAGTTGGAAGGAATGAGATAAAATCCCAGTGAGCGATCCTAATATCATACAAATCTCATAGTAATAGTGAATCAATATATACATCAGTTAAACACTCAACAGATCAATATAATTCAGTTCGGAAGCATAAAAGTGTAAAACACATGGCGAGAAAACTCTCAGTGAAAGGATACCTGCCATCGGAAAGCGGTTCAGTCCATCTTGTCCAACACTCAACCTCATACTCCTCATTATAACTCCCAGTGGTAATACTTGAGTACACCGTCTGATTGCCTAAGTTACCAACCTACCCGACTGAGTTCGCTTCTGGCTCGAATAGGTCGATAACGAAGGGGGAAAGGCCTTGTTCAGCCTATGTGTTAGTACACATGGCCTACAGTCATGCACAAATAATATACAAACAGTGGAAAAGCACACAGTTAAAAAGTAAAATGAAAAGTAGGCCGAGTGCGATAAAGTACAGACTCGCCCTTCACATAATCATTGAAAAGCATTGAAAATGATTTAACATGTCAAATAAGCAATTCATTCACAAACATGCAAGGAACACTCACCGATTTAAGTAAAATAATTCAAACCGTCCGTCCCAATTCTCTTTGTTCCCACTTTCCAAGTCTAAAAGCAAGCGAAATAAAAATCATTTAGTTTTGGGCTATCTCAAACATGAAAGACCAAATGTATATGCTAGTTATTCTTTTACTTGATAAACTCACACTTGGATGCACAAACCACAAAATGACCAATCCAATTTATAAGAGTGATCAAATGAAAGTCTTATCAACATATTAGAATCATGAATGAGTGGGTCGGGACACGGCAAGAATGCACAAGAATCAAAGGGAATGAGAGTAGCACTTGTGGAAATGAAACTAACGATTGGCAGGTTTGCCGCGTCTCAGTAATTTAATCATAACTATGGTTGTCGTTATCGGATTGGGACAAGTTTTATGGCGTTTCGAAGCTAAGACATAGGCCTATAACTTTAATCAAGAGGTTGAAAACCAAATCATGCTTAATCATAGACAAAATGGCAAATCTCAGAGAAGCAAGAAAACTGTTGAAATGGCTACAGGCTGGTTGAACAGTCCCAGGAAAACAGTGATAACTCGGCGTAGAAAAATCAAAATCAAGCTCCGTCAGTGGCGTTTAAAACTAGGTTCATAGGGATTTCTAATGGTATAAGGCTCAGGCTCTAATTAATTTTCTACAGTCAACAATAACCTCAGAAATTTCACTATTTTTATTCCTGTTTTCCTCGAAAATTTCAGTTTGGATGCATTTTCTTCTATCAATCCTTTAAATTCATTTCCACCATTTTCCAAGGTGTTTAACAAGCTAAAACAGCAATTAACTCCATCATCAAAGCATCACAAAACAACAATCAATTTATCAAACACTTGGTGGCCAACAAATAAAACCCAAACTCTAGTTAGCAACCCCAAGATTTCCTTCCATAATCAATCCTTCCAAACAACAATAAGTACTTTAATGTCACCTAACCAACATCCTCTAAGGATTTAAGCTCATTAAAGCATGATTAAGAGAGGTCTTACCTTGCTAGAAGTGTGAGCAAACCACCCAAAAGCTCCAAAAGCTTCACTCCTTGCACCCAAGCTTGATGTTTGGGTAACACTCTAACCTAGGTTTAGCTCTTGGACAAGTTTATTCTCACTTAAAATGGCTAAAATCTAGCTTAAGGTTTTGGTTTTTTCTTGCTTATGGAGCTCGGCCAAGAGGAGAGAGAAAAGAGAGAATTTGGTTCAAATTTTTTGAAGACAAGAGTTTAAATAGATAAGCTTAAGTCAAGACTTGTTGGATGGTTGACAAGTGGAAATGTCTTGGCCACGAATTGGGTTAAAGTTCTAGGCAATTAGCTTCTAATCCCTCAATTAAAATGTAACCCACTTAATGCCACATAAATTTTATGCATTTGGCTACATAAAACATGAAAAATGAAATTCCAAATTAATGTCATGCTATGCCTACAAAATAAAGTACTTAAATGAGAATAATGCACTTAATGCTTTCGTGGTGCAATCAAGACATTTTTTCATTTTCATCACTTTTTTTTCTGGGTTCTCACACTCTCTCCCCCTAAAAAGAATTTCGTCCTCGAAATTCTCACCTTTAACCACCTCTGTAGACCCTGAAGTCTGTTGGCCAAAAAGGGCATATGTTCTAGCTGGCACCCGTGGTCGCTTCCCTCCTTCTGTAGCTCGTTAAGGAGTAGTTCCATTTCCTTGGCGAGTATTACCTTCTCGCGGCTGTTTCCTTGGGCAATTGCTAACTTGATGGTCGGCACTTCCACAATGCAGACACTTCCGCCCCTTCACCCAACAGTTATCTTCGGTGTGATTTGCCTTTCCACAGTATCCACCAATTGGTTGAGAAATTGTGACTTGACCTCTCAACGGTGTTTCCTTTGGTTGAACCCTTCTTGAGTTCCTTGGGATATAGTTCCTTTAAGTTTCTCCATAGTATGAGAGAAGAGATGGTAATTTTACCCCATCGGTTCCTTTTCCCGACTTTGAGTGGTGATAGTCTCTTTAGGGGTCTCTGCGATTACTACTAGATGAATCTCTCTTTCGTGCTTGAAAGGCTTTGGGTTGGGATTTTCTAGTCTCGACCTTTGAGCTTTTTTTTCAAGGGCATCACTAAAGGTCTCAATTTGAGTTCTTTTGCTCGCCGTCTTGAATTTCTAGGTTAAGTCCCTGAATGAACTCTTATTCTCTTCCGCTCTGTAACTACTAGTTCTGGGGCAAACCTTGACAGTTTAGTGAATTGAGTTTCAGTATTCTACCACACTTGAAGTTCCTTGGCTTAAGTTTATGAAATCATCTCTCTCTTTTCCTAGACCGGTGGTAGAAAGTTTTCGTTTAATTTTCATAAATTCATCCAAGTTCTCGAGTTTGTTCCCTTTCCCACTTGTTTCTTATAACATTCCACCATGCTCTAACCGCTCCTTCAAATTGGAACACTCGCAAAGTTACTTGTCTCTCTTGAATAATCCAAAGCATCAAATATGTTCCTTATATTCTCCAACCAATTCTTCGCCATATCGGGTCGATCTCCAAAACTTGGGGAGAAAACTTTGAAATCTCTCTAATGCCTTATCTTCTCCTTCTACTTGATTCAGGTTTCCTTGTTGATTTCCTGGTTTTGACCAGCCATTTATGCTAACAAGTCGGTCATACGTTGGATGGTGGCAACTGTTTCATTAGCATCAGCCCTTGGTTCCGATTATCTCCTGACGGCCAGTTCATGGTCACCCCTTGATATTGGGGCTGTCTAAGTCCACGTCCACGTCCACGCCCACGGCCTCATATTGCCCTTCTAGCTTTCCATGTTCATAGCTAATCTATATGCATATGTATATCAAACCAAAGTAAACCATAATTAACTACACACACATACAAGTAACAACTCTTAAAGACAAATGAAACAAACCCATTTTTTTCCACATAGCCATTTTTCCAATACAGTTTAAACTCAGTCATGTCCCAAACTAGTACAAACTAGAGCTCATTAAGCTAAACACAAGTCACGGTAAAGTTAAGTACATACCAAGTCAAAAGTAGCATACAAAAGCAAATAAGTCATTAACAAAACACATTGGTCTCCAAGGTAGGACATTCTAAATCCCCATCCCAGCATCCTCTTACAAAAGGTCAAAAGCAATACGTCACTGGATTAATTAGAACCAAGAGATTCTCGTTCTCTAACACGTTCGACTTCATTTGCCACGCTAGGGTCCTTAGGGCCACGATCTTCTCCACCTCTCTCCCTTAATTGTTGTACCATCTGGGCCAAACGATTATTGGCTTCTTGTAATTGTTCACGTAAGGTTTCGACTTCTTACCCTCGAGCACCCTAGTCTCCAACTCCACTGAATTCGTCATTTGCTCTTGCATTCAACTAACTAACCTATGCCTCTCATCTACGTAGCTAGCACCACACCTGTTGGGATATGAATATGTCTACCAACAATCACACCGCCTATCCATCCTATGTCCAGGACAAGTCAAATGGCTCGCCAGTCCTATCTCAAACATAACAGGGATGAAGTCGCCTCAGTAGTCCTTGTACTCGATTTCCTTCCATTCCGACAACCACAACTAGAATTAGTGTTCTAGGTAAACTCTTGCCACAAATCATATCATTTGTCAGTCAACCTAATCCCACTGTCCGGCACCCTGAACTTAAAGGTTATGATACACTACAGAGATCTGAAACCTAGGCTTTGATACCAACTGTGACAGCCCCATTTCTCCCTAGGGCGGACCCTAGGGTATCGGCGGGCAGCCTGCCCAACTCTCGCCGGCACTCACTACAGTTCCTCAATTCAAATGCGAATAACAAAATAACTTTAATATCCTCTAGTCAAATGTAACATTTAAACCCCAAAACTTCTTTAACAAACCACAACCGTCCCAAACTATAATTACAGATACAAAAGTTTATCCATTCAGAATTCCATAAGTACAATTCAAAAAACAAAGGCTACATCAAAATACAAGCTTAAGACTACAAACCAACCGACCTAGCGCAACTCTTGGAGGCCCTCAATCTCAAACCCTACTAAGGAAAAACAAAGTTGGAAGGAATGAGCTAAAAGCCCAGTGAGCGATCCTAATATCATACAAATCTCATAGTCATAGTGAATCAATATATACATCAGTTAAGCACTCAACAGATCAATATAATTCAGTTCGGAAGCATAAAAGTGTAAAACACATAAACCAGAAAACTCGGTGAATGGATACGATTTCCACTGGAAAGCGATTGCAAAATCCTCTTGTCCAACACTCAACCTCATACTCCTCCTTATAACTCCCAGTGGTAATACTTGAGTACACCGTACAGTGCTCTAAGTTACCAACCTACCCGACCAGTTAAGCCCGGCTCGAATAGGTCGATACTTGAAGGGGAAAGGCCTTGTTCACCTATGTGTTAGTACACATGGCCTACTGATCATGCACAAATAATATACAAAGTGGAAAAGCACCGCGGTTAAAAGTAAAATGAAAAGTAGGCGAGTGCGATAAAGTACAGACTCGCCACACATAATCATTGAAAAGCATTGAAAATGATTTAACATGTCAAATAAGCAATTCATTCACAAACATGCAAGGAACACTCACCGATTTAAGTAAAATAATTCGAAACGTCCGTGCCCAATTCTCCTTTGTTCCCACTTTCCATGTCTAAAAGCAAGCGAAATAAAAATCATTTAGTTTTGGGCTATCTCAAACATGAAAGACCAAATGTATATGTTAGTTATTCTTTTACTTGATAAACTCACACTTGGATGCACAAACCACAAAATGACCAATCCAGGAAAACTGTTGAAATGGCTACAGGTTGGTCGAACAGTCTCAGGAAAAGAGTGACAACTCGACGTAGAAAAATCAAAATCAATCTCCGTCAGTGGCGTTTAAAACTAGGTTCATAGGGCTTTCTAATGGTATAAGGCTCAAGCTCTAATTAATTTTCTACAGTCAACAATAACCTCAGAAATTTCACTATTTTTTATTCCTGTTTTCCTGCGAAAATTTCAGTTTGGATGCATTTTCTTCTATCAATCCGTTAAAGACATTTCCACCATTTTCCAGGGTGTTTAACAAGCTAAAACAGCAATTAACTCCATCATCAAAGCATCACAAAACAACAATCAATTTATCAAACACTTGGTGGCCAACAAATAAAACCCAAACTCTAGTTAGCAACCCCAAGAATTCCTTCCATAATCAATCCTTCCAAACAACAATAAGAACTTTAATGTCACCTAACCAACATCCTCTAAGGATTTAAGCTCATTAAAGCATGATTAAGAGAGGTCTTACCTTGCTAGAAGTGTGAGCAAACCACCCAAAAGCTCCAAAAGCTTCATTCCTTGCACCCAAGCTTGATGTTTAAGTAACACTCTAACCTAGGTTTAGCTCTTGGACAAGTTTATTCTCACTTAAAATGGATAAAATCTAGCTTAAGGTTTTGGTGTTTTCTTGCTTATGGAGTTCGGCCAAGAGGATAGAGAAAAGAGAGGGAATTTGGTTCAAATTTTTTTGAAGACAAGAGTTTAAATAGATAAGCTTAAGTCAAGACTTGTTGCATGGGTGACAAGTGGAAATGTCTTGGCCACGAATTGGGTTAAAGTTCTAGGCAATTAGCTTCTAATCCCTCAATTAAAATGTAACCTACTTAATGCCACATAAATTTCTACATAAAACATGAAAAATGAAATTCTAAATTAATGTCATGCTATGCATACAAAATAAAGAACTTAAAGGAGAATAATGCACTTAATGCTTTCATGGTGCAATCAAGACATTTTTTCATTTTCATCACTTTTTTTTCTGGGTTCTCACACTCTCTCCCCCTTAAAAGAATTTCGTCCTCGAAATTCTCACCTTTAACCACCTCTGTAGACCCTGAAGTCTGTTGGCCAAAAAGGGCATATGTTCTAGCTGGCACCCGTGGTCGCTTCCTCCTCTCAGAGCTCGTTAAGTAGTTCCATTTCCTTAGTATTACCCTCTCGCTGTTTCCTTGGGCAATTGCTAACTTGATGGTCGGCACTTCCACAATGCAGACACTTCCGCCCCTTCACCCAACAGTTATCTTCGGTGTGATTTGCCTTTCCACAGTATCCACAAATTGGTTGAGAAATTGTGACTTGACCTCCTAACGGTGTTTCCTTTGGTTGAACCCTTCCTGTTTGAGTTCCTTGGGATGTAGTTCCTTTAAGTTTCTCCATATTATGAGAGGAAGAAGGAGATGGTAATTTTACCCCATCAGTTCCTTTTCTGACTTTGAGTGGCGGTACAGTCTCTTTATGGGTCTCGAAGCGATTACTACTAGATGAATCTCTCTTTCGTGCTTGAAAGGCTTTCAGTTGGGATTTTCCAATCTCGACCCTTTGAGCTTTTTCAAGGGCATCGCTAAAGGTCTCAATTTGAGTTGCTGCGAGGGCGTCTTGAATTTCTTGGTTAAGTCCCTGAATGAACCGTCTTATTCTCTTCCGCTCTGTAACTACTAGTTCTGGGGCAAACCTTGACAGTTTAGTGAATTGAGTTTCGTATTGTGCCACACTGGAAGTTCCTTGGCGAAGATTTATGAAATCATCTTCTCTCTTTTCCTGGACCAGTGGTGGCAGAAAATTTTCGTTAAATTCTCATATGAAATTCATCCAAGTTCTCGGAGTTTGTTCCCTTTCCCACTTGTTTCTTATAACATTCCACCATGCTCTAACCGCTCCTTCAAATTGGAACACCGCAAAAGTTACTTGTCTCTCTTCGGAATAATCCAAAGCATCAAATATGTTCCTTATATTCGCCAACCGATTCTTGGCCATATCGGGGTCAGGATCTCCAGAAAACTTAGGGGGAGAACACTTTTGAAATCTCTCTAATGCCTTATCTTCTCCTTCTACTTGATTCACTGGGTTTCCTTGTTGATTTCCAGGGTTTTGACCAGCCATTTGTGCTAACAAGTCAGTCATACGTTGGATGGCTGTGGCAACCTGTTCATTAGCATCAGCCCTTGGTTCGCGATTATTTCCTGCGACGGATTCATGGTCACCCCCTTGATATTGGGGCTGTCTAAGTCCACGTCCACGTCCACGCCCACGGCCTCGTCATTGCCCTCTCATTTCCATGTTCATAGCTAATCTATATGCATATGTATATCAACCATACTAAACCATAATTAACTACACATACATACAAGTAATAACTCTTAAAGACAAATGAAACAAACCCATTTTTTTCCACATAGCCATTTTTCCAATACAGTTTAAACTCAGTCATGTCCCAAACTAGTACAAACTAGAGCTCATTAAGCTAAACACAAGTCACGGTAAAGTTAAGTACATACCAAGTCAAAAGTAGCATACATACCAAATTTATTGCTAGAGTTTTGTCTGCAAATCATCCAGAACGGAGTGGTTAATTACTAGGCATCATAGGTGGAGCATAATCATAGGTGGAGCATAATCATGCATTTCTTCCCTACATCTCCATTAACTTATCCATTTCTTATTACTTCCCACTACTATGTTAGTGAGCTACTCGGTGCTAAACATCTACCCACTGTTATAGACGAATACAAATCAGTATTCGTCTATAACAGTGGGTCTTTCTGTAGGCGGTTTTCATGCTCAAAGTAGGTATTCATACAATGCTTTAGTACACTTTATTGCTCAGCCTCATTCTGACATATGTCATAATGTCTACCCTCCATATCTATTACCCTTCCTTTCATATTACTTTCCTTTGTTATTGGAATAAAATGGACTTGCTGGCAGGGAGATTTAGTCATATTCTAGGGGAGACTCTGTCAATATTTTTCTAAATTTTTATTTTGAGATTATGCCCTTCAATAGAATCCTTAATAGGAAACAAGTCCTGTTTATGTTTACAAAATTCTAGATTTCTTATTCTTGAATATGTGCTTCTACCTAGTATTCATTGATATAATAAGCATCTTCTTCATCATCCAATGAGCTCGGTGATTACAAAATTGGGGAACATGTCTGCCGAGCGACCTCTCCAAGTATTTTTCTATTGAGTAGGTCAAATACATTACCATGAGGGGTCAGTATATTATTTCCCTCCTACCTGCAATCGATCAGTCAAACTACGGCGTAGAATTTCGTATGATGAGTTAGTTGACAAAATTTTTGAATATATGGGAGTGGACATTGGAATTTTCAAACTTAAAATATTCCTCCGTCAACCGTGCGGATGCTTGGCATATACTATTTCCCCGGTTGTGGACGATGAAACCTTGGAGGATATGTATGATTTACGGCGTGAGACAAATCCATACATTATAGAAATATACATTGAGAAGGAGGAAATTGGCCAAATTCCTTTCACTCACAATGTTGGCCCGATGATGTCCCTTTTCAATACCTGTTCGGATCCAATGAGGGTGCATCGTCCTCTCCATACGGTAGTGCATGAGATGGCATCTGCATCCCATCATATGCTCAGAGATATCTCTAGGGAACAGTCAGGGTCACGGCCCGTAGCTTGTGATATGGATTATTCTAGAATGCAGTCTGCAATACCTGAAACATTCACTGCCCCCAGTTCCATGTTCTTGGCTCAATGTCTACCTTTAGTGAACCTACATTGCCATTCCAGCAGTCTCCCCATGCATATCACTCAAATCCGGGTCCAGGTTGCCGAGTACCGGATGATAATGATGTCTATATCGGTACAGACACCACAATTCCTACTTCAGATCATGAGGCTGACCAAGAGGTTGATGTAGAGGATGCAGAAGAGTCCAACTCTGAGGACGTCCTTCTAAGTGACTTAGATGATGAGACCGGTGCATGTGGCTTTCAACATGATTTCGATCATCAAACTGCCTTTTGCCGATGACTCCGGTCCATCTAACGAGCAATCAAGTGGTACTGGTCAGAATATTCATGCTGGTCAGTCATATGTTCTAAGGGGCCTGGCATTTTTTACTAACCTTAGAACTGATGATGCTGATGACCTTGGTGATGAGGATGAATATACTAGTATTCCTATATACAGCGAGGAGAATAGGAATATTTGTTTGCACATGAGATTTGAAAGCAAGCAGCAGCTCGTGAAGGCTATCAGGATGTGGTCTATTGACCAGAACAGAGAGTTTAGGGTAGTTGAAAATAAGAGGGACACCTGAGTGGTAAGATGCAAGTTATGGTGTGACAGGTCGAGTACCCAAGAGTGTGACTGGTCTATTAGAGCACTTCAAAAGAAGACTCACGGATTGTGACAGATTACTAGATGGACTAGGGATCACACTTGCCTTGGTACATTGTCAGGTAACAATAACACAAGCTTGATTTTATCGGTTATTACCAATCACATAGTCCGAAGTATGGAAGACAATCCTAGATTCAAAGTTAAAAACATTATGTCTGCTATAAAAACTGATTTGAAGACTGACATCACCTACAAGAAAGCATGGTATGGTAGGCGGAAGGCTATTGAACTTGTATTCGGAACTTGGGATGTGAATTTTGCCAAACTACCCAAATACATGCATGCACTTGTTCAGTCAAATCCAGGGTTAGTGGTTACGTTGTTGTACCACCCAAATAGTGGAGATTGGCTTAAGACATTTAGGTATGTGTTCTAGGCATTTGGACCTTCTATTGAAGCATTTCACATGTGTAGGCCCGTGGTTTGTGTCGAAGGCACTCATTTGGATGGAGAATACAAAGGCAAACTCCTTATTGCTATCACACAAGATGCGAACAATCAGATACTTCCTATTGCCTATGCCGTAGTCGATGAGGAGACAATTGCCAGTTGGGATTGGTTCATGGACCAGTTAAGATATCACATGCTATGAGGTAAGTGTAATCTCATATCGCTATCAGGGTATCATCCGAGCCATATCGACACATGACTATTGGAGGGAGACAGTGGCATATCATAGATTTTGCATTCGACATGTCAGGAGCAATCTAATGACATGCCATAAAGGATTACATCTTAAGAGGCTGTGTTGGGCGTTAGGGAAAGCTAAACAGATGCGCAAGTGGAGGGAATTGAAACGCGAGATGCAGCGTATGTTCCTAGATGCATGGGCGTATCTATCCCAAATTGAAGAAGAAAAATGGTGTCTAACTTATGATGAGGATCATCGTTGGGTATTCTTACCACCAACATGTCGGAGAGCTATAATAATGTCCTTAAAGAGGCGCGACGTCTGTCGATTCGAGCATACGTTGATATGACATTTCACTGGACAGTTGAACTATTTAAGAGGAGAAGAGCGGATGCAAGTCATTGTCATCATCCTTTTCCTCCAAGGATATGGCAGCGTTTTAAAGCTGCTGATCAAAAAGTAGGAGTGCATAGGGTTGTGGAGTTTCATAGCCCAACAGGTGTATACAAAGTTATGATAGGCCGCCGCGTAGATGGCAAAGGGGGTAATATACAGACTATCAAGTATTTGGAGAGTGAATGCTTGTGTGGAAAGTGGCAGATGTATAGGTTTCCATACTTTCATACTCTAGTTGTGTGTAGACACCGAGGGGATAACCTAAACAGACATATAGATCAGCAATTCACCACGAGCAGGTGGTTCTAGCAATATTCTGAAAAATTTAACCCTTTACCGCATCCGGATAATTAGTTGGACCCTGAGTGGGACTTGCAGGCAGATACCAGTAGATTCATTGCAAGGAGGGTAGGAAAGGTGCAAGCCAGAAGAATTCATAATGAGATGGATGTGAGAGACCCGCAGGAACCGAGCAGATGTACAAATTGTCATGAAAGGGTTCATAATAGGAGGAACTGTCCAAATTCTAGACCGTGATTCCTACCATATGTATTCATTATTTCTGTTATCTAGTGTAGTGCAGGTTGTTTTGAATGTTGTTATTTTTATTAGAAGGAACTGTCCAACGCAGATGGTTGCATAATTTTAATTGTAAGTTTGTAATAGAAAATGTTGCCCAGTGTGTTAGCTTATATTTTTTTATAGTACAAAAAATTGTGTTTGCTGGTAGGGAGTTTTAGTAATTTTATAGGGGAGACTCTGCCAAAAGTTTTATAAATGTAGTTTACAAAATGTCCTTTGTAAACTCGTCAACATAATTTACAATTTTTTATTAAGTTAGGCGGTTTCTTTTTATTTTTCTCCATTTCTGTTAATTAAATCCCATTTTTCATTGTTTAGAAGGTGGAAAGGAACCTACGTTACAAAAAATAGTTTTTGTATTATATTAAAAAAAATGAAAGAAAACCAATGTAAGAGTTTGCCTTTTGGTGAGGTATGCTAAACATAACATTGTCCAATGTGCCGAGTTAAATCCCATTTTCCATTCTTATAATAGGGAAGAATGAAAATACCATGTGCTGAGTGGAGAACTTTTTTTATTAATGCAGTCGATCACATAATGAATAGTTTTATGTTGACTTACTGCAACTTAGAAAGTGACATCGTAATTAGTAAATGCCTTCGGAGTAGCAAAATTGTTAGCACCTACTTTACAAAAAAATGTATTGGTAACACCTGTTGCAAATGAATGTAACAGTTATAATGTTAGAGTTTTTCACTAGAGGTTG
Source organism: Gardenia jasminoides (assembly GCA_013103745.1). Lineage (NCBI taxonomy): Eukaryota > Viridiplantae > Streptophyta > Magnoliopsida > Gentianales > Rubiaceae > Gardenia > Gardenia jasminoides. The sequence goes on along the minus strand of CM023095.1, from coordinate 17,674,297 downwards.
TGCAATGTGTATTTTTGGGTTTTAATTTTAAGATTTTGTGAATGAAATTGCTAATATTTTGTGACAGTGGTTTTTTGGTTTTTTACTTAATGTCTAACTATGTTGTGATTGTATATTGATAAATAGTTTAAATTTTCACTGTATAGTGGAGGTAATTATGGCTAATGTTCCACTGCAGTCGGATGTGCACCTCGGTCCGTGTGTGAATGATATTATTGCGGCAGGGACTGTCCACAGAACACATTCTATATTTCATGGCCATATAGCAGGAGATCAGCTCACAGTCCGCCGGTTTGATAAAGCTTTTTGGGACCACATATCGATCCTTGAGCAGGTGCGCCATTACATCCAGATGGTGGGATTCGAGGGTGTACTACTCTACGGCTATCAGATACTGGATCATGCTCTGATCACTAGTTTAGTCGAGGTGGCAACCGAAGACACATACATTTCATCTCCCCATCAGAGAGGCTAGTGTGACCTTACAGGATGTAGAGGTTATATGGGGATTACGCATTGATAGACCCCTAGTTACGCGTGTGGATGTATCTCACACTGTAGAGGAGTGGAGAGCCATTTGTGAGGAGCTTCTTGAATTTTCCCCTGAACCGACTGATTTTGATCGGGGCCGTCTGAGAGTGGCATGTTTGTCTGTGGCTTTGGATACGGGCTTGCTGGATGATGCTACGAATGAGACATTTAGGTAGAGGGCACGTATCTACCTTATATTACTATCGGGCGGTCATTTGTTTTCAGATAAGTCTAGAAATAAACTTTCCCTGATGTGGCTCCCACTGCGTGACTTGGAGACCGTTGGGCAATACAGTTGGGGGAGTGCGGTTCTGGCGACACTCTATCGGTCTCTGTGTACCGCCACATGGTCTGATGTTGCCGAGATTGCAAGATCCTTGCTGCTTCTACAGGTATAATACGTTCTATACCTGTATGAATGTTGTTAATATTATATTCAAATGTTCTTGAAATAAATCAAAATTTTGGTAACTGCAGATATGGGACGGGGAACGAATGCCGATTTTGTGCCCTGATTGAGTGTGGCCATTAGAGCACTATCACGGTCTCTATGGAGCTTGGTACAGTACTATTTACTTTACCTGCAATTCAAATTCTATACCCTTGTTGCAAATGCGTTACTAATCGAGTTACATTTTTCTTTTGATATGCAGGTGAGATGTTGGCCTCGACTTACATAGGGTTGTACGACATGTCTTACTAGTTTTTAGAGACCAGTTGACTGGTCTATGGTATGATGAGGTATTCTTAGCAATATCTATCAATAGGTTCCAATCTTGTAAAATTTATGCTTTTGTGTTATTTGGCAGATTAATATATATGGTTATACATTGATTTAATATGGGTCTATAAATGTTGAATTTTTTGGGATTACTGGCAGGGTGTTTTGAACCATTTGCAGGGAAAATTCTGTCAAAATTTTAAAAAATTGTGTTGACGTATTTCTTTCTATTTTTTCAATTCATTTAGCTTCCGTATTCGGAGAAGATTCTTGCATATCTTCCTAAGTATTGTGCTACAAGATGTGACATTTGGAGATCTATCACGTACATCATCTGCTGGGAGGTTGTCGAGCCCATCTCCCTCACCGAGTTATGCGGCAATTTGGATTATGTCAGTCCGTACTTGACTCTTGACTGACAGAGAATAATGCATTGATACATCGATTTAGTCACCATGGTAGGAAGAATCAAGATTGGGCTACTGCAAACACGCATTATATTGATGTTTGGACCAATCGGCATGCAGAGCGGTGGATGGCATTGCAATTGATGATCTTACATATCCAACTGATGACTATTTTTGGTGGTATCGTAAGCAGACAGTTTTCTATGTATCAAACCCGGGTCGACATCCTATTTTTGTAGAGGGCTTTCAAGGCGATAGTGCCAGAGCAAAATATCTTGCAAGTTTCCTTTTCCTACTAATATTAGACATACATTTTCCTTACTCATATTACTTCGTGATAACTACTGTTTTTACAAAATTAATTGTATGTCCTTTTCTATACAAATGGATGCTATGTCGCGCCTTCACTATATGGCATTGGATTTTGAGGCATTATGCGACGATCAGCACCGGTCTTATTTCGGTGCATTCAGGGAGTTTGTATCCACAAGTTTACAGCATGTTGGGGTGGCACGGCGTCTTGAACTGCGCTCTCCACCTGTACCACACGACATTCTACGCCATGTCAACCCACATTGTGTTGAGCGCGCTCATCGGAATGTAGGTGGAGGCCAGCATGGTGGTGGTCGGCGCCTTAGGGTGCAGTCACAGGAACACATCTTCCAGACTGACGCTGGCGGCAGTTCAATGGCTACCGAGCACCATTGTGGTGGATCTACTGTGCTCACACCTAAGTCGCTGATCATGCAGGAAGGTACGACATCTAGATCACCGATGGCGTTTCAAGAGTTCACAACTATGGAGAACCTAGACGTTGGAATTTCTAAACAACGGGAAGGAGGTCCTGAACAAACAGAGACTCATACTGATGATTTACATGATCAGCAGGCCACACATGAGTCACACACTAATCAAGTGACTCCGGTTGTGCAAAACCTACCACGTAGAGGAGTTAGAACGTGTAGACGTAGAGAGCGTGGTACTGGTGGACATCTTGGAGGACATTGAACCTAGTACTGATTGATTTGACTATTTTTTTTTTTGGTGAATTCAAAGCTTGTGGTGTATAGTTTTCTTTTGCAAGCCCCTAATTTAGTCAACCACGAAAATTTTAGGATAGAAGTTGTTGCGCCAACCTCAAATTCGACAAACATCACCGGTCCAAAATTCTATAAGCTAACCACCCCTACAGTAAAATTATTAGCGACTTATGTAAAATTATGCATCACTTACATTACCATTAAAATTAAGTTGCAAAAAATTTCATAATTTTTAAAAGTATCGTTGTGCACTGGTTTAAGGATAACGTAAATGAAATTCGTATGTAATATTATGGCGAGTTGTATATTTTTGTATTTTCAACCCTGCCGTCTACAAAAAATAAAAAATAAAAACTTACAAATATGTAAATGAGCTCGGTACAAATTCTTAAATTAACTCAACACCGGTGACAATAATGAAATGATTTATGTATCAAACTTGCAATACATGCTTTATCCTAACACAAAAAATTATTTATATTTTACCCATGGTCTATTAACGATAATCCTAATTTTTAAGTTTTTTAAATTAATATACTCACTTAGAATAATGAAATGTACGACAACAAATGAAGCATACAGTGCAAAAGGGTGTTGTTGGAATGAGATTAAATATACAAGCCTATCTACAAATTTATCCATATCCGAACGGGAAAAAGAATATTTCATACTAATAATTCAGATTGAAATGAAAAAATATTTATTAAAATGAAAAGCTTCTACAACCCAATGTGTTTAAATCTCATTTGAAAAATATTTAGTTGTAATAAAGACAAAGTATTGTGTATTTTGAAAATATGAAAGTTCTAATATAAGCAAATTTCGTTCGACAGTTTAATAAACGAGTGCTTGTCAATATTGTTACGATGAGAGTTATTGTTTATGGTTAAAAACACAACTTTACATGAGGGTTTTAGGGTTGAAGGTTTAGGTTTAGGGTTTAGGGTTTATGGTTTTAGGGTTGTAGGGCTTAGGGATTAGGCTTTTAGGGTTTAGGGCATTAAGGTTGTAGGGTTCTATGGTTTAGGGTTTAGGGTTTTAGGGTTGTAGGGTTTAGGGCCTTAGGGTTGTAGTTTTTAGGGTTTAGGGTTTAGGCCTTTAGGGTTGTAGGGTCTAGGGTTTAGGGTTTCAGTTTTATTAGGGTTTAGGGTTTGGGGATTGGGGTTTAGGGTTTAGGGTCATAAGTAGTATATAAATGAAAATCTGTGTTGGAAGGGAAAAAACATTTTATTGCAATATTATCAACTCACCTACATGAAGGTGCACAATGTTCACTACATAACAAATTGATAAGTACTGCAAGTAAAATACGGCAATATCAAACTCACTGAATTTATTATTTCTGTCAGAGTCCCTACGAATTCCAGTTAGGGGTGGCCACGGTTTGGGGTTTGGGGTTTGGGGTCATGAGTAGTAAAGACGAAAAAATAAAGAGGGAAAAAATTAGAGTTTTTTCTTTTAGGATTTGCTGAAACCACACAGAGAAAGAAATTTTTTTTAATAATAATAGTAATAATCGAAATAAAAATGGAGAGTGTTTTTTTTTGGCAAAACCGATGATCCTTCTGGACATGGGCACGTCCAAAATGGTTAGAGTTTTCTGATCGGGCATAGAGAAATTCTAAATGGCCATGAGACTCGTGACGCGGGCACGTCCTGACCAAGCAAAGTCTTCCGATCGACCCAATCCATTCTTGGAAAATCGTATCAGGCATCGTGACGTGGGCACATCCTGACCAAGTGAAGTTTTTCGAGCGGCCTAACGCATCTTTGAAAATTGCATCAGTCATCATGGCGTGAGCACGTCCTGACGACTAAGAGTCTTCTACCCACCAGATTGGATCCAGTCAAAACCAAGAATGACCTTGCAACCAAGTGCCTTCTACCAAAAAAAATTACTTAAACGACACTTAGCAATTTAAACATAATTTCCAGTGAGCTCAGGTAATTTTTTATTATTTTTCTAATTTTCAGTGACCTTGCATTTAAACATCTATATTTTTCCCAAACTTCAAGGAATTTTTTTTATTTTTCTGATTTCCAGAAAGTTCGCATTTTGGAATGCAAGCCCATACAATGTCGCATTTCCTAGAGGTAATAGGAATTATTTTTTTAGTTTTCTAGTTTCCATGAAAATCGCATTTATGATTGTGAATTTTAGGACATTAATTTTTTAACTTTTTCTAATTCCCAGAAAACTCGCATTTATTGAAGAACTCGCATTCCACAAATGCAATCTCTACTTTATTTTATTTTTTGAATTCCACAAAACTAGCTTTCACATGAACTCGCATTCCACGAATGCAATTTACATAAACTCGCATTCCACAAATGCGATCGTGATTAAATTACATTTTTTTATTATTTGAATTTATAGAACTCGCATTCTGTAAATGCGAGTTCATAAAAATTAACTTTTTTTATTTTTAGTGGTCTTAGAAAAACTCACATTTTATAAATGCGAGTTCAGAAAATTAAATTTTTTTGAAATTGTATTTTTCAGTGAACTCGCATTCAGGAAATGCAAGTTCATAAAAATTAACTTTTTTTAAAAAAAAAAGTGAACTCACATTTTGCAAATGTGAACATCACTAGACGGAACTTTGCAACCAAATCACCCTATTTGCAGAAAAATTTTAAAATCCATCACATTTTTGGAAATTTCTCCTCAAAAGCTAGATTAGAGAAATCCAAAGGGTCCTCTTAATCAAGGAATTACCATAAAATAGATAACCATGAATATTACTGAATAACATATTTTTGATATTTTGAGCTTTAATTGGGTGTATCAAATATTGGGAGATACAATCTCGATTGATGGGTCCTTTTAATGAATGCTCAATCAGCACTCATAAAGATGTTTTTTCGGGTATTAATTTTTTAAAAAAATTAAAATTAATTTGGAAAGGCATATAAATGCAAGAGAGGATAATAGTTATAATTAGAAAAAATGTATAAATGCAAAAAAAAAAATTATCAGTATGTGCATTTAAATGACGAATTAGGTATAATTTAGGTGTATTAACAAGGAGCTATACTCATTCTGCAGAGGATTACCTTGATGCATTTTTCACTTGCTTGTGAAATAAGTGTTCTTATCACCTGATTGTAGTCATTGAGTTCTAGCTTTGTTTATGTAACATTCTTCGTCTACTATCAACAAATGCACATAATTAGATAAATAGCTCATCTCAACATTCTGTTACTGAATATCAAAATGAAAAATAGCCAACTGGCTTTGTACAGTAATTAAAGCCTCATGAGCTTGCAATGTTCTCTGGCTAATATTGCTATAAGTCTTATTGTTAAAGCTCCTTATAGCTATTTGATTACCTTCAATTTCAAGCAAAGAGTGCTCATAGCATTACCTTGAAAAAAAAAAGACTATGAAGAATTAAACAACTGAGAGAAATTAGCATATTCTACCTAAAACGTGAAATTTAAAATGTTTGGATCCAGAATTAATAGCCTTTTTCATAATGGGAAAACCAGGACAATGATCAATAACTGTAGGTGTTGGAATGTATGCCCTAAAACAATCAGTTTGTTTAAATACATTCCTAATAAAGTTTTGTATTTTATGAAATTCCATTTTATCTGTTTGATATTTGATATAATTGATAAAATCCTTAGAATATTTATCAATGTGATGATAGTCACAAGAGTTGCTGACTATGAGATATCAATCACATTTATAATAAATATTCTTAAATTTCCCTAGTCATAGTATTAATGAGACAGGACGTCATTAATACGGACAGACTAGTACACAGTTAGCCCCTACTTAGTGTAAGTAGTGGTTGTTCTCATCAACCATGGTATAGGGATACCTAGGCTAATGTGTAGATGAATTGTAAGATACGAATTCATTGGAGTGATCCACACAGAGATCCCATTAGGATATCTATCAAGTGCCAATGGTTGAATCTCTTATGGAAAATTATGTAAGTGATCCTAGACTTGAGATCAACATAGTATCTTGAGTGTGAATCACTGCCTTTTGATTCTATTACTTGTTGCTCACCAAGAGTGACTTAAAGAATAGAAATTGGAGGTAGTGTGAACCATGGAAAGATAGTGAGTGATCAAGAGAGGATTCACCACTCCGATAGTGGGAGTTGATATCCAAGATAGCCACTAGTGGGAGATTAACCTTAATAGTCGACTACCTTAGGTTAATTGAAGAATATCTTCAAGTTAACCTAATCTAGGGTTAATTCCAGGAACTAGCAAATTAATTAGTCATTAGGGAATTGGCACTTATTCCTCATTCCCTGACTAATTGGATATCTATGGTGAAAGGATAATAATTACATGGTAATTTTCCATGGAAAGGTTTGGTCAAAATTCCCTTGACTGATTCCGAATACTTGGGGTGGTTGTGATGTGTTGTTAGACACCGCTCACAATCTATAATTATGAATGAATTAATTATTGTAACTAATGATAAAATAAAGTTGTTTATTTTATCTAATTCTTCTTGAGAATTATAATTCAAAATTATTGCAAGTGTATTTGGAACCTATTGGATCACACGCTTAGAGATTGAATTCTAGATTAAAATTGTGTGTCCAAATGGAGATTTGGAAATAAAACCTTTTTGGGGTCTAATTATAAGGAATAAAGTATTTTGGGGCTATTTGAGCAAATAGGGTAAAATAGTTATCCTATATTTGTTTTGATTTGGATTAAACAAGACTCTATCTTTTCTCTACCTCTCTCCTATAAATAGACAGACTATATGATACGTCTGTACAATAACAACACAACTATGATTGACAAAAGAGAGAGAGGATAGGGTTTTTGAGAAAAACCTACGTAGAGAGAAATTCCAAAGAAAGAGAGAATAGGCTAGCATCTTTTTCTACACTTTCATACACACATATCTAGGATCGTAGAGACGATTCAAGAGAAGATCCAGACTTCTCTCTCGCGTGGATTGCAGTAGAGACAGGACGCTTGGACTGTTGAAAGGGGCTGATCACTCTTTACAAAGCAACAAGAAGCCGTTTCTAGGATTAAGGTAATCCTACAACTCCTCTTCTCTACGAGTCATACGTAGCCTAGGGTGATTTCTGGTGGGTTGTTGGGGCTAAAATTTTTTGTTTTCCGCTGCGTCTGCTGCCCCAAAACCTAACAGTAGTCACTAAGAACTCTTGCTTCCTAATTTCAAAATTGTGTAGCCAGCTTTCGTTACAAAGAATACGATTAAACTCGGAATGATTGATTATGATAGATCAGCCTCTAGGTAGTGAAACCTACAAAAAATAAGAGAACGTAATGTGATGCCACTTGTTTCAATAGACCAAACAAGATGGGAGCATAGGTTGACATGCAATATTTAGTTAGTTTGACAGTCATTCGGATTTAGGAAAATTTTCAGCAAGTAAACCAAATCAAAATAGTCCTAAACTCAAATAATAGTCCCAACAAAAAATCACATGCAGTAAATCAAATAACTTAAGCAAATATCTGAGTAAGCACAACAGAAACAATATTAAAAATTTAGAGCGATTAGCGAGGATGACTCTCAATATGAAGAAATGAATAAAATACAGCAAAAATTAAAGAAAGTAAATGAGAGAGATAAGAGATTTATATTGGTTTGACACTTACATCTACTAGTATAAGTTCCCCCCCCCTCCCATTAGATTTTGAAAAACATAGTAATAGATTGGTTGAGATCGTGATGCTCTTCTTTTTGGGTAGTAACAAATCACTCCTAGTACCACAATTACCAGTACCTATTCTTTTAGAATGGTCAAGCACAGTTACTTCACTAAAATCTCTTTTTTCAATGGTAACCTCTCGCCACTGTGTTTTTACTTTTGGAGTGGTTTAAACACAACCACTTCACTCCGTCTCTCTTTTTGTGAGATGCTCTACAGAAAGAACTAATAGGATCCCACACAAATCTAGTTTACTATATTACAACTCAATTAACTTGCTTTACTTCCTTACAAAGCATGAAGTCTTAACGAACCTGATAGTGAGATTTTCTAATAGGTTTTGAGTTTTTTCTTTCAGTCGAAAATTCCACTTTGAAAATACACAGCTAATGAATATATAGAGTGGTGGAGTATCTAAAGGAGGCAAGTATATGTTTAAATTAGGGAGGAAAGTGGCTGCTGGAAGAAATTCATATATAATATTTTCTTCTGAAGTGATCATAGTAAGTTTATGTTGGAGTTTAAAAGTAACGAATCTGGACACCAAAGTGACTATAAAGATAGATTTGAAAATCGGAAAAATTATATAAAGAGTATTCCATAGCAATAAAATTTAAGAAATAAAAGAGGGCCAAGTTAAATGTGATAACAAATCGGGTAAATCATATTTTGGTTAGAACTTGATCTTCCAAATCCTAGAATTAATTTTTCATTCAAAAAATATATAAGGAATAAAAAGATATTTAAAAATCCATTTTTTGACCGACAAGAAAAATATACCATGATGGAAATAGGATAGTCTAGACTCGTCTTAAAGTGCAAAAATCAACCTATAGAGGTCAATCAAACTTCAAGTAAAGCAAATTCAATGCCTATAGAAATAATACTGGGGTGGCCATGGTTTAGATTTGAACCGAAATTGGATCAAAACCAGGCAGTTTATCGAACTATAGGCAGAATTGGATTTGAGAAACTGGAATTGGAACCATAACCGTGATTAAAGGTTAAGATTTAGATTCACAAAAAACTTGAATCAAAACCAGAACTAATGGTTCAAAACCCATTTAAATCGTCTACAATTACACTTGCATCTTGAGTAGTTCGGCCTCTTTAACTCAATTTGAAGTTCAATTTTAATAGTTAGTGCTCAACATCAATAGCACCTGTTTTAGTCCACCAACTTGTTGATACGATCCTTCGCCCTATATCAGATGAAACCCGTAACACAAGAAATCCAACAAGATCTAGACGATTGATACCAAAGTTTGGCAGTGGAAATATCTCATTTGATCAAGGACAACTCGAAATCAAGGTCGATGGTAGAAGACACCACAATCAACGCGTTCTTGATTGATAAAGTCTTTTGAACACTTAGATTCCTTCTAAGGCGCTCAAGGATTTTGTTCTCGCAAGAACCAAGAGAATTTCTCTCAACTTTTCTTGTAAAATTCGGCTATCCTTTATTGAATAAAATGCAGCCTTTAAATAGGCTTACAAAGATAAACTCTAAACTATTTTGGATAAGGCAACTAGCAACTAAGTTTCCTTAATGATTCAGGAAACTAATTAACCCTATATTACTGCAAGTATACGGATCGTTTATTGAGTATAGGGAAATATAGGTGTCGATCCCACGAGGAACTATGGTTTTGCAAACACTGAAATTTAATCACTTGCTTTACTATCTAGATAGACAATTATAGGAAGGCGAATAAAGTAAAGAAAGCTAGATAAAAGGGAGAAGGCGGTAAACCGACCTAAGGAAGAGGGATAAAGCAATTAAATCCAACCGTTAGGTGTCATAGACATCCAATTGGTGGAAGACAATAAATAAGAAAGCAAGTAAAGAAATTAGAGAATTAGGTTAGAGAGAGTTTTTAAGATCAAATTGGAGGAATCCTAGAGCTTTGGAATTCCTTGTTAAGTTAAGATTAGAAGTTAGTCAAGTTTATTAAGTCCTTTCTCCAATGATTCGCTAAGGTATAACTTCCTTTTGTATGCCACCACTTTCGTTAATGGTCATGTGTAGTGCAAATTCTCGTTTAAGATGAACTAGTCACTCGGAATTGCTTTCGCTAATTCCTTAACTCCTTTGAATCTTCCTTGACCTATTTTCATAGAGAAAAGAGAGAAACAAGTTAAATAAGCTCAATGAAGTTATAGTATAAAACCAAAACCAACCAACTATATTCACTACTTTCGTGAGAACATAAGTTAGTGCTTAAGAATTTAGATCTTGTTGAAGGCAAGTTTTTCATTACTCATCAACATCAAATCAATTATAGTTGGTAGCTAATCAACCATAACGCATAAGCACAAGTCTTAAACTAGCAAAATCATGGAGGACATAAATCACTTAACTACTTCATAATCACAACTAAAACAAGTTCATTCTAACTCTAGGATTAAAGAGGCTTAGCTAGTCATCATATTAAGAACATTTAAGCATAGAGCAAACTTGCACAAAGCCATGAAATTTAGGCACAAGAGACAAGTAAGGAAGAAGGAATCTTATTCAATTTCTTGAAGTTGAATCCATAAACTTCTTCACAAGTTGATCTCCCAAATGCAAAGTGCAAGATTCCTCACAACTTTCACTTTTACTCTCTTTAGAAACTACAAACTAAGAACTAGAACTAATCTAATGAACTAGAGCTATTCTCTTAGTCTTTTGGAATTTTTATGGAATGGAATGGTATGTACTATATGATAACAAAAGGCCCTATTTATAGAAGATTACAACCATATGCATCCAAAATTATGTCATGTGAATACAAGACAAATTGGCCTTCAAAAGTCAAGGAAAATGGCTTCTTAAATCTCTTTGTCTTCATGCATTTGAATCCTTTGAATTTTCATCCCAAATGAGTTGTAATGTTGAAGCAAATTGTGTTTTGAATTAGTAATGAGTTGTTTCTTCAACTTCACACAATTCTTCACGCAGCCTTCATTGAAATTCTTAGAAAATTGGTGGAAGTGAGCTGAAAAACGCAACTTGCGTGAGTCACTTCGAGGATCCAGGTAGATCCGCGAGGCATAGGCTCGCGGATCACATCGCGGATCAGCTACCCTGCTTCCGGTGAGAGGGATTCGCGAGCTAATCATTTCTTCCACTTGTTGGTTCGCGTTTTGCCTCGCGACTCCACTTAAAACTTGCAAATTCCGAGCTTTTTGTCGTAAAATTGGCGCTTTAATTGCTCCGATTTTTATCCTTTGATTCCTCGTTGATTGAATTGTAATTTTCATTTTCCAACTTTTCTTCCAAACTTCTTGGCAATTATCCACATTTTCAACTCATTTGATCATGAACAAGCAATCCTACAAAAACATGAAGATTTCATCACATTAATTCACAAAAATGCATTTTTCATCATTGAAGCCATTAAATGCAAAATTAACTAGAAACCCTAGTTCATTAGCTACAAAAATACCAAAAACACATAAAAACTACATAATTAATCTTACTAAAAACATGCAAAATATTGACTTATCATTACATCTTCACGAACTTGAGTTGGAAGCAAGGGAGTTAAAGTAATCTTTCTTCCTTGATGAATAAGAGTATACGTGTTGGCGCGTCCATCTAATGTAACCTCTTCATCAAATTGCCATGGACGACCCAAGATAATATGAGTAGTTTGTATTGGAACCACATCACATAAAACTTCATCTTCATAGTTAACAATGCGTAGAGGCATGTGAACTTGCTTATACACCCGAAGATTGCCTTCACTAGCTTGTAAGGCTATGGATGACGAAGTGTAGGTAGAGCCAATGTTTCCACCATGAGCAAGCTTGCGACATCGGTGCAACTTCCATCATCAATGATCACACTACACACCTTATGCTTAACATAGCAACAGGTGTAGAAGATGTTCTCCCATTGAGATTCCTCTTCACTAGCTCTCACGGTCAAAGCCTTTCTTGCAACTAGGTAGCCTATCAGTTCATTAGGTGGTGCAATTATTTCTTCCAATTCATCATCCTCAACCAATGGTGGCATACCTTCATAGTCGGCTTCGTCATCGGATTCCACTTCTCCATTGCTCTTGCTGATCATAATCCTTTGGTTAAGACATTGTGATTGAACATGTCCACACCCTTGGCACTTAAAGCACTTGCGATCCCGACTATGAGTACTTGAAGGCTCACTTGAAGATAGCGATACACCTTTAAACCTTTCCTCATGACTTGCAGGTTTAGGTGTCTCCAACTTCGGTTTTGGTGAAGACGTTGGGGCAGCCGACTTCTCCTCTTCCTTAAATAAGGGAGTTGATCTCCAATTTATATTAGAAGAAGGTCACGTGGTACCCCTCCTCTTGCCACCGCTCTACCTTTATAACTTTGTCCAACATATCATGGATGTCAATGTAGTGCTGCAATTCAACCACTTCAGCGATTTTCGGCTTAAGACCATTGAGAAATCGTGCCATAGTTGCTTCATGGTCTTCTTGCAAATCGGCTCACATCATGAGCATCTCCAGCTCCTTGTAGAAATCCTCAACACTCTTAGAGCCTTGAGTGAGAGTTTGGAGTCTTTGGTGTAGCTCTTGATGGTAGTAGCTTCCTTAAGTTCACCCCAAGTTAAGACTGCACGTTCATCGTTTCTTCTTCTCCTTGTTCGCAGTTGATCCCACCATATTAATGCATAATCAGTGAACTCAACTATGGCAAGTTTAACCTTTTGTTCCTCTGTATAAGAATTACAATCGAACACCATCTCAATTTTTCCTTCCCACTCCAAGTATGCCTCGGGGTCGGACTTCCCTTGGAAAGATGGAATTTTGAGTTTAATTCCCTTTATAGTTTCATCTCCTTGATTAGGTTTTGTCCGAGTAGACCTTGAGTGCTTCCCATATTCCTCATCCTCGCTGTTGGATTCACCAAACTCAAGAGTCGATTGCTTAGGTCTCTTTCCCTTGGAGGAACTTTGAGAGTGTTCTATGCGATCCATTCGTTCATGTAATTCCTCAAGTTGGATGCCTATTTTCCTTTGAAATGCACCAATCATTGCTTCAATCTCGGGTGTAGGGGTAGGAAGTGGGGTTTCCTCTCCGTTAGATGTGGCCTACAAAATGTTAGTAAAAGAAACAAGTATATAGATATCCTCACACGCTCCCTCACGTGTTTAAGCTCGCACTCGTATATCACTCAAGTAACACTCTAATGATCTCATGAGTTCTCTTTAGTGTTGCAATTACTCACCTTTAGGGCACACTACAACAAAAATGTCCTTTTATGACACTCCAAAGCGTCATTATAGGAACATATAATGACGTTTCAGCTATAATGACGCTCTACATGAAGCGTCATCCATTCTAGCGTCACTATAGGTTTATGACAGTTATAAGCGTCCTAATATGCTATTGTTTTGACACTTCATAAACGTCATTTTTTATACCTTTTATGACGCTTTCAAATGAAAACAAATGTTAGCATATGGTTACCGTTGGCTACCGTTATACATAACTGAAGTGATACTCAGAAGTGTCATATATCGCAACTATCATAACGCTTTTTTGTGTAACTACAATAACATATCATGGCACTTTCATAGTGTAAGGTGGATTGATATATGTAACAGCCCACCTCTCAAGGGTATCGGTGACTTGCCCAGGGACTCACTACGAATTCTCAAATAATAAACCAAACATTCATTCGTAAAGTCATCAATATAAGATATTAAAATTTCTAATAAACTCTTAAAAATACAAACCCCAAAATTCATCAAAATTACATTAACAACAACTCCAAAGTTCCATAAACCATCAAATTCATTCATTAATTTCAATCTTATACAAAAAGGGAAAATCCTATACAAGTACTAACTTCCTCGATTCGCGTTGCCTTTCCGGAACTGTTATGAAAACAAATTGGGATGAGCTAATGCTCGGTGAGGCCAAGAAAACATGCACAAGCAATTCAAAGCAATTAAATCAATTAATAAAGCAATAAAAAGAAAGTTGAATTTAGCAATAAAACTTTTAACAACACAATTTAAAGGATACAGTTGCGGCTCCGTTTCAAATCTCGGTTACTTTTCCGCTTCACAAGTATCAATTTCTGGCCATCGTTGACCTCAGTCAACCACTCACTCTCACAGTCCATATTAGTCACTTTTCTCCTCTCCGTCTACTTACACCCCCTTGACCGGGAACTCCTAAATTTGAAAAGTGTTTGGCAACCCACTATGAGTATGCCAAGTCGGTGGACTCATTCCAACCGGCATACTTTAAACATTAAAACCCATGGTTTTCCAACCCTTCCCTAGCCCCTGTTTGACAAGGGATCCTCGATGGGGTTTGAAATCCATAGTTATCAACAAGTTAAACAATTCAATCAAGTCAAGCAGTTGAGCAAGAAACCATTTAAATAGTTAAACTCATTTTGAGACAATTCAAGAATGTGAGCGATAAAAGCACGCTCACCGATTCACACAAGCATGCTTTTCAAATTATTTACATCAATTAAAGCAATTAAACATGCACTTGAACACTCACCGACAAAGTAGGGGTCGGAGTCCAAGTTTTGATCAGTCGCAAATTCAGCACTTTGCCCTAAAATAATTAAAAGAGAACAAAAATGAGTTTTCCTAATCGATGGTGAAGTTTAAAGCAAAAGTCGAAAGTTCGACAATTTTCCTAGTTGAGCTGAAAACTTTGAAAAATCATAACTCAAGTTTTACAAGTCGGAATTCTGCTCATTTGGTACCATTGGAAACCTATTTAAAAGCTCTAAAACTTTTCAGAAGACATCAAATTGAAATTATGGACGAAATTTGCCCAGATTTCAGTTGAACATTCAGCTACAGTAAGTCAACAGTATACGTCAGGCTGGTTATCCAGCACATTTTGAAAATCTGCCAAAAATTACAGAAAATTACTTAACCTTTGAAATTTATACACAATATAGTCCTACATAAGAGGTTTCAACATCCACTGACAGAACTCAATTCCGACATCCGAGCATGAAATGACAACAGTGCAAACAGAGGCTACTCGGAATTCTGCAGTTCTGGGATTTCGAAAATACAGGACAGTTTTCAAGTTGCTATTTGAGTGACGAATTCAAGTCCAAAAATTACCAAATTTGGTACATAAAACTAACATATATAGGCTAGGTTCACAAATTTCAGCCATAAATTCAAGCAAATGAATGTCAAACCGAAATGAACTCAAACAGTGCTCAAAGCTGGGGAAGATTTTCCAGATTAGAGGCAGTTTGAAACATCATTTGAGTAACGAAATGGTACTGGAAAAATACCAAATTTTGCAGACAACAACCTCAGTATATGAGCTACATCCGTACCAAAATTTAGCTAAAATCTCGCACAGGAAGACAGCGAACAAAGCAACTAATATCAGGGCAGGTTAGATAAATCTGGAAACTGTTTTCCAGATTTTAACTCATTTTCATGCGATTTTGACACACAAATGGAATGATTTTGCAAATAAATTTACATACATATAAACCAACATTTCAGCTCCCAAAAAAACCAAGAAACTCATGAAAACTCACAGCCAAAACAGGGTATAAAAATTGGAAATAAAACCGGCAGCACTTCCCCTCTTCTACCAATTTTGCTTCTTCCTTTCTTTTCCTATCTTGCTACCCTTCAAGAACTCACACAACTCATCCATCACACACCACACACATCATGGAGTCCAATAATCAAGGAATGTGGGATTTCATAGAGCCCACTTCAACAACCCAATTTCAACAAGAACAACATCAAGAATCTACAAAACTTAAACCTACAAGATGAAATCAAAAGAAAAGATTTTGAAGAACAACTTACCTCTTGCCACCAAGTAGAAACCCTGCTACCAAAACCCTCTTGAATCCAAATTTGAACTTCACTACCAAGTGCTTCCAAGTCCCAAAGCAAGATTGATGGTTGAAATTGGCAAAATCCCCAAGCTTTTCTCTCTTTTCCTCTCTTCTTTTCCTTCTCTTTTTTTCACGTTTTTCCTTCTCCTTTTTTTTCCTTGTTTGGCCGGTTCATGTAAGCTATTAAATAACTAAAAGATAACCTCAATTAGATATTTTTACCTAGTCAAAGTTTGGTCAAAATTATCACCAATCTAACCTAACAACTTAGGTTGTTTTCCACTCTTACCCATATGATTTCTTTTCCTATCAAATTAGTCCATAGGTACTCAATTTAACCTAGCCTATCAAAGCTTAATCACACTTACTTAGGCTACTAATCACCCAATTACCCTAATAACTCTCGTGCGCGTACAAATTCACACTGAAAATTCTTGAAATAACGAACGTTTGATTTTTACATATAATTAGGGTTTTGAGAAAACATATTAGGGTTTAATATACAACTAGGGTTTTACTGTAAATTAGGGTTTCGAGAAAGGGGGGAAAAAAATACATACAGAATTCAATTTACAATTAGGGTTTTGAAGAAAATTTAGGGTTTTGTCGAAAACTAGGGTTTTCAAAACAATTTAGGTTTTTTTTTTATATATATCCACTTAGGGTTTCCAAAATAACTTTTGGCCATTTAAATTATACAAATCAATACTTATTATAAATAAATATGGTGAGAAAATAGGGAATAAACTGGGTCCTCACAATATATTATGATGCTTTCGCAGTGCAAATGGAGTGAAATATTATGACACTTTTAATCTGTAACTATATTAGGTTATTATGACACTTCCCAACATGTCATTACAAAAATCCCCAATTGCTACTGCATATCATCCGGCAGTAAAAACCACATTCAACAATCCCAAATATGTAGTCCCAAATTGCTACTGCATAACATCTGGCAGTAGAACCACATTCAACAATCCCAAATTGCTACTACATACCATCTGGCAATAGAAACCACATTTCAACTTACTGCACATGCATCTAAGATTCTAAATTTTGAAGGAATGGTAACATAGCTAGTACAGTTATAAAGAAAGCAATACAATCATCCAAATTGTTGCATCTTAAGCATCCAAATGGTGCAAAAGTATATCATAACAACCCCAAAACCCAAAACTGTGTCAACAAATTGCATGTCACCTTAGATAGTTTAAATCAGTTTTGGGTCTACAAATTACATTGAAAGGAAGTACAGGACAGCAAGCATGGATGATGTCTTCAAAAAACTACAACTTGACCCAATATTGCTTCAATTATCTTCAATCATCACCTACAAGTGTTGTAAACCAAACAAGGCAAGTTACAATTCAAACAGGTCTTGTTTTATAGTTTTACCATCAGAAAATGAACACAAACTAAATTTGACAAATGACGTAGGTATGATAAATAGAGTACCAGATTTATTGGCCAAGCAATGGCAACTCCAATTGCATCCCCAATCTTCCGAAAATTATGGTATGGCCTCATTAACTCCTCATCACTCTCCACAGGAACATTCACATGAATTTCACACCAATGTGAACCTAAAGGTGTGCCACCAACTTCAGCAGTAGTATCCAAATTTCGAACTACTCCAACAGCCAAAATTTTGTTTGGATCAATCATGCTCCTTATTGTAACGTTATCTCCAACCTTCAAAATACCAATTTTACAAAATTTATGAAAATCACACATAAGAGATGAATTCCTAAACAGGCCTGTATACAATAAAATCAAATTATACACTGCAAAAGGAGCTAAACAGATTTACATTTTAGTAAATTTCAACAGCAACTATAATGACTCAATCAAGATACTAGCTAACTTGAAATCCCTATAGCAGAAAACTTCATTGATAAAATCCAATTTTCCTATCCTAAATTCTTGATTTCACCTAAATCCACCTAAAATGATTCAACTAATTTTTCTCCTCGATTTTGGCAGGGATTAATCCTGTCGAAACCATCATCACATAAATATCATTTTGATCCATTACTTTAAACTCAACTATCCTAGCAACACGAACTTATTCTGATTCATTGCATGAAAAAAAAAGCTATATGGTCTAGAGTCAGTTAAAATAAACCAACAGTTAAGGGGCTATCAAAATATTCAAGAAAGAGTGATACATGTACATACTGCATTACACTAGCTTTGTCTTAACAAAAAAATAAATAAGTAGAAATAAAAATAAAAAAATAATTCGTATCCCAAAGACTTGCTTTTGCAACTCTATACATATTTAATTTGACCATATTGACTACCAAACTATTAAGTACCATACAACAATTCTTTAGATTCATGAATTAGTTCTAAAAGTAGTTTTGAAAGAATGTAACAAATGAGATTGAAGAATACCTGTATTGGTCGATGAATGCCATTTGATGATTGTGATGTAGACCTTTGAAAAGATGGTGAACTTTGTCCCTGTATTCTTCCTTGCTGAGATGATTCTAGCTGCTGAATCCTTTGCTCCATTCTTGTTAATGCAGCACTTTGCTCCATGACCAAGCGAAAACAAGTTGTCCGACTTGGTATATCACCCCACAAATCGGCTTGTGAAACTCCAAAACCATAAGTACGAACTCTTCCACTCCTTTCTTGACCCATTACTTGTGCAAACACATTATTCCTACCCACAGTATCTTCTTCGCCTTTGGGCAGTTGATTTTTTAACCTTTCCATCTCCTCCTAAAGTAGTGACTATTCAGAATTTAGCATAGGCTCATTGTAACAAAAAATAAAAATAAAAAACTGGACTTTAGTGGAGGGAATAAATAGTACTACCATACCATCTTTTCTCCAACTTCATAACTAGATGGCATCCCACTAGAATTACTGTAGCATATGGTGAATATGTCTGATCTAGAGAGAGAATGACCGAACTCCTTTTCCTGCAACACATTAGTTCATCCAAAGAAAATATCATTTTGGAAGTTTAGCCTTGGTTACCAATTTCATTTAAATTTGAATACCTTATCTGCTCGAGCTTGAGCAAATGGTTTTTTCCCTGTACTGTGATTCATTTTTTTCTTCCCTCGATGCTCCTTGTTTGTTGCACTCAATATCTACAGAATTAAGCATATCAGAATATAGTTAGCTATACGTAAAGAGACAAACTAATATATAAATTTGTCATACCTTTGACTGTTCAGAATTCCATTTAGTCAAGATATTTTTCCATTGCTGGGGAAGAACTCGGTTTGGCCTTTTTTGCACTTGACTGGTTTGGATCGAAATAACCTTTTTTGAGAGCATGCTTCCAACTTCTCCATTTCTTCCCTGATGATTGCTTCACTCGTTCTTCCATGCTAGTAGGAAGATCAAATTTTTCCTATAATATTAGATTGTCAATCAAAAGCTTATAAACATTCAAGTGATATAATAAGTTAGAGAAATACATACCTTTACTATATCAATCATATCATTTTTCGAAGAGTTGGAAACCTTACGCCAAGTGTCAATGTCAATAGGTGCATACTTTCCATTTTTGGCCAACGCTCCTAAAAATTCATTGAATTTACTTCTATTTGCACCTATTGGTTCACCAAGTCTATTGAACCTTACTTTTATTCGCTTATCAGTACCATGTCTACCCCAAATGTGTCTCATATAAGTTGGCCCCCGAGTTGTCTTGGGCATGTCATTATCAGAACCACCATCTACATGTTCAATAATATAGTTAAAACGTATCGTATAAAATAGAAACTGTTGTCATACACATCTTATCAACTACAATTTACAACAATTTGTAATACAAGTCATACCAGTGCCTTCCTCATTTTCCAAGTGAGCATCGTCTTCAGTATCTCTATCACGAAGTTGGAAACTCCTTTGTCCTCTAGAGCTTTTTCCACCTCTGGTTCTCACCATTGCTGTACAACCAAAGCTACCATTTGTAAGTTCATAGGTATAAGTAATAAAGTAAATAACTAACAATAATATATAATGAAATGAACAGCTTGTCATAATATAGTTACTCATATAAAGGCAACACAAACCAGAAAAATAAACAGCAAAGACATATACATTGAACTACAGCAAAAGTCAAAGATTAAGATGAGTTTGTTAAAAGATCATGAATTGAATTCTTGTGCCACTCTGTTACTATCAACAATGTCTCCTTCGACACCCTCTCGAACCCAATTAATGTCCTCAAATATAAGATTTTGATGCGCATTTGAAGGCTGACTTTGCAAGTATATCTCAATGTCTATGGGATCCATTTTCAAATCATCTCTTGGTGTAGTTGGGATAACAACATTCCACCCCTTATTTAAAGGATCTTCAACATAAAATACTTGCTTCACTTGGGATGCAAGAACAAAAGGTTCCTGGTGGCGCTTCACTTTGGTAAAATTCACAAGTGTAAACCCATCATCGTCTTGCTTCAATCTTTTTCCTTTAGAAACCCAGTCATAATCAAACAAGACCACTCTTCTACCTCCTCCATAATCCAAATCCAGAATATCATTTAGAATACCATAATAGGACAAGTCACTTGAAACCGGGTTCATATCTCTTGTGCTTGCGAAGGATGACGTTGTTGCAGTAACAATCACTCCACTATTTTGGTTTTTTCTTTTGCTCTCCAGTTTTTTGGTATGGAAGCTAAATCCATTCACAATATATCTCCCATACTTCAACCCCACAATATTTGGTCCCTTAGCTAACAACTTCAGATCTTTTGAAATAGTTTCATTCTCGGGTAAAAAATCATCCACCTATAAACAATAAAAAGCAGATTAATAAAATGTAATCAAGTTTATATACATAAGAGAATAAATTAACAACTTAGATTAAGTCACATGACTGTCAAACCAGCTTGCAAATGTCTCACTATGAATTCGCTCCTTTTCATGCCTTGAACTACGTGGATGCTCCTCTTCGACCAATTGTCGATATTGGCTACATCAATCATAAAAGTAGAGAAATGAAAGCTATCTCTAAACATTGTTAAATTATAGAATATGACAAATTTAATAATAAAAGAATAGACTACAATTACTTACTTTATATATGGATCCACAGCTTCACAATTGAATAACACATATTGATGTGCCTTTTTTATGATTTCCTCGTCCAATATAACTGAATTTCCTTTTCCTAATGGCTAACCTTCTATCGAAAAAATCACAAGTCCTTCACTTGAAATTTCACCTCTATCTTCATTCCTACTTGGCCGATTGAATTTTGTTATCACTTCGTCAGACAAATAGAGAGAGCAAAAAGTCAAGCACTCATCAATTAGGTACCCTTCTGCAATTGAACCTTTAGGCCAACTTCTATTGCGCACATAATTCTTCAAGGTGCATAAGTACCTGAGATAATTACAAAATAATATGTTATAATAAGACTACTCACTCTAAGAAAAAAAGATAAATTTTAAAATTGAAGTTATTACCTTTCAATTGGATACATCCAACGATAGTGTACTGGACCAGCTATTCTTGCCTCAGCTGCCAAATGAATGGTCAAATGAACCATCACAACAAAAAAAAAAGATGGTGGAAACACACGCTCCAACTGGCATAGCACAGCAGCAATTTCACTTTCCATTCGAACTAGTTCCCTAGGACAAAGAGCTTTTGAACACAAATCTCGAAAGTATTTTGACAACTTTATCAGGGGAGACCGCACCGATTTTGGAAGGAGCCTTCTATAACATAATGGCAACAATTGCTGCATTAAAATGTGATTGTCATAGCTCTTAAGTCCGAATAGTTTAGGAGGTTTCAAGTGCACGGACTTTGAAATTGTGGCTGAATAACCATCGGGAACTTTAACTTTTTTAAGAATTCGGCAGAACAATTCTTTCTCCTTCTTATCCAAATGGAAACAAGTTGGAGGTAAATATGCTCTTCCAGACTCATTAATAACAGGATGAAGGCCGGGCCGTATACCCATTTCCTCCAAATCACGTCGTACACTCAAGTTATCATATTTTCCATCTACATTCAACAATGTTCTAATGATAGTCTCACATACATTTTTTTCAATGTGCATGACATCAAGACAATGGCGCAACAGATTGTCCTTCTAATAAGGCAAGTCAAAAAAAATGCTTTGTTTCTTCCAATTGGAAGGTAATGCAGGATTATCATTGACTTCTTTCCCAAATTTAATTTTAAATGATCTCAATTCTTCCAAGATCATATCTCCAGTCAAGCGGGGTGGTGCAGCTCCATGTTCTTCCTTTCCATCAAAGTGATGTTTATCTTTTCGGTATGGATGATCCTTATTAAGAAACTGCCGATGACCCATGTAACATTGTTTTGAACAATGTCTTAAATGTTGTGAAACAGTGTGCTTATGACATACTGGACATGCTAGAAGACCTTTTGTGCTCCAACCAGATAAATTAGCATAACCAGGAAAGTCACTAATGGTCCACAATAAAGCAGCCCGCATTTGAAAATTTTGCTTTGAAGAAGCATCATAGGTAGTGACACCTAAGTCCCACAATTCCTTCAACTCAGCCACAAGAGGTTGAAGGTAAATGTCAATATTGTTTTCGGGTGCATATGGGCCAGGAATGAATAGTGACAACATAAAGTATGGCTGTTTCATACATATCCATGGTGGCAAGTTATAAGGCATCAGTACTACCGACCATGTACTATAACTTACATTCATGTTTTTGAATGGATTAAATCCATCCGAAACTAAACCCAATCTGACATTACGAGATTCTTTTGCAAAATCGGGATTTTTGTAGTCAAATGATTGCCAAACTGGAGTATCTGCAGGATGCCTCATGCGACCATCCTTAGCACGGCCCTCGTAATGCCATTTCATGAAAGATGCAGTTTTAGATGACATGAATAGGTGCTACAATCGGGGTTTAAGTGGAAAGTTGTGAGGACCTGGTTTATTCCTTATTTTCTCACCCTAATTATTTATAATAAGTATTGATTTGTGTAATTTAAGTGGCCACATATTAATTTGAAAACCCTAAATTGTATATTAAAAACCTAATTTGTTTAGACCCTAGTTGTATATTAAACCCTAAATGTGCAAATCCTAATATGTTTTCCCAAACCTTAAGTATATGTAAAAATCACAAGTTTGTTATTTCATAGCTTTTATGTGTGATTGTGCATGCTCATGAGAGTTAATTACAGTACTTGGGTGATTAGTGGCCTAAGTAGGTGAGATTAAGCATTAGTAGCTTAAGTTTAATTAATGGTTTATGGAGTAAATTGATAGGAAAAAAATCATTTGGGAAAGAGTGCAAACCAACTTCAGTTGCTAGGTTGAATTGGCTTGAGATAGTTGACTTGGACTTGGACCCAATTTTGACCAAACTAAATAAATATCTAAGGGACTTAATCTCCTAGCTAAAAGACAGCCAAGAGGGTCGGCCAAACAAGGAGAAAAGAAGGAAGAAAAGAGAAGGAAAAAAAAAGAGAGGAAAAAGAGAGAAAACCTTGGGGATTTTTGCCAATTTCAACCATCCAATCTTGAAGCTTGAGCTAGGAGGAGAAGTGGACCGACTTGGGAGCTTGCAATTTCATCTAGAACATAAGCCAAGAAGGTATTTTTCCTTTATATGTAAGCTGGAATTTGGTTTAATTTGATGAACATGATGGATTTTGTTCTTGTTTTGGGTTAATTCATGATCATGGATAGCTTTTGAGATGATTCTACGGATTGGATTGGTTGATTTCTATGTGTTCATGCCTAGCCATGAAATTAGTTAGTGTTAGGGTTAGGGTTCTTGATTTCAAGCTTTAATGTTAGGAGTTGATGTTTGTGATTGTCGGTTCGATGAAATTAATGCTTGTTCTTAGCTTAATTTGTGAAATTAGGGTGTAAATTTGGATGATTCCATGCCTTCAATTCTTGGCCAGCAAGCATTACTTAGTGTTCTTGGTTTAGTGTTACATTGTTGCTTCCATTAGTGCTTAAATTGATGATTAATGAAGGCATTGAGTATTGTTTAACTTGTAGTTGGTGATTTGATTGCTAGATTGTGAATGAAATGGTTGAAACCCTAATAAGGAGGTGATGGTCTTGGACCTAATTAGTGTATTTGGTTGCTTAAATGGATGATTGATAATCCATTGTTAGTGCATTGATGCACAATGGATGAGGAATGTATGAGTTGGAGTCGATTTGGAACCGAATTGGAAGAGTTAAGCGTATTTGGTGCATAAGTATGTAATGTGTGTGTGTCGAGGGTAATGTTGGACATGCAAACGCTGCATTTGCATGTTTATTATTGCTTTTGAGTCATTTGTATCACATGCGCGTGAATTGCATTTGGTTTGGACGTGTTTGGGCACGAAACTAAAAAAAAAAATAGGGGAGACCAAACCAGTGACTTTGGCTCTGTTTTTCGTGTCTATTCATTGTGAGTTGGCTTTTGGCCAAATCACAAAAGTTGTAGCCTTGTATACCAGCTTTCCGACGCCTTTGGAATTTCTTGATTTGGATCTTTGTGCGCTGAGATATGGCCATTTGAATTCGGCCTGTCAGCAAGTCTGATATGAAGAAACTGGAACAGTTTTCGTGTGTTTTGACCCAGAAGGAGTGAATCTGGGCAGAAATGGTCTTCATGAAAGTTATAGCTTGTTCTCTTAGCTTTGAAATGGTACCTCTTTTACTTTAATCCGATACTTGTAGCATGAGTTATGAGTAAAGGAGCACAGGGTGTCAAAACTGCCTTTTACACCTTTTAGTGTGTGTTTTGCATTTTCGTTCCGTTCTCGTCCGTGTTTAGTCGAACGCCCATGCATGTACCTTATTTGCTGTTTTAAGTGTTTTAAGTGGTTTTCAAGTCTTAGTGATTGTTTGAATAATCTTCTAGCTCAACTTTTCACAGGAGGTGACAAGGTCGAGGAGACCGGGGAACCTTTCTAACCTGTTTGATTTGTACTACTTTTGGTGAGTAATTAGGACTTTATATGTGATTATATTGTGAAATGTGATAAGTTGGCGCTTGGACGAGGGTGTACTTTATCGCACTTGGCCTAAGCTCCATATATGGTTTTTGAATGCATGTGTGGTGTGATATATGATCTGTGTATTGTGATATTGTTAGTGATAAGTGACCAAGTGGATAGTCTGATCTCAAGGGATGCCCTTGGGGTCTCAATGTCAATGTTCCTCTCTGACCACTTGGATGGTCTGATCTCAATGTCTTTGAGATCTCAATGTTAGTGTGGCTCTCTGACCACTTGGATGATCTGATCTCAAGGGTTGCCTTGGGATCTCAATGGTAAATGTTACTCTCTGACCAAATAGTTGGTCTGATCTCAATGCCTTTAGGATCTCAATGTTACTATTGCTCAAACTACTATGTACTGTAGACTAGCCAGAATGGGTTGATAAGGTGGACGGTGGGAGTATAAGTGGGGTCTACGGATTATCGGTTGACGGAATGTTAACGGAAGATCAAGCGTGGAAATTGAAATGGCTTTGAAGCCACCTATATCCTTATTTTGTGATGTTACTTTTGCGATTGATTTGAAATATATGTGGAAATGTGATTTACGTGTGCCCCCCTGATTATTCACTAAGCATATAGCTTACCCCTTTTCGATTTGTTTTCCTTAGCAGGGGGCCGAAGCGGGAATTGACGCGTGGGAGGCTTAGTATAGCCTTTTAGCTTTAGTACTTGTTTTGGGTTGAAGTTTTGGCCATGTATATTGTGTTTTGGATAGTGGGTTTGAGACACCTTAACGGGAGTTACTCTCTGACTCTCATGGTCTTGTAGTGGATATTATGTATATATATAATGTACATATCGTTCCTTTGTGAGAATTTGACTCTTTTATCATTTTTGCTATTGAGTTCTGGCGAGAGTTGGGCAGGCGATCCGCTAAACCCTTTGGTACGTCTCTGGGTATGGTGGGGTCGTCACAAAAGTGCCACAAAACCTTGTGAGGAACTTTTCGTTTTTCACCAGTAGGATCATCCTTTGATGGCACCCATCTAAGATGTTTGCAAGTGTCACATTTGATCTTTGATGCATCTTTTCCCCAATACAATGTGCAATCATTAGGACAAGCATCATACTTTTCATATCCAAGTCCTAGTTCTTTCATTATCTTTTTTGTTTCATAATAGGAGTTGGGTAGAT
Source organism: Gardenia jasminoides (assembly GCA_013103745.1). NCBI lineage: Eukaryota > Viridiplantae > Streptophyta > Magnoliopsida > Gentianales > Rubiaceae > Gardenia > Gardenia jasminoides. Next base: position 17,647,970 of record CM023095.1, on the reverse strand, counting down.
TTACACCTTCTGAGAGTGCTTGCCTCAAAAGATCAAGAAGTGTGTTGACTATAGAATCAAGAATTTTGCTAAGACACTTAATATGCAACAAGCGTATGAGAAAAGAAAGTTTAGAGAACTGTGGGCAATCTGGATAAAGGGGCTGTTTTGAATCAGTTATTAGCCTGTAGAATTTCTCAGCATCATTATTAGGCTGCCCTATTTCTAATCTTTCTCCCATATTTACATCCTAGTTTAGAACTCCTAATGCGTCTTGCAATAGCCCATGCATATCGTCTACGTGATTGAGTGAAGAAACTTCATTTGAAAGGCCATTAGAACACGTATGTCAGATATTCGATGATAGCTCTCCATGAGCTACCCATTGACTGTATCCTTTAATAAACCCTTTCCATATCAAGTGTGATTTGGCCTGATCTCTCGTGACAAATACCCCATTTCCACACCTAATGCATGGGCATAAAATCATCTCCCCTATACTTCCATTTGCAAATGCAAAATCAAGGAATTCTTCTAAACCAACTTTATACTCATCACTTGACCATGACTAATTCTTCCACCTTTTATCCATGTTCAAATAGATTCTAATTTCATAAAAAAGGAATATTATTAGCATCTAAAAGAAAATTCTACCTAATAGATTCAAATCTAAGAAAAAGGGAATGTTCATTAGCATGTAAAATACAATTCTACCCACCGTATTTAATCCCAAGAAGAATATTTAAATGCAGCAAAGGTTTGTTTAAAACAGCCAAAAAACTAGAATTTCGTTCCAATAATTAAAAAAATTAAAATCTAGACAATAGCAACCATAGAAAGACATCCAGCCTTCAAGTAATAAGATTGGACTATGGCTAAACATTTCAAATTGATCCCAAAGTTCATCAAAACAATGAATAAAAGTCAGATTTTTATTCTTTGCAATATTGAATGAAGATACGATTACATGAGGTAAGTTCATATTTATAAATATAAAACATAGGACTATATAATGGGTATGCATATTAAAGAGTAGTACTCACCTAACTATAAATGGAGCTATGGAAGTTGGTCAAACCTTCTTCTCCTCCTTCTTGTATCGTCTTTAAGCGTAGAATCCTCTATTGAACTTGATTATATGCTGTCCAATCTAGTCACCTAAGCTAAAAGGATAAAGAGTTAAAAGATTAAGGGAGATTCCGACAGATAAATTAAAAGATTAAGCATTAACAAGAAGATTTGGCATGTTATAGTATAGGAGCGGTGCAATGATGGATAGGAACAAATTGATGCAAATGGAGTCATTAATATTTGTGCATGTATGGCTTGCTGGCCATATTAATGTGCTCTGTCTCCTGACGTCTATTTAGCATAGCAATTGTTAAAACAAAACCATTTTACCAAGCCATCAAAATAATCAGGTTACATGCGAATAAAATTAGTAACCCATTGACTGTAAGTTCTGCTTCTTGCCAGGCCAGATTTAATAAATAAAGTACTGAAAGAAAGGTATTTGGGTATGACCCATATGTTTATACAAACTTGATTTTGTTTTCATTGATAAAATTTTACTGTTCTACCTAGAGAAAAGAATAAATGGCAGTTTTAAATTGAGATTCTACTAGCATCCATGCATTACTAAGACATCTATTGCATTGTTCATCACAATGAAATGAAAATTACAAAAGTTGCATTGAAGAGCTTTACAAAGAAAAGCTAATTATTCTTTCCCTAGTGTCTTCTTCAGTAATTCATCACCCCAATGCAAAACTGAACTATAATCATTTAAGAATTGCTGCAATCCTGTATTAGAACAACTCATCACCTTCGCATTTGAGCCCCACCCATCAAACCAACATACCTAGCACTTTAATACACACCATAGTTGTCTTCATCCAAAAATCCTTGAATGAAGATATTACCAAGCAAAAATTCCACAATGCAAAATTATTGTTCTTGCCCAAATTTCATTTGTCAATGCAAGCTATAACCTACCAAAAAGTAGTTGATAACCAGGAACCCCGAGAACTCCCATAAGAAAATGGAAAAACATCAGGAATAACTTTGTTGCTTAATATCTCACCAAAAGCTGGCCATGTGAATTCTGAATACTATACATTAAAGAGTTGAGATGTTTATGATGCAACACTCAAGCATTCTAGAGCAGAGCATACATTCTATTGTCCAACAAAGTGATGTACTTCCCATCATATAATTCTTTTACTCCCTGAAGTTCATACTTGCAAGCTTTATATGGTTGGAAACACCGACAGAACATACTCTTAATCCTCTTATCTTGAAAAATTTTATCTAAGTGCTTTAATTGCACTGTGTAAGGTTTAGAACTTAAACAAGCTGAATTATGTACCCAAAAGTTTTTATTGGGGTGTCAAACCAGGAAAGCTTTGCACATACTTCCAACTGGTGTTAAGATCCTCATGCTAAGTCTATGAATCTTGAAAAACTTGAATAGTTATAATCTCATTCGTTTATCTTAGAGAATTTTTTAATGTATTGAACATTTGGCATGGACCAATTTGATTATGAAATATGCTACTCAAATTAGCTGAAAAGCTCTATGGTTATTATCTCTGATATTGAATAAAAGCAGAATCAGAGATTGGCATTTTATGTTCTAGGTGATACCAAGATCCTTTCTTCAACAAGCAACCGTTGGTCTTGTTTGAAGAAGAAGCTAGAAATCCACTTCAAATTACAATAGGCTCTGTATCAAGGAATAAAGCATGTTAGCTGGTATCAGATTCAAATATGTCACTAGTAAATTCATGGAAGAAGCATGAAATAAACTCATGAAAGCACGAGAAACACTTCGACAAAAGACAGAATTCAACTGCATTGTCCAGGCATTCCTAAATCTTTATTGGTTGATGCACAATGCTGATGAGGATGAGCAACTGAATCTTTAGTGACAATATTCATGTTATAGAAGACCACTAGCTTATACACGTAAATATAATGCGATATACATACAAGAATCACACACAGGTTTTCTTACCGAATTGTTCTGCAGATTTACAAACAATTTATAATCTAGAATGCACCTTCACTTTCGTGAATTCCATCTAAAAGATACAAAGCAACATTCCCTCTTGCACATTAAGGAATCCAGATGCAGAGCATTTACATAACCAAATTGAACAAAGAATTGAAATTATTGTAATCCAATGAGGGTAGTAATTACGAATCACAGTCAAGCAAATGATTGTTTAGCTCAATTCAATGGAGACATAAACAGAATTGAGAGAACATGTAAAAGCAAGTGAGTTATTACAGAATAAGAGTTTATATGCAGTAGCAAGAATTTACAAAATACTAGGTGCAAAATCATGTACGCCAGTCAAAGAACAGAATGTGAAAACACACACACACATGACACCAACTTTGAAGAACCTACAGCCTTTTGGAAAGTAAATTCTTGAACATAATGTTTTCTCGAATCAGGCAATTAGGACGAGGATAATAATCCCTCAAATGTGGACATAATTGTAAAAGAAATTAGGAAACTTGTTCCAATATTTTAGTCATTGGAGAATTAATCTATACATGAAGCAGGTGCCAGAACTTACATGCTATCTGAATAATAGAATATGAATAATAACACACAACTTTAGAGTCTTTGGAAAACCAACAATCTCAGTCTAATGAACATATACACGAGAGATGAGACAGAATTTGAGAGAGAAAATCTTTGTACATTATTCTAATACGATTTCCTCTGTTAACACCTAATCGAGTAATGAGGCAAAAAGTTAATAGGTCTGCTATCATCTCTGCAGTGTCTTTACCATCTGGATTATGCTTAGATCAATCTCAGAATGAAAAATTTGAAGAATTACTCTATTCTAATCCCCGCAGAAGGGCTGCAAAACATTACCATTGATCACATTTTTCAGATCAAGTCATTTATCACCCAAATCATAGTTGCAGAAGAAAGTATGAATAGGTGTCTTTTCTGGGTTGCTTAAGACTAGTGAAAAACAATCCAGCTTCCTAGTAAATGTACTATTAACACTTCTATACCGTTAAAAGCTTCCATGTCATTGCTGCAAAGGGTGTATGCTGTGTGTAGCTTCTGCATACAAAAGTACTGAACCACACTTATTCGACATATGGATGCCAAGGCACAAATGAGACCATAAATGGCTATAAAGGAAAGCAAGAAACAAACAGAAAGTGTGACTCCCAAACTAGTAGCATGAAGGAGAATGAAAGAGAAATCTAAATGTAAAAGGCACTGAAAAAAAGCTATTAAAGATGTCAGACCAAAGATTCTTGAACACTTTATACAAAATCTATACCTATCTAAATTTTACATAACACAGTATGAAGCCAGTATCATTCATGTTTAGACACAAAACATAAACAAGTTACACTGAGAAGTGGGAAAAGGATTAGAACACATAAACACAAATCTGATTCTCCAAACTTTCAAATCTCATGTACAGTATACACTAGAGGACAAGTTAAAAAATAATGTCCCATGATTTGACAAAATTATGATCAAGTATTCAATTATTTTTTAATTTTCACCATCACATTGTGAGCATTTTGAACCATGGGTTACAATAATAGTAGGCTCAAAACTGCAACCACGAGAAGAAAGAGAAACCTTTCATACACCATGGTTATTGGCATGCAAAACTCACAAAATCTGGCCAAAAATAGCCAAGTGAATATAGACAAATTACACAAAGAGGAATTAGAGCAGATTAAGTGCAAGAGCAATGATGCAGAGCAAACAAAAAACCAAGTCAGGCTATGTAAAAAAACCAATCCCACAACATAATGTGACATTGCAAAATCTCAATAGAGAAAAAGCATTAGGACAAAAAAAAAATGCAATCTTTCAATCATTTTTTATTTAAAAAAAAAGTCAAAGGCAACTCACCACTACTGTTGTTTGGCTAGTTACAAAATCCAGAAATTAACACATTATCTCCACAAATAAACACTTACTTCATGAATCCCTGCATACACAAAAACAACAAAAGAAGCTGAAAAAAATTAGTTCTTAGGTTTCTTTGAATCTCTCAAAAGCAATGAACAAGAAAGATATCAACAATTCTCAACCCAAGATCTTTTTTCCATAGTAAAAACACAAATTAATGAATTCTCCTCTTCCAAGAGCTTTTAGAATCAAAAATAAACAAAAACAAGAAGAACAAGAACAAGAAACAAATAGACAAACCCGAACAATTCCTTCCAATTTGTGGATAAGACATCTGACAAGAAACTCAAACAATCCCTTCCAATTTCTTCATTAAGATGGAGTTGAGAACAATCACACGAACAATTTTAGATTTTTTGTTCAGATTGTGTGGAGAAATTTTGATAGGCCGGTAGATAGAGAGGGGGAAGAGGTTAGGGATTTGGTGAGATGGAAAGGGTTTTTCCCAATTGAGTTTTGGGATTGGATTTTGGGAAAGAAAAGGCGCATAGAGAGAGCGCCAGTTTTTCCCGATATTTTTTTCCTTTCCATTTAGACAAACGACGTCGTTTTGGTTGTTATTTTTGCCTTTTTAATGACACTTCCTACTGCATGTCATATTAGACACCTATTATGACATTTGTGGAAAAGTGTCATAATAGGTGTGTGACTAAAGGTTATTATTCTAGTAGTGGCATTAGAGTTATCTTAAGTGCACAAATCAACTTTCCAATCAATGCATGCAAATATAGCACTTTAAGAAGGATATTAAGAGCAAGAAATGACCTTCTAAGACACTTAAAGAATATGTAAATAGAAAATTACAGCTTGCTAGACAGATTTGCTTCTACATGTTGTTGCAACTTCAAGATTAGAATTTTGTGCAAGCTGGAAAGTCTTGACTTAAAGGAATGAAAACTAGACTCAAATGACTCAAAAGAACTGAATTTAGATGACTCTAAACACTAGAATAAGGCTGGCAAATTTCGGAACCAAACAATCAAAAACAAGGAAATCCTACCGAGACTAGGAAGTGTTCAATAGCTAGTGAAAATCTGGAACTGTTTGGGGACTGTTTTGATTCATTTCTTGGATGGTTTTAGATGAGGTTATGATGCAGAAAATATCCAAGAACCGTTTTAGAAAATTTCCAAAATGTTCCAACAAATTTCCAATTGGATTCCAAGCTGTTTTTGGAAACAAAGAAGGCAGTGGATAAGATTCTTCTTGGAGGTTTCAAAATTCTGTTCAAACAAGAGCAAAGCTGTTTCGGATTTTTTTCTCTCTTGTTTTGATTCGATTCAGCAACATTTTTGGATGTTTCTTTGATCACAAAACTGCAATTTTCTGTTAAAATTTGGATCAAACAAGAATTCTTGAAATCTGTCCGAAAGCAAGAGGAACAAAATAGGTTTTGGTTCTTCAATTTTCCAGATTTTCAAGCTGGTTTTCTTGCTCAAGAACTTAACAAATTTTTCCTAGATTTAAACCCAATCTTCAAAAAGTTTTCAAGATGAGTTTGGGCTCAATTGCTGGAAAAAAAATCGCAGCCAATTCCTTCAAGAAAACGACACCAGAATGTTGGCAGCTTAGGAACAATTTTCTGGTTTCAAACTCACGCTATCAGCTTTTGTTTTTGCTATCGTTTCTATTTTTTTTTTTTCAAACAGCAAAGAAGGACTCGAACAAGACACAAACAAGACAAGCTAAATGGAATTTCACGTGCAAACGAGAGGTTTAAAGCTGGACAGAGAAACGGAAGATTGGACAACAACCTAATTTGGAGCACAAACACAAAACCAGACCTAGTGACAAGACAAACACAAACGGCAGCAACGGGAACAACAAAGGACCAATTTGGCAACAACTAACGACACAAAATCAGCAAGAAAAATCGAAGAAGAAAACAAGAACGAAGAAGGATATAACCTAGCATACGTTAACTAGTTCTGAGGCCAACTGATACGATCATTCGCCCTATTTCAGACGAAACCCGTGACACAACAAGTCCAACAGGATCTAGACAATTGATACCAAAGTTTGGCAATGGGAATATCTCACTTGATCATGGGCAGCTCGAAATCAAGGTCGACGGTAGAAGACACCACAATCAACGTGTTCTTGATTGATAAAGTCTTTTGAATACTTAGATTCCTTCTAAGGCGCTCAAGGATTTTGTTCTCCCAAGAACCAAGAGAATTTCTCTCAAGTTTTCTTGTAAAATTCGGCTATCCTTTATTAAATAAAATACAGCCTTTAAATAGGCTTACAAAGATAAACCCTAAACTATTTTGGATAAGGCAACTAGCAACTAAGATTCCTTAATGATTTAGGAAACTAATTAACTGTCTTTGGAAAGAAATAACCTAGGTTTTAAATAGCCTTACAATGACCTAATTCAAATTGAAAAAAGTTAACCTAATCCTACTAATACTAGCAGACACAAGAATTAACAATAAAATAAGAAACAATCCACACGCCCATATCACGCGCCCGCATCCAGACGAGGACTAGTCTTCTATCTGAACGAAAGAAAAGGACCAAAGCTACGAAATCTAAGGAAGCCTTGATCGAATGATCATCAAACGAAGCTTGAAGATGGTAAACCATTTGGCTAGGAACACTTGTGTCAACGTTAGGTGGCGTAAGGAGGTGGATTGCATCACTTATTATTCCAATTCATTAGTAAATATAGCAATAATTGATTTAGATCCAAATCCAATCTAATTAAAGTGTTACAGTTAAATTAATCAAAATATTAAATTAGTATTTCATGATATTTTGAGTTTGATTAGCCATTATGACAAATTCATAAAAACTTATTTTTTAAAGCATCAAGAAAATCGCCGTTGTTAAATCAAAAAATAGCAATTTGCTAAATCAAGAATATATGTAATTTTTCTTTTCCTTGCCAAATGATAATACAATAAAATTTATATTTTTTTCTACATTCGTTGTTATATTTATTTAAAATCAATTATGTAATAACAAGTATTTTAATGTAATTAGAAGAATTGGAACTAGAACCGGAACTGAAAGATATCAAAATTATAACTGGATTGAAGGTTTAGGAACTATAATTGTAACCATCCCTGTAACGGTCAGTTTAGATTCCATCTTTTAGAAGAATCAGAACCATCGATTTTTAAACGTGAACTAGCAATTCTAGGACCGTGGTAATATCTAACCCATAGTATTAGTTTTGACTTAACTTCAATGCCACTTCACCCAAATAATCTTATCTTCAACTCTTTTCACCGTCGCTAGTGATATTGTCAAAGCAATAATCTTTCTACCAGAGCAATTTTTATTCAAATATCAACATTATCCTTAACTAGTCAAATTTATATATTCTCATTGATTTCGTTATGCCCATTGTCTCCACTAATTACCCTTTTTCTCTCTCTCTCTCTCTCTAATTAATTGACTAGTTTGCCTTCTTTTTCTCTTTCTTTAATTTCTTTATTTATTATTTTCAAAACTCACTAATTTGGTTTTGATTTTTTTTACCAAAATTTTTCTTATTTTGTAATTCTTTTGCTTCAAAGCACTCTTATTTCTTAATTTCAAATGTGTATTTAAAAGTTATTATTATTATTTTGGCAAATCTAACATGATTTAACTCAAACAACTATTAATCTAAAGGATTAAAAATTCCAAAAAATGTAGACAAACTTTTTCTTCAATATTTATGGGATACATAATGAAATGCAATATTCATGAAAGTGAATTGCAAAAAAAAAAAAAAGAATACAAAACAAAAAAAACCATACAATATTGCTATAATTGTAACAAAAATTACTCAAAAGATGAGAATTTGAATCTCACCATAGTTATAACAAAGTTGCATCCCGAATTTAATTAAAATTTATGATCACTCCAAAAAACTGTAAGCAAAGATTAGTTCATAGAAAACATAATGGAATAAAACAAAAAAAAAAACTTACTGATAATAATGGAGAAGTAGTAATAATGAAGGAGAGAAAAATATTATGCAAAAGATCTTGAAGAGCATGTTGAAAAGATCTCAAAAAATGAAAGGAAATTTTAAAATAGGAAAGTTACAAAAAGATCGGAAGACGAGAATAGAAGTGGAAGTGAGAGGAAAAAAAAAGTCATTTTTGTTAATAATAAAGGGGAAGAGAAAGAGTAATTAGTGGACAATAGGATCCAAAAGAATCAATGAGAATATATGGGGATTGATTAATTGAAGGTATTATTGATATTTGAATAAAATTTATTTTGGCAGGAAGATCATAATTCTAGCAGTATCTCTAGCCTTTTACTGTAAGACCCTCAAACCATCTTGGATTATTAAGCAATCTACCGTCTTGACAGCTTAACAAAACTATAGACATAACTATTAGTATGAATGTCGATCATATCAAAATTTGATGTGATTGAATTAACAAGATTGGAAAACATCTTTGTATATCAAGACCTGGACAAAAGCATTTATGGGAAAGAATGAGAAGACAACTAGTATGGAGGATACTTGACAGTGAATCGAGACGAGTGATTCAAAGTCGAGAAAAATAATTAAGTCTAATGTCAGATTTAGATATAAGATGAAGATACTTTCACAATTTTCGATAAGGCATATACTTCGACAAGTGATTGTTGGAATTTTGATTTTAGTTACATGGGTAACGTGGCATGTTCTCAAGGAGAAGAAAAATCTAATTTACACATGTCAGCATACTACGAGATTTTTGTTGTATACAAAGTCTTAATAACCACATATGCAGAGACAATCCTGTGAATTAGCAGAAGTATGGTGATTTGCTGCACTTGATTATCTCAATAAATAAGGAATAGAGCTCAAGAAAAGGGATCCAAAATTAGAAGTGGAGAAATCTTGTAAATCACCGTACTTAGAAGTGGCGGTGAGATGAAAAAATCCTATAGATTGGAGGGTTAACTGAGGCACCTCTCATGAATGAATTAGACATTCCGAGTAATTTCTTGTTTGATAATTCAATTTAGCACGTAAATATAATGAATTCATATCTTAACACATTTAGATGCATTTGGTTATCTGAATTAATTAAATGGCACTTTTGAGCAAAACTTGTTTCAAAAAGTAAGTGATAAGTTATTTACTTGTCATTTAACATGATATATATTCAAATTTATAAGTTTTAGTACTTAGCAATTTAATAATTTAATAGATTCAAACTTCAAATTTAAGATTTTAGATTCCAGTTTTCAAACTTCAATTTTATCAAAGGCACATTAAAATAGTTACAGAAGTTCAATTCAGTCAAATTGAACAATTTTTAGTTTTGACAAGTAAAATTAGTTTTACCCTAGTTTTAAAGAAGAAAAAAGAGTACTTAATATATAGATAAGGGTTCAAGACCTATCAATCTAAGCTTTTGTATGAAGGTTAGGCTCCTAAATATTTTAGGCCTCTATGACTAGGGGTGAGAATTGAATTCGAATTCGGTATTCGGTAGGGTGAAATCGGCATTTTTCGATAAACGACCTAGTAAAAATAACGACCGAATTTGAATTCGAATTACTGATTTTCCGATTTCGAATTCAATTCGGGAATCGGCATTTTACCGATTTAACCAAATTCATAAAACAATTATTCAAAAACACAATAGAAAGAAAATTAGAAAGTTTTAAATCAAACCCAATGCTGACACATCTATTGAGCATCGAAGCAAATAAAAATGCATTTGCCTTTATCAAAGTTGGTATGAATTTTCCTAACCCAAATTAGGTATTTCACATTTAATTTTATCTTTCAATACATTAGGTATTCGGAAAATCGAATATGAAATCGGTAAATATTTACCGTTTTACTAAATTGAATTCGAATTCGGTAAAACCGAATTGAAACATCTTGAAATCGATTTCGTATTGAATTCGACATATTTAAATTCGGATTTTCCAAATTACCAAATTACCAAATTCAAATTACAGGCTCCCTATCGATATTCAGATTTTTTGCACACCCCTATCTATGACAGGCTCCCTTCGATTTTTTATTATTATTATTTTTAAGCAGTGCTATCAATGTTTCTAAGTTTGAGCCGCAGAGAAGTATTGGCAAGTAGTCTCCTCTCAGTTCTAGATCAATAAATTGTTATCTTTTTGTCGAACGGATAAATTGTTGTCTTCTTATATTCGCCGTGCTGTCACTAACTTGTCAGAAGGCCCAGTTGTGGTGTGCCATGGAGCTAGGCCTTTGACAGGGATTCTATTCGCACATTTTTTTTTAAATCACGTTTAAGAAGAAGGGGTCTATGAGTTAATTCCGAGTAGCTAAATTTGCCTTGAGTATTAAGGTGCATTAACGAAGAAACTTGGGCTTAATATATGGATTGATATATTGGACCTCTTTAATTAGTTCTCTTGGTTTTTTCCTCAACATTAGGTTATATAACACCTATTCAAGTCATAGAAGAAGCTTCTCCTTGTACCATGGTTAAAATGAATAAGTACAAGTGGAAAGTTAAATGGAAAATATAAAAGTAAGAATGAATACTACTCTATATGTGTTTATTTGAGACTCGCTGATTTCTCTGGTTCAAAAACGTAACAAATGGAAGTGGGACTTGGTATGATATATCTAGACGGGAGACAAAATTGTCCATGTTTGACAGCAGTCCTTTTTTTCCTGTGCACGGGTCACTTTCTGTTTCACATGTGAAGAGTTCTGAGAATGGGCCAATCTATCTGAGTTGTCCCTCTCATAATCAGATGGCTCTGTCAGTTCGAGTAGAAACAACTATGAGTAATCTGTTGGTAACTGAGGAAATTCTAAAAGTGTGATGAAAAAAAAAAGTTTCTACAAGAGTGGTTGTTTGCATAAGAGTTTCTAAGATTGTGATTTTTACATTTGACAAATGCGAATTCAGTGAAAAGCGAAAGATTATATTTTATCAAATGCGAGTTATGGTAATTTCGGACCAAAAAGAAAAAAGCAGGAAGGAATACATTTTTCACGTGTGATAACTCGCATTTTGTGCTGATTTTTCTTTTTTTTTTTTCCATTTTGATGCAATTATTTTTTTCCATTTCTGTTGCTTTTTTTTCCATTTCTGATGCAAATTTTATTTTCCCATTTCTGTTGCATATTTTTTTTTTCCATTTCTGCTGCTAATTCTGTCCGTTTTTTTTATCGTGTATTACGACATTTATGTATCATGTATTACAACTGCATAACAGTTGTAAATTGTAACTATTTATTAAAGGAATAAAACTATCCTATAAATTCAAGAATTTTCTTGTCAAGATACTTTTACATAAATTCTGTTACTCTCACTAAACTATCCACAAAATATGTTACACAAATTAACCAATATAAGAAGAGATATAAGCCACAGCTATTGCTTCATAAATCGAAAAAACGGGTAGAAAAAATTTACTAACACAGTGTGTAAGTTATCGAAAGTTATCGAGTTTATTATACATGGTATAAGTAACTCAAAATGATCTTGTATTTTCATTGGGGAGAGTTGAAAATTATTGAGTTTAGTATATTCATGTTTGAGTTTGAAAAAATTGTGTTTGCTGGCAGGGAGTTTTAGTCGATCCAACTAGCGAGCGGCTTGATTCTTTTGCAGCCCTAAGAGGGTGTTTGGTAACTAGTTTCCCATTATTTAAAGAATTTTTGGTAACACATTAACCCGCTTGTGGGTTATGTATTATGAGATTATAAACAATTGCCCGCTTGGAGGTTTTAGGGATTATATTGACGAAGACAATGTCAAGTAATTATGAGAATCTCAGTGTAACTCCACTTGTATTTGATCGTAGATAGCATATAATTAAACTTGTTTCTCTAGTAAAATGAAAAACTATGAACCCATGTGGTACAATTATGTGTATGGTTATCTACAGATCATACAAAGAAATTTTGTTTTGGCTTCACAATTGCTACATGAGCCTTTTTTTTTTTTTTTTGGGTACCAATGAAGACAATCAAATCATCTTTACCTCATATTCCAAAATCAAATCAGAATCAACTGTTCACAATTAACTATAATGAGACTCTTCTCAAGCCGAACCATGTAAGTTAGACACAGCAAACTAAATTTCAAGTACTGAGAAATTGACATTGGTGGCGACAAAGGAATTTGGTAAATACATATCATCAATCCAGTTTGCTTACGACAGTTTGGCAACTCGCATTCAATCCAATTGACATTAACATTGCTTAGGACGGTTTAGGGTTTAGGGTTTACGGTTTAGGGTTTAGGGCCTTGGTGTTGTCATTTTAGGGTTTATGGTTTCGGGATTACAGTTACTAATCTTTAGGGTTGTAGGGTTTAGGGTTTCGGCTTTATTAGGGTTTAGGGTTTGGGGTTTGGGGATTACGCACAATGTTCACTACATAACAAATTAATCATCAGTAGTAAAGAAGAAAAAATAAAGAGGGGAAAAATTTGTTTTTTTTTTAACAATCAAGTATTTCCATAAACCACAAAAAGAAAGAAAACAAAATTAATAATCATTGTAATAATCGGAATGAAAAACGGTGACATTTTTTTTTTTTGCAAAACCAGCTATTCCTTCTGGACGTGGGCATGTCCAAAATGGTTGGAGTCTTCTAGTCCGGCATGCTCTTATTCTAATGCGATTTCAAAAAATTTACTTTTTTTTATAAATTTTACTTATAAGTGAAGTCGCATTTAGGCAATGAGAATTTGGAAAGTAAACACGCCTTCTTAAAATACAACTTCAAAAAAATTTATTTATTTCAAATGCGAGTTTCAACTGCAATTCAAATTACTTTTTTTTTAAATTGAAGTAAACTTCAACCATCTAGGGAATGCGATTTATGATATTTAAGAGAACTAGCATTCACCGAATGCGAGTTCTAATCATTTTCTTTTTTTTTTTATTTCCCAAGGAACTCGCATTCTTCTTTTCATTTTCATTTTTTTATTTTTCATTTTCCACCGAACTCACATTTGGAAATTGCGAGACCACTGGAACTCGCATTTTCCAAATGCGAAATTCACTGGTTTGAACCCTATACCCAAATCACCCTATTTGTAAAAAAAATATTAAATTAAATTCATAACATGTTTAGAAATTTCTCGTTGGTAGTTTGGGTAGATTTGTATTTGGAGATCGGGCAGATAATGAATTTTTTTGTCTACATGTCAAGACTTGTGATAAGAGTTTATTGTACATATTTTTTGTTTGTTTAATTGCTTGTTACTAGTGCATTTTGAGAGCTTAGAATGGACTCTTGACTTCATTTTGATGATTATTTCTTCAAATATTTTTTTATTGCCAAAACATGCAGTTGAGTGCTTTAATACAAAATTCCTTGTGTTTTTGGTAGATTTTGGCACATTAAATATCAACTTGGATCGAGTGAGGTACAATTGACTTATTTGAAGTTGATGTAAAGATGATTTGAAATGAAGAGATGAAATGTCAAAACTGTGCATGAGAAAATTGTGCTAAAGTGTTCAAAATAGGGGAGCAAAGGATCCTCCCTCAGATCGGAATTGAAGACCCGTAGATTTGAGTTGTAGATTGAAGCAGAGAATAGAACCAGCATGGATCCACTGGTTGGATCAATCCTCGGATCCATCCGTTGGATCCATATTTCAGCTCTGCAAGTTGTAAAGCAAGTTGTGGCCATTTTAAACAAATTTTTTGACTAATTTTGGCAAAAGATTTTGCCTCATTTCTATAAAAAAAAAAGCATGTAAACTTGTAAAAACAAGCTTTTGAAATTTCGACGACATTATTGAATAACTTTAACATTATTGTTTGGGGACTTGATTTCTCTATATATAGAGGCCTTCAAGACATTTCTAACAAGTGTGGAAAGGAGCAAGAGTCTCACTTCAAAGATATCACTTTCATATTTTCTTAATTTTAGGTTAGTATAGTATAGTTTAGATAGTATTGTTTGTTTCTCCAATCTTATATTAGATCAACAAGGAGGTCAAAGGGAGATGAAGATGGAGCAGCTCAAGAGGCTTTAGTGACATGGGTTTTCTTCTTTCCACTCTTTTATCTTTGTATTGAACTATAAGTGTTGTTAATGCAAGTTTTGGATTTTATGTTTGTAATGTCATTTTAAAGTTTATGCCTTAGGTTTTGATTGAATTTTCTATGATTGTTTTGTGTTAACTTCTTGGCTAATTGAAGCTATTATCTTGAACAAGTTATTTGGTACTTTTACTTATCTAATCATGATCAACCGACCATTGATTCTGATCATCTTAAGGTGTTGAATTTACAATGAAAATTGGAATTTTGATCCAAAGTGTAGATTGGAAAATGTGGGAAATATGGTTTAAAGCTGGAAAGTGCAGAAAATTCTGCAGTAATTGTAGAATCAGAATGATTCGAGGTTGGATTGGTCTTGAAGTTTGCAGATCCTACACCACGGATTGGATTTTGATATCAAAAGATGGATTCGAGAGATGGATCCATCCTCTATCCTCAAATCTGTCTAAATAGAACATTATATCCAAAGATCCACAACATTTCTTCAAACATTTTCTTCTTCATTTCGTGAACTGATAAACCCTAAACCTTCTTCATTGAATCTTCACTTTTACCCATATTTCTTCCCAAATTTCAGCATCAAATCATCCAAAAATGACTTGTGACTAATCACCCTCAAGAATTTCACATCCAAAACAAATTTTTGGAGGGATTGTCGTTCAAAAACCATGGTTTGGCCAAACCAAAATTTGTCATTTTGGGGTTGATTTTGATGTTTTTCTTCAAGTTATTCACATCATTTGCATCATTTAGCATCACTCTATACATCGGCGGTAAGTCTCCTCTACTTTTCTATGTACATTTATTGAGTTTTTTTTTTTTGTCAAATCTCCAATAGTGAATAATTGATTATACTTGTTGACATTATGATGTTTCATTGTGCTTATTAGCTTCATTAAACTTGTTTAAATGCTAAGCTTTGAGCAATTTGTTGAATAATGTGGAAAATTTCAATTTCGTCATTTCTTGAGTGGCTGAAATATTTGAATGTTGATAGCATTTTATGTTATCTATTGATTATGCCATTGAGTTGAGCTTATTTAAGGCCCTTAGATGGTTGAAAAAGTTCCAAATTTAGATAATTGATGATTATATACATTTTTTATTATTTTTCTAAATTCTTGGTAATTTGCAAAACTTGAGCATAAGTGGATGGTAGTGGATAATTGTTGACTTAATTAAGTTATTTGAGCTTCTCTAAACTTGAGAATGTTGAAGTTTGATAGTGTTGATATTAATGATATTGATTATTAATTTTCTCAAATTTTTGACAATGAGCCATTGGATGAAATTGGAGAGCTCATTAATATCTCTTTATGTCTAGATTTATTAAATTTACTATCATGATAGTAGTTTTGTAATTTTTGTATCAAGTTATTAAATTTGTGCTTAGCTCTGATTTTTGATGAATGACATGCATTTTTCTTCATGAATATTTCACTTTACAAGTTGTGCATTTCATTTTAGTAAGAATCTGTTTATATTGGGAAGAATGGTTATTTGTATATCTTAATCATTCATGGAGGTGAGGATCCATCTAAAGGAGTTCATGAGAAGGGAGATGAAGGAGAAGATGTCCATGGAAGCAATGTAGACCTTTCAGGAATTGGCGAACCTCAACTTCAAACTTTTTAATACAGGATGTCATCACCTGGTCTTGACCTTCATTTTCTTAAAAATGGGGAACATTCTTCTACTTTCCTAGTTCTTTACCTTTCTTCACATTAAGGACAATGCAAATGCTAAGTATGGAGGAGGGGAATAGTGACTTTAAATTTTTGTGGTTATCTGATGATGATTGTTGATTGCCATTTGTATTGGAATTGTTGGAAATTGATTTTGAAACACTACCTTGTCAAAATTTTCTTCAAATTTGGATTTAGTGGCACGGAGTTGTGCCCAGTTATAAGGGCATACCATGTCAAAACTTTTGAAAATCTTTTCCAAAATTCTATTATGACCCAAAAAGTTTGAAGAAGGTCAACTAACTTTGGTTTGGAGTATTCAACTTCTCTATTTGTTGGAGTTTGGAATGTGCTCTTGAATAATCCATTTTCCATTTGATTCTAAATTGTTTATTATGTGATTATGATTTTTGCATTCTAGAAAATATATTTGGTAAGGTCAGGACAATTATGCCCATATTTTTTGTGTTTGATAAGATTTCTCCCTTTTACTTAAAATTACAAATTAGTGATTGATACAGTCTATCAGTAATACTCTTCCTATGATTTTGCTTTAAGAGGGATAGCATATTCTTAAAAAAAGAAAAAAATGAAAAAACTAAAAGGAAATAAGAATATTACTCTTACAATCCTTGTATTAAGTAATCTGAAGTTTTCATCTAAAAATTTTGACTTTTTGCATAAAAAGGTACTTGGATTGGGAGTAGTTAAGCAATTTAAGTTCGCATGTGTTGAGTAAGCAGGGTCTCCAAATAAAAGTGTCAATTGTCGTGTCAAAAGACACACGCATTATTTAAGTATTTCTTGATTATATGCATGAATAATTCCCTATTTGAGCTGAGATTTGAGAAAAAGATATTGTAGGAAAGTGTTACTATCTTTTGACGGTGTGAGTTGCTTCTTTGTGAAGCTAAGTTAAAGTGAGATATTAAATTGGATGTGACTTAATTCGTGTATCAATGTTTCTCCTTTACTAGATATTACGAGCGTTGAGTGGAATTTGAAGGATTTCATAATGATTGATTATTGATAGGATTTGAATTTGAAAAAGCATGTGTTTATATAAGTTACTTGAGTCATTGTTTTGGATAGTATTTCTTATTGCTTGAGGACAAGCAATGGTTCAAATGCAGATGAGTTAATAAGAGTTAATTGTATATATTTTTGGCGCATTTAATTGCTTGTTATTAGTGTGTTTTTAGAGCTTAGAGTGGACTTTTGACTTCTTTTTGGTGATTATTTCTTCAAGTATTGTCTTACTGCCAAAAACATGTAATTGAGTGGTTTAATACAAAATTCCTTTTGTTTTTGGTAGGTTTTGGCACATTAAACATCAACTTGGATCGACTGAGGTACAATTGACACATTTGAAGTTGATGTAAAGATGATTTGAAATGAAGAGGTGAAATATCGAAACTGTGCACGAGAAAATGGCATTAAAGTGTTCAAAACAAATGAGAAAATGATCCGCCCTTAGATCCAAAATGAAGGCCCCTGGATTTGAGTTGCAGATAAAGGCAAAAAATAGAATTAGCATGGATCCGCTGGTTGGATCCATCCCTTGGATCCGTCCTTAGATCCACTCCTTAGATCCATATTTTAGCTCTGCAAGTTGTGGACAAGTTGTGGCCATTTCACACAAGTTATTGACTAATTTTGGTGAAAGATTTCAGCTGGTTACTGCAAAAGAAAGCATGAAAACTTGTAAAAGCAAGCATTGGAATCTCAAGGATATTATTGAATAACTTTAACATCATTACTTGGTGAATTGATTTCTCTAAACATAGAGGCCTTCAAGACATCTCTAAGGAGCTTGGAAAGGAGCAAGAGTCTCACTTCAAAGATGTAACTTTCATATTTTTCTTATTTTTAAGTTAGTATAGTATAGTTTAGATAGTATGGTTTGTTTCCCCAATCTTGTATTGGCTCAAAAAGAAGCTCAAGGGAGATGAAGATGGAGAAACTCAAGAGGCTTTAGTGACATGGGTTTTCTTCTCTTCACTCTTTTGTCTTTTATTGAACTGTATGTGTTGTTAATGCAAGTTTTGGATTTTATGTTTGTAATGTCATTTTAAAATTTATGCCTTAGATTTTGATTAAATTTTCTATGATTGTTTTGTGTTAATTTCTTGGTTAATTGAAACTATTATCTTGAACAAGTTATTTGGTACTTTTACGTATCTAATCATGGTCAACCAACCATTGATTATGATCATCTTAAGGTGTTGAATTGTAATGAGAAATAGAATTTGACACTAGTTTATAGATGTACAAAACCTATGGAGTATATTCATAAGACTAGAGGTGCACCTTTGTGACCTTGGTGGTTTGTTCCATATACTTTCATAGAAGAAAATGGACCTATAGCTAGTTTAATAACCACGAGAGCAAATATGAATTAGTTATAAATATAGTTGATTCATTACGAGAGTAAGTTTCACATACACATGGAAATGACGCCATGACTAGTCAAGATAGTAGTGTTCAATGATCTAAGGATTGTATTTGCATAAGTAATGAGGGATACCATAACTTAGGGAGTTTTCCATTATTCTATTCTTGCATAATTTAGCTTAGTTTCATTTTTTTCATTTGTTGATAATCTAAATAATAGAGAAACTTTAATAGTGCGGTAGTTGTCTGTTCTTCCCTATGAGTTTGACACTTGATACCCTGTACTCAATTTCAACTCGTATACTTGTGAAAAATCATGTATGGGATATTTAGAAATCTATAAATGTAAAATTTACTTGTGGATTGAGTTTCATTTTATATGGAATCTATAAATGCAAAATTTACCTATGGATTGAATTTAATTTTATCTGCATACCTCACACTTTTCAACTTTACAATTTGCTACTTAATTATCTTTTCTAGCATCCCCAATTGTTCATTGAACTACTGTCATGTTTATCATAGAGTTTGGAGTATGGTGAAAATGGAGGAGAGAGAAGAAAGGAGGGAAGGGAAGAGGGAGAAGGGAGAGAGAGGAGGCGGGGAGGGGCTAGTAGTGGTAGTAAAGAAGGGAGGAAGGAGAAGGGTAGGGGAGGAATGGAGGGAGAAGGGGGGAAGTGGAAAGAAAAGGAAGAGGAAAAACGAGGAGGAGGAATGAAGGAATAAAGAAAAATATGGGGAGAGAGGAGGGGTGGCTGTGGCAGTAGGAGAGGGAGAAGGGGAAGGGTGGTAGCAGTCGTAGGTGGTAGTGTGTGGTGGGTGGAAAAAGAACACATGGTAAAATTTATTACTTTTATCCTTTTAATTTTTATAAATTTTATTTAAAATTGTGTGTTTTTTAAATTGTTTTTAAAATTTGTAGTGTCCATCTACAAACAAAAATAATTTGTGAGAAAAATACTCAATCCAAATAAAGTAGCGTACAGCGCAATCTTTTGAAGATGGTCAAGTCTACCAATAAATTGGATCTAGGCTCGGACTCGACTAGGTTCCTCGATCCAACCTAGATCTATTTACTCGAATCCAACTCGGATCTATTTTTTGTATAAGCTAAAATGGGTTGAATATGGATTTATATATTTTGACTAGTTTTGGATCCAAATCCAATTAATAAAAATATTTTAATAAAAAAATGTTTCACTAAAATTTATTGTTAATCTACTTATTTTTATTTAAAAAGGATCTTTTATAAATCGAATAATTATTAGAATTGCATTCATTGTATTGTTTATATTGTGTTGATAAAGTTTATGTGCAAATAGAACTTAAAATTGTTTAAAAGTTATCATTTTTAATTTATTTAAAAAAGTCGGTTATCCCTGACCTGAATCCGAATCCAATTGGGACCAAAACCGAAACTATATATTGAGATCCATTCAAATCTAAATTATTTCATTGAGTGTCAAACTCGAGTTTAAAATTACCAATTTCAACTCGGATCCAACCTACTACGCCCTTCGAGGCTATGTACATGGCTGGACAGTGTCGTGAATGATTACATCCCTGCGTCCAACTAAGTAAACTTTGTTTAAGGTGAAAAGCCATTTCATTGCATGTGTTTCTCATGTAGTACTCAATTGGACATTGATAATGTGCAAAAGTGTTTAAACCCCACCTGTTAACAGTCCTTTCGGATTTACCAAAGCACAATAAAATTTCAACTGGCTCCAGTAAAAAGTTAAAGAATAGGCCAATTAAAAATTAAAGATCCAGCTGGTAAATATCTTCTCCACGATTGTAAGCCGCGGTGCCGGGCAATCGATGGCAAAAGTAGGGCAGAGCATGTAAATTCGAGAGAGGGCAATAGCGCCTCCCAGGCCCCAACATTTTTTTTTTTTTTTTGAAAATTTCTTAAAGTTGATGTAAACAATTTTTAAATTTTATATTCTGTCTTATATTTGGACAGTTGAAATTTCTCAAATTTTCTTTTTTCTTTTATACCGCAGTTATAATTTTATAAAAATTACATTGTTGGCGCTTAAGATAGAGATGAACACCTTTGAGATGAAAATTAAGTATTATCTGAAAACAAACGAGAAATCTTCAAACTTTCAATACGTAACTATAAATAAATGATCTTCAATTGAATTCATGTTTTAGGAACTATAGTTGTATGGTAATACCAATTATATCATTGCGTCAACGTCATTATTTTCCGTTTAAACTATTATAAAATTTGAAAACATTGGCACTGCTTTTGTACTAGTTATCTACAGTGTTTGTACTACTATTTGTCATATAAAATCAAATTTCGTATTTAATGACAGTAAGTACATTGAAATGATTGGCACCCTAATTTTCGAGTCCTAACTTCGTCACTGGCAGAAAATGTTTTATTTGATAATCTAATTCAACACTCATACTTAATGGATTTAGATCTTAATTTATTGAAATGCGTTTGATAACCAAAAATAGTTTATCTGAATTAATTAAGTATCACTAAATTTTCTAAGCAAAATTTGCTCTAAAATATAAATGATAAGTTATTCACTTAATGTGATGTACATTCAAATGTATCAAATTTAGTAATTTACAATTTGGTAACCTAATGAATTTAGATTTCAAATTTTATATTTCAGGTTTTAGTTTTCAAACTGTTTTATCAAATGCACACAAAGTCTTCTGTCAAGAAATCGGTCCTCAGAATTTGTCTTCAACTTGGTCAATTATTGAAATGCAACTCCGGTTGGTTGTTCAAGTTTCTTCATGCACAAACTAAATGACCAGAAAAATACTTCTGTAGTCACGTGCAAATTCGGTTGTTTAAGACATGACGGGTTTCAACTTGGACCACAAAAATGACCAATTACGGTACTGCCTCTGCCTTGTATAAAATTTTGGCTCAGGCTTTGGATCATTGGTACCTCCATATTTGCCTTTTCCTCTTGACTTGCTAAACCCACTGTTACCTTTTCCTTTCTCTCGTCTACATTCATGGCTTTTGCAGCTAGGCAGTGGTTTCTCCTATCCATCACTGCAGCGGTTATCTGTTTCTTGAAGCCAGTTGCCCTGGGCGAACCACAGGTCCGTTGCTACTTCATTTTTGGAGACTCACAAGATGACAATGGCAACAATAATTACCTGAAAACTACTGCCAAGGCAAATTATCCACCTTACGGCATTGACTTCCCGGAAGGTCCAACTGGCCGCTTCACCAATGGTCGAAATCATGCAGACTTCATTGGTGACTGTCTCTTTCCTATCTATTATCAGTGGCTGAGGCAGCACTGAGCCAAAAGCTGCACTCCCAAAGTTTTAAATTTCTTTTGACGCCTATTAAGTTTCAAAGTTTCTATAAAAAGATCTTGTCTTCATCTATCTATTGCCCTATGGTATTTTGATTTAAAATATCATATGCCCCAACCCCCCAAAAAAAAAAATTCCATGAATTTCACTTTACGTAAAGTTTTAACTTCTACTATTCTTAGAACTCGCAAAGAATTAATTCAATATTCATGAGTCGCTTCTGTTATCATAAATTATTGACTATGCCATAATATCTATATATTATAGAAAAATTTTATGTTTGTATGTTTTCTTTGAATTTTATTTCTTATATACTTTTTCCCATATACAATTAAATTGGTGGTGCATGCGATCTTGTACGTTATACATTAATAATCTGGGATTCGGATCCTCAGCAAATGTCGGTACAATCATAGAGGACTTTTGACGATCAATATGGCTCGATAATCTGAATTCTGCTGGATTGATCTAAGCTATCAAATCTGTTAATTGTCCTCTGCGACTTTACCTGAAACTGCAGGATCTAGATCCAATAATTTGTAGTATGAATGACAAAGTGCACGTCTCTTTCTTGCAGCTGAGCTCCTTGGATTTGACAGTTATATGCCTCCATTTGCAAATACAAAAGGCCGGGACATCACTAAAGGCGTTAATTATGCTTCAGGAGCATCTGGAATTATTGACCAGACAGGTCGTCACCTGGTAATCTTTTTTCTTTTTTCTTTCTTTTCTTTTTTTTTTTTGGTCAAAAGTCGTCAAATTACTAGTTAGATTAACACTCAAGGTCATTAAGGGAGTTAACACTTAAGGTCACAGACAAGGAGTCACATGGTAATCGGACAACTTATTTTCTGAAAAAATATGTGCGAAGAACTTGGAATCAGTAATATACAGATATACTCCTACTACATAGGTTGCAAAAGAAAAGACAAATGCCTAAATAACTTCAACATTCGTAAAGCTTCTTTTTTTTTCTTTTATATTTTAATTACATGATACTGCACACATCTACTTTTGCCACTGCAAATTAAATAGTTAGGTTTGTACATCCACATGCTAAGAATTGGTTTGGTAGTCGATTGTCGATTGTCTTGTAATTGCAGTTAATATGGGAAATCCAACTCTGGTCAAATATCAACATCCTCTTAATACAATAACAAGATAAAGTTCAATATGCAAAATGATGTTGACACCCCATCAAGGTTTCTTGATAGGAAAAGAACGTGGGGGATCCTAACGTATAGTACAGTACTACGAGACAAAGATGACCACATATGTCGACTTCATTTTTTCTGGTGTTCTTCAAGAATCTATGCTCACGTTTTACATGTATGATGTAACAGTCATTTTTTTAAATAAAAGAAAAGAAAAAGGAAAACAAGAATGATTGCCCACTGAGTAGATCAAAAGTTTAGGTGCATTCCTGCCGTTTGAAATGTAAAGGGATAGATCCAAGCTTGGATGCAAATCGTGTTTTTGGATGAAGGAACCTGTGGATGCAGGAGTGGTCGCAAAATATAATTGTAGTCCAAATTGGACAATATGTATGATCTCGTCATTTATTTCAAAATTAAAATATTTTGAAATGAATTGTTCAGATCAGATCAGACCGAATTAATATGACTTGATTTGGACGATTAAACGTGTTCTGTTATTGTAGGTGCAACCGCAGCATACAGACTTATTTTCATTAGTTTATTTTGAAAAAGAGTTGGATTAGTTACTTGCGGGGGCAGAGCCAAGCGTATACGGGGTGGGCAATTGCTTCCCCTCAATTATGAGAAATTCTCTTTTTAGATTTAGAATTTTTGAAAATTTTTAAGTTGTCCTTATTTGCACTCCCTGAAATTTTTTAAATTTTATTCTTATCTACTTTGCCCCCACTATTTTATAAAAAAATCTCTTTCTTATCTATAATACCCCCTCTAAAACTTTTTAATATTTCTTTCTTATTTACATTGCCCTTCCTTAATAAACTAAAAATTCTGTAGCTTTTATTTTTTACAAGAATGTTGAATCTAATTAAAATTTGTTAGTCATGTAAATCTAACAATAAACTCTTTTAATATTTCCAAACTACCACTGCATTATAGTACAACTTTGATGTCAAAATATAATAGACATAATGGTACGTAAAAAAGTTTGTTTAAGATAAATGCCTTTAAGTTGTGAATTTATTGTACCTACACTGATATGGTGTAGAAATTTGAACCCCTAGCCCTAAGGTTCTAATTCCACCACTGGTTACCTGTCTGGTTCATGGTATGTCCAGTACTCAGGGCTATTTGATGGATCGAGTTGGAGGATATTGTCATAATAATCTTAGGCATACTCTTCTCCGATTGTTGGGTCCAAATCCTGATCCTAGTGCTATATATTGTACGACGAGTCTACAGTACTGGAAATTAGATATAGGAATCTACAGAACGTCTTTCTAGGAAATTCTCAAATGGAATCTTTTCAAATACGTTGGGTCATTGTAGACATAATTTCCACTTCAGAAATAATTTCCTCACAGTTAAACCACATGGCATACTAAAGTGGTAAAATTACTTAAGGAGAGAAAAAGGAAAATGAAAAATAAAAAAAATAAAAGAAAGAAAGACCACAAACAACGTGTTGTGGTGAACTTGCCAGCTTTAGGTCATTGGTTCTTGAGACGATGTCACAACGGTCTTATTTGAACTTAATTGCTGGATTTAGGAGGGGATATGTCAATCTGAACTTTCTTTTTATTAAGGCTCAATTGCAAGTTTCCCCCTATTATGGGGGTTGAGTAGCAAATTGTGCCCCGGAAACAAACGATAAACCATGTGGGCTAAATTTTCTATATATACAAGTGTGAGAAGATAGTCCTGCCTTGTGATATACAGTATTTGACAATTTTATCCTTAAAAAAAATAATTTTATTATGTTTTTTGATTAAATTTTTTTGATGTCCCAAAAAGTGGTGATAACGGGAGATATAATTGTAGATTAGTTAACTAAATAAAATTTTAGTTTCTTATGATAGTTTATGATATTGAAATATTTTGCATGAGAATGTATCCAAAAATATTTAAATATCAAAAGGAATTTACTAATAAGGAACACAAGAAAAAAATGAAAATGAAAATTTTTCTAATGAATAATAATTTTTATTTAATGTTGTAGGGAACTATTACTAAAAATAGAATATTTTCTCCCACAAAAAAGTATATATTTGATTCCGGTTTCAAAAAAAAATGCTGGTGCATCATAATGATATTATATAATGGTTAAGTATGCACTTTTTCTGTAAAAGATATATTATATTTTTAGTGATAGTTCCTTATCATGACAAAAGGAATGTAAATATTTATAAAAAATCATTTGACATTCAATTTTGTTTCTTTTACATTATTCACAATTCCTTTTGATGTTCAAATATATATTGGTATTCTCTTCTAAAAAAAATAGATAGTATAATTTATTTATAACTAAATTTTTTAGTAAAAATAATTTATGTAATTTTTTATATCAGCAATTATATCACCATTTTATATAGAGTACAATGTTCTTTAATAGTAGAATATAGTAGCATCACCCGTAAAATAAGGGAACTATCAAAGTATTATGTATTTGAGGGCATAATTGTCTAACACACCTGTCCTGCAAAAAGTAATTTGCCACTCAACCTATGCTACAGAAGGCAATTTACACTTGAGCTTTTTGTCATAAATTAATCTCTTGTTTCTTTTAGTGGTCCGATTTGTCATTTGGTAACACATTCACCCCTTCGAATCTGCCAAATAAAAGCAAGCTAACCAAAATATATTCTCCTTGCCTAATTATAGATGATAAGTCCTGCAACTTGACCGGATTTTCTTAAAAATTACAAAGAAAGGGAGCTCAGAGGCATAAATATTTAAAAATAGAGTAATTGAGAAGGAAAAAAGGATACGAATTTTATGAAAACCTCATGTAAGTGCAACACAAAAAATTGATGCAATGATTTTTGAGGGATACCTTAGGTGCCAGTGCAAGATGAAAGCACAAGAATCCCACTTTTAAAGCAAAAATCTAAACATAGTGTGGGAAAAAGAGATTGGTGCTTTGCTATTTTCTTTGTTGTTAATTTCCACTTGAAGGATGTAAGCTAACCAGAAGCCGCTCTACATAATGCTCCTTTGTTTGCTAATAGGGCGATCTCTTCAGCTTCAGCCAACAGTTACATAATCATGAGAGAGTAATTTCGTACATTGTGAGGTTGATTGGAAACAGAACTGCAACAAAAGAGTATCTAGGCAAATGTTTGTACAGTGTTGCATTGGGGAATAATGATTACATCAACAACTACTTATTGCCGGAATATTATCCTACAAGCTGCCTATACACTCCAAGACAATTTGCCAGCTTGTTAATTAGGAATTATTCTCAGCAACTACGGGTCGGTATAGTTATTATTATCTTCTTCTTTTTTTAACAATTTTCAGTTTTCATTCATTATTTTCATGTTTACCTTGTTTAAAAGAGAAAAAGGAAAAGAAAACTAACTTGAAACCTTTTTGGTGCCAGACACTGTACAGATTGGGAGCAAGGAAAATTGCTGTTTTTGGGCTAGGTTTCCTTGGTTGCATACCTGCAGAGTTATCTACAGATGGTAACTGTGTGGACTCCATTAATAATGAAGTTCAGTTATTCAATGACAAACTTAAGCCTCTGGTTGACGAACTGAATACCAAGTTAAGCGGTGCACATTTTCTCTACGTAGATGCGGCAGCAATCAATTTGAACAATTTTTCCACCCCTGCAGGTAGGTTGAGCTCCTGTTTTATTGGAACATTGTATTTAATTGACGAATAGATACAATCACTTCCCCCCTCCCCCCCAACAAGGGAATGGAGGATTTAAGAAATGCGCTAGGAGAAGGAGGTATTAGAACTTAAAACCTCTAAATTCTGGAGTCTCAACCTCAGCCGCCTGAATGGACACAACTTGAAAGCATAATAAATTTTACTGATAAAGGCAAACTTGATGTGTTACATCTTTAAGTGAACTCCACAGTTTGCTTTATTGTTTTTCCCCTCTGCTCTCTCTTTCTAATTCAATCTTACACTTAATCTATTTCAGAAATTACAATTGGCAATGCACCATGCTGCAAGGTGTCTGCAACAGTTGCAGCTGGACAATGTATTCCTGAACAAATTCCCTGCAGCAACAGGAACCAATATTATTTCTGGGATGATTTCCATCCCAGTGAAATAGTGAATCAAGCATATTCAAGATCAGCATATTCTGCGTTATCCCCATTACTTGATGTTGATCCTTTTGCCATTGGCAGCCTAACAGACAAAAACTATCATGATAAAGTGGAGATACAATAAACTGTATTTATGAATCCTCTGATTTTTCCAATATTCTGAAGAGTAAAACCCGATGTAATAAAACATGAGAGTCCGAATGCGCTAGTATGATATTATCACCTCAATGGAAACATTAAGTTATCATTGATTTCCAACTATTTATGATTACTATTAGAATGATAGTTTGAATGAGGATTTATTCAAAGGCTTGTAATTTTGCTTCGTGAGATGATATAGGATTAAATTATTTATACTAATTAATATGTCATCCTATATTTGGTTGCTTTTATGTGATAAAACATTATATTTTACTGAATTACTCCCTTATTTGTGGGATAAAAAGGATTTTATTTTACGGAAATAATCCCTCATTTTTGGGATAATGAAGAGGTGAGATTATAATATGTTAAACTAGTTTGTCACCATGATTGTTTCAACCCTATATAAATTTTTTTTAATCCTTCCATCTCTCCTACACCTTTTCTACCTTCAATTGTTACAGGATTCAAACCCTAAATCTAACAGACTCTCACAATTATATACCTCTACTCTATCACTATAATATAAGAAAATTTTACAGTAATCTTTTATAATAAAAATTTTAGACTAATTTGCCTCTACTAAAATTTTATAACAAAATTTTGTACTACCTTGCATCTATAATTAGCGTGATCTACCTCATGACTAATTTGTCCCTCTTAGTTAAAAATGTGACCATAGTTTTTCAGTCAATAGCGATTCATAAATAATTTTTTTTTTGGATAAAGAATCATACATTTTATTAGCAACTAATGTGCGCACTAAGAGCGGAAATAACAAAGTCCAGCGGAGTAGAATCTCACCTAGGAGCATTGTCTATATGTTTTGCATGACAAACAATAGATGCACAACATTGTACTAGAAATATCAAGTGTTCTTAGGATCCAATTGACTTCCCAGGTGACAAAATGAACTAAAGTACTAGAAATATCATCTAAAACTGGACCAATCTCATATTCATCATCCTCGAATGAGATAATGCTCTTAATGATTGTTTGAAAATCGCCCTCGAGGATACTGTTTGTAGCTTGAAGTTGAAGTAGAACGTCAAGTGTAGTTTAGCTAAAGCTTTGGTAGCCTTTACTGATAAAACACCATCAACTCGCCTTGTCAGTCCAGCTATGAAATTACCAAAATTATACTAATAACTACTCCGATAATGTAGCAGCCTTCATCGTGAAAAACTCCTCCATCAAAGTTAGCCTTTACAAAACCTTGCTAGGGTTTCATCCAAGATGTAGGAGTTGAAGCAGCTACATGAGAACCATACCGTGAACATCCCATGTTATTAATCCTGTGTCATCCCATGTTTGGTTGTATTTTATGTATGGGATGACACATCCCACCTAACCAAATTAATCACCCATATAGGGGATAAAATAATCTCATGGAGGGTGATATGAGTTATCCCAAAATGAGTTAAGAGGTGAGATGATGAAAATTGACACTTATTTACCCTATTAATAAAATAATATTTTATTCAAATAACTATACAAATCTACAATTCTCTATAATATTATCTAAATTTTGGCCTAATTTGTCCCTATCAATCATTTAATAAAATTTTTGACAAATTTTCCCTTACTAACAAAAAACTAAATTTTGGACTAATTTACCCATATTAATAATATATCATAATTTTGCACTAATTTGTCTATACCATTAACAAAATTAGACTTTTTACTCATTTGTCCATATTAATGAAATAACTAAAATTTTGAACAAATGTGCCCCTATTAATAAAAAAAATTATGTTTTGAACTAATTTACCCATTTTATTGAAATAAATAATTTTGGACTAATTTGCCCCTATTATTAATAAATTATATTTTTGGCCAATTTGGCCCTACTAAAATTCTAAATTGATTTACCCCTTCTAAATGTGAGAGCAAATTATTATATTATGTTTGCCTTATTAATTAATTATATAATCATATTTTCTTGGTAAATTTGATTCATAAAAAGATTAGACATATAAATTGAAACTTGTGAATCCATTTAATAAGGTTGAACTCCGCTTATAATCACACATATGTGTGTGTGCATGTGTATTTGCAAGTCAAGTTTGTGTTTATTAAAATTCGAACACCCCTAGTTATAGGTCTAGCAAAAAGCGTTTTTTGGTCTATAAATAAGTAATCCCACCTCAAATTATTTCCAACTAAACATAGGATAAAATTATTTTCTAAGACATCCTATCCAACAAAAAACCAACCAAACACTAGATGATAAGATTATTCATCCGAGAATAACTCAACCCAGGATAAGTAATCCGAGAATAAGTGATCCCCTCTCATCCAATCAATGAACCAAACACACCGTGACTGGCTTGTTGGTAATCTTTCAAAAAACTTGTTGCAAAGAGACTAGCAAAACTGGATCTTTAGAAGTTCCTTCAAATATTTTCCCCTACCTGTTATTCCATTAACTCCACAAAATAGTTGCAGAAAGTTACGAGTCTGATGTAGGCAAAGACAAGGAAAAAGGAGGAAAATCGGGGATCAAAAAAAATTGGGGCCCATCTATTAATGTATATGCCTAAAGTTAATCAACTTCTAGAGTTTATTATACACTTTAACTATTTATGTAATAATAAATGACATCTTTATCATATTGATTGTTTATATATTTATAAGTATGATAAAACCCTTAGAATAAACCTAATCGATGAAATCATAAAAGTTATGACGGTGAAATTCATTTGATTATAAATAATGTTTATTCTTAAATATCTCTAGTCATAGTATTAATAAGAAAGGATATTGTTAATACAGTTAGACTAGTATATACTATACAACTTCTATATTAGAAATAGTAGACCTCATCTACTATGGTGTGTTGAACACCTAAACTAGTGTATGGGTGCTTGATGGTATGATCAATTTCACTGGATCGATCCATATGGAGATAAACTTTAAGTGCCAAAGGATTAACCTCTAAGTGACATTTATATAAGTGATCCTTAGACTTAAGGTTATCATGGTATATCGAATATGGATAATTATACTTTCTTTATTATATGATTGCTCCCGTAGAGAATGGTCACATCATTAGAAAATGGGTGTATACTTGAAATATGAAAAGATTGTGAATAACCTATAAGGATTTACCATCTCCTATGAAATAAGAGTTATCACATATCTAACCACCTATAGAAGTATAACTCGAAAATCTTAGCACTAAGTGGGAGAGTTTTAGAAAGTGTTTCTAAGAATTTCTTCATTGGAGTTTTATTTTAGTACTAGAGAAAAAAAAGCATTAATCACACAATGGAATAGGCAAAACTTATTCCAAGATTAGAGATAAGTGTGGTAAAAGGATATTAGTTACATGGTAGACGTTCACTAAAAGATGAAATCATCCACTTGACTTTTCTCATTATTTGGGTGGTCATGATGCATTGTTAGAAATCAATCTTGATATATAAGTATGAGTTGATTCATTAGTGGAATCAATGATAAATTAAAATGAGTTTTAATTTATCTAGTTCTTATTTGTTAAGAATTTATAACTCATATTTATTGCCAACGTATATGAGAACCTAATAGGTCACACACATTAAAAACTTCCTTAGTTAGATTAAATGAATTTCAAGTGGGACTTGATAGATAAGTTTTTATAACTTATAGTTTAGTTTGTGAGACAAATTAAACTTGAGGAACTTATAGTGCAAATAAGTTTTAGTTTTCCAAATACAAGAGTTATATTAAAATAAGGAAGTTAAATCTTATTGGAAACTAATTTCATGTTTCCATAAGGATTTGACAACTTATTTGTCTATAAATACTCACTAAGTTTTTGCTAGCAAGATGAATCATACAAATTGTCTTGTGAGATTTTTGAGAAAAAATCTTGAAAGAAAAATACCAAAAATTCATCCAAGAAAATAAGAGAAAAATTGCATCTCTTTTTTCTCATCTTGGGACAAGTTTTCATAGTGAAAATTAGGGTTATCTCAATAGACTTACGTGTGGTTGTTTGGCAATAGGTAGCACTAGTCTACCTTAAGCTAATCGACTTTAGAGGTTCTAACTAAAGAGGTTCATGTGGATCACCATTAGAGGACAGACACATGTACAGCTATGTGGATCTCTTTGCCATCCTTTGCGTCAAATCTCCACCAAGTTCAAGAAGGTCTTCATGGATTGAGGTAATCCTTTTGAACTAATTTTATATTACATGGATTTAATCAAAGGACAATCTATTGGAAGGAATCAAAATCTTAATTTTTTGCTGCATTTATCTCTATGATTCCTAACACCATCTAGGTGTAGCTTGCCATAAAAATAAATTAGAGCCCAAAACTATACTGCCAGGGCAATGAAGAAAGATGTGATCCAAGCTGTCCTCGTCAGCCAAGCATAAAGAGCAACAAGGAGTTATCTTCACCCCTTCAATGAGGAGCGGGGTAGAGGTTGGCAAGATGTTTTGCTAGGTTCACCAAAGAAAAACCTTGATTTTATTAGGCAAATATAGATTCCATAATTTTTTTCCAAAGTGAAGAGCAAGAACCACTGTTACGAGTTGACAAATTTTGCCAACTAGAATTCTATTGACGAATGAGATGATAAGCTCTCCTAACTGTGAAGACTATTTTTGGAATAATGCCAAATAAAGCAATCCTGATTACGACTATCACCAAGAGGAATACTTTTGATTAGCTTAATATTATTACACCAAAAAAGACTGTAGTAGGCCTGATTTCCATATTTGACATTCTTTGTCTATTAAAACATCTACATTAGCATCTTCAGATAACTTGTCAGATCTGGAGATGATCCTAAAAGATGACGGCCTAGGAATCCAACGATCCTCCCAAATTTTGATAGAAATGCCATTGCCAACTCTCCATTGCTACCACCAACTATGAACTTGCGTGCCTTCCATATGCCTCTCCAAGTGAAAGAAGGGTGCGAACCAAGTGAAGTCCAGAAAAAATTTAAATCAGGAAAATATTTGGCTTTAAAAACCTTGTACAAGAGAGTCGACGTCTAAGTTGCTAGACGCCATGCTTGTTTATAAGAAGAGCCTAATTAAAAAGCCTCAGACTCCACCAATAACTACTTATCATTGCCTGGATATCTGCAATTAATGAATTAGAAACTCAAAACAAGACATGCATTATGTTGGAATAGCTTGAACAACTGATTTGTGTAAAACTTGTTTGCCAGCTCGAGATAGTTGTTGTTCCTTCCATCTAGAGCTGTAAACTAGCCGAACAAAGCTGAGTTTTTATTGTTTGAGCTCTGTTCATTTGTTGTTCGAATTTGACTCGTGTTCATTTGTTAAGAATTATAAACTGAAAAAACTGTTTGAACACAGTTTGTTAATTAAATTTCAAGTCGAGCTCGACTCGTTTAAGCTAAACGAGCCGAACAAGTGAGTCTATTTTATGTTTGAACACTAATGAGCATTCGTGAACAAATCTCTGAATCAAAAACTATTTTACCCATGTTCGCGAATGTTAATGAGCGTTCGTGAACAAATCTCAAGCGTGTTCGATAACTTATCGAACCAGATTTTATGTTTGAATTCGCCTCATTTAACTTCTTGAACGAACTTTTATCGAGTTCAAACTAGTTTAAACGAGTCGAGCTCACGAAAAACTCGTTTGATTTCCAGCTCTAAGTTCCATTATGAATCCATTGGTAGGCATTAACTTTAATTGAAGCAAAGACCTCAGTTTTTTACCTCCTCCCCACCATAGGAAGACAATGATACTTATTATGCGATTACACCTCCTTAATACCAAGATAACTTGTAATACAATCTCTTGTAGCTCTATTTGTGTTCTTACTAAACACGACAGCAGATTTGTCAAAGTTAATCTCCCAACTAGAAGCTGCCTTATATAATGTAAGAATCATCTTTATGCTATGAGCTTCTTCCAACGTTGCTCTGCCAAACAATAGAGTATCAACTACAAACAACAAATGTGAGATACAAGGACCATTTCTACCAAGGCGAACACCTGAAATGTTGCCATAACATTCCGCTTCTTGTAAAAGACAAGAGAATGCTTCTGCACAAAGGAGGAAAAGATAAGGTGAAATAGGATCACCTCGTTTAATTCCTCTCCTTGAAGTTAAAAAAACAAATTGAGAACCACTGAGTAGAAAAGAATGTGAGACTGTAGAGATACATCGCATAATAATATCCATGAATTTGGTATGAAAACGAAAGGCTAGCATCACTTGTTTAAGAAAACTCCTTTCTACCCTATCAACTTCTTTATTCATGTCCAAGTTTATAAGACATAATCCCTCCTTACCATTGGATTTTGATTTTACATAATGAGAGATTTCATGAGCTTTATTAACTGCAATTAAATGTCCAGGGAAAAAAGCAGATTGAAAAGGTGACATGATTTTGGAAAGGATACAACATAATTGATTGGCTTAAACTTTGGATACTAATTTATACACCACATTACAGAGACTGATGGGACAGAAACGAGATATATTAGAGGGGTTTTGATATTTGGGGACTAAGACAACAATAGTGAAATTAAATTTACTATAAGAAACATCATTATTAAGGAAGCCTAAAACAAAACGAATGACATCACCACTAATAATTAACTAATATTTTTGAAAAAAAAAAAAGGAATAGGGGGTAAGCCATCTGGACCAGGGGACTTTAATGGATGTATTTGAGATAGTGCTTTAGATATCTCATTGGAGGTAGACGGCCTCCTTAATGAATCTTCATTTGCTTAGTGACTCAGCTACGAACTCTATCCAGAATTGCATCAAACAGCTATAGATGGATGGGAAAAAGAGAATAGCACAAAAATGTTATATAATAATCGAGTCCAAAAACTTCCCTTGATTGCACAAAACTCCATTCTGATTGAACAAACCTGCAATAAAATTATGTTTTCTCCTAGCTGAAGCATGTGCATGGAAAAGCTAGGTTCTTGTCAACTTCCTGAAACCATTGTACCTTGCACCTTTTGCTTCCGCATCAAATTCTGCTGGTCCAATAAGCTCTAACTGACAAGTCAGATGACCTGTCGCTGCTCTTGTTGAGGTTGAGATGAGTCCTTGCTGAAGTTTTGCAATACGGCTTTTGATGTCCTCAATCTTTCTCTTGATATTGCCAAAGGAAGATTTACTCCAATTTGAAAGACCAGCTTAGCAATCTTTAATTTTAGATAAAAGCTGAGAACAAGAGTTACCGTCGATATGCACATCCCAAACCTTCTATAAAATTTTTGCTACTTGATGGACTAACTTGTTCTGCGAGTGTCAATTTGGTAGGAATATGATCCGAGTACAGAGCATGAATATGAGAAATAGCAACCTGGTGAAACCTGTCCAGTAAGGTTTGAGAAGCGCAAGCCCGATCAAGCCGAGGCCTTGACGTATCAGGGTGCTAGCAATTATGAAACAAAGTAAAATTATAACCATATAATTGACATTGTATAAACCCGAATCCACTAATGCATCTCTAAAGTTATTAAGTTGCCATCTTGGACGGATGACTCTGCCTCTAGCATAGCATCATGTTGATGAAGAATCTCGTTAAAATTGCCCATATAGACCCATGGAAATATAGACACTGAACTCAATTTGCAAAGTGAATCCCAAGCTTGCTTTCTTTTAGACGCCTTAGGTTCCCATAAAATCCGGTAAAACACCAATTCCTATTAGATTCATTGATAGTTACATCGACGTGCTTGACTGAGAAAGAATACAGAAACATCTAAGTCCTTACTCCAGAAGAGAGCTAGACCCCCACACTTTCCACGAGAAGTTATTGCAAAGCCGTTCCATCTTCATTGAACTTTAAACTGTCAATAAAATGACTACTACAATTAGTTTTGACAAGAAAAAATAAACTAGGCTTCTCCTTCTATATCAAAGTCCAGACTTCCTGAACTGCTTGGGGATTATTCAATCCTTGACAGTTCCGACTTAGTGCTATCACGGGCTATCGGCGGGCTGCAATGTAGCCTCCACCGCTAGAGTAGAAGCGATACTTGTAGAGACCTTAGCTTTATTGGAGAAAGACAAATCTTTAGAATCAATGGATTCCCTTGTTGACCTCTTAACCTTTGAACATAGAGTAGCATCAGTATCAACACTGGATTGCATGCTAGAGACTGAAGGAACATGTCTTCTATTCTTGTTAATTTTCTGCTTTGTGCTTCATTTTGCTGAACTAGGAGTAGAAACATCAGGGATTATCTTCTGCTGTTGAACAGAGACGGGGACAATAAGTAAATCGTCCTCAGTAGGATTTACTATTTAGTTGGTATTCCATCGGGCTAGGAAAGGAAGAGTGATTTTTGGGTTGGTATTGCATTGGGCTAGAGAGGGTGGGGTGGTGCATACAAATTTTGGGCACGTTACTTGAGACCTGAATCTGGGCATCAACAATTTTGAAGCGAACCCAAAGTAAATTCTCAGTGGACCAAGCCTAGCTGTTT
This sequence comes from Gardenia jasminoides, assembly GCA_013103745.1. Taxonomy (NCBI): domain Eukaryota; kingdom Viridiplantae; phylum Streptophyta; class Magnoliopsida; order Gentianales; family Rubiaceae; genus Gardenia; species Gardenia jasminoides. The sequence goes on along the minus strand of CM023095.1, from coordinate 17,611,868 downwards.
CAAGGGCCACACATATATATTAAGACGAAAGTGAGTCTTCTTCGTTGCATTTATTCGGCTAAAAATTGGCCCATAAGCATCGGCATATCACTATGTTATTTATTTGGAACTATATGATCTGTCAAGTCTTATTTGGACTGACCTAATTTTCGCTCGAGCTTGATCCATATTGTAATCAAACTCCAGGTTGAGATTCAACCTTAGCCTATTACCGCTTTTAAACGAGCCGAATGGGTCGACTTTAAGTCAATAACATATTATTATTGATGCTACAAAGCCTTGAATTGCTCCCAAAAAAAAAAAAAAAAAGAAACAAGAAAAAAAAAAAGAAGCTAGTCCAAATTTTCATTTTTCATACTAATGTATATAATTTTGACATTCATTCAATTCATTTGAAAATTATTTTTTGAATTAGAAAATAAAAGTACTGCACATCAAAAGTATATTGGTCCATAAAAAAGTTATTTCATTTCTAACAAACACAAAAAAAAAGTAATCCCATTCCATTCAATTTTGCCAACCAATGGAAAAAAGTTTAGGATGTGCTAATAGTCAGTGAATTTGATCATTTTTTCTTGTGCTTTTTCTATTTAAGACAACAATTTACTTCATTAACAAACAAAAACATCAGTTTCGACTTTGTCAAGAGTAACTTGAATTAATGAACAAAGCTTAGGTTGTTCATTCATGTTTACTCTACAAAACTCAGGCTTACTGTGGGTTAAAATTTTTTTAGGAGGGTGCTTTTTAAAAACTTATTGTAGCTATGTATGTGAAAAACCAATGACGAGGAAAACACTTTCCTATTCGTGTAAAAAGATGAAGCCAACACAATTTTCAGTCGGCGAAATCTGAATGTCTTCCTTACAACAGAAGAGACCTTAGCATTAGGCTAGACTTTCACTTGTCAACCAACTGTCCTTTCAAATATATTTATCTACTTTTTTATTGGACAATTAATTCCACAGTCAAATTAAAAGTGCTATTGTTATGTAACATTGATTGATACTTAAAAGAAATTTTTTATGTAAAATATTGAGAAAAACTTAATTGTATTTCCTTAGAAGCTTGTTCTTTTAATAAATAAGCTAATTTTGTTTTATCGTTTGAATGCATTACCTGTAAAGTATGATACAAAGAAATTGCATCCTTTACTAATGTTTATATATCCATAATATATCCTTTTAGATGTAAAAATTAACATGAGTCTGTCTAGTGGGTACTTATTGAGTATTCATTAAGATGTATTTTGAGTTTTAGATTTTTGAAAAAGTAAAATTAAATAGGAAAAATATACAAAGGTTGGGGAATATAGTAATTATTTTTGTGTGTGTGTGTGTATGCGTGATAAATTGGGTGAAATTTAGGTGTATTAATGAATGCCCAATAGGCACCTGTTAGACAAATCCAATTATTATTTACAAACCATTTTATTTATGATTCTATGTATCTTAAGATAACTAATATATCACATGTACTTATAAATAGGGCAAATTACACTAAACTCCTCTCTAGCTTCTTGCAAAGGTCAGGGACCTCTCCTCTTGATTCCAAAACAACACCGACCTGTCTTATTAATGTATTGCATCAACCCAATAATTGTAATAGCTTTGATTTTACATTTGTACCCTCTATCTTTTATAAAAGAAAAGAAAATTGTTGAAACAAAGAGTTTTAGCTCTCTAAGAATTGGGGGGAAAAGAAGCATAAAGGGATTTTTGTGCATGAAATTTGGAAACATGCTATATTTTGTTTAATATTTTAATTTTTTCCCTATCAAAATTAATAGATTCATGCGATGTATCTATCTCTAGAGTAAATTGGATTACAATAAACTAAGGTGTCCCAATTGTACATTTATCAAATATATTAATAATTTGAAACTTCAATTTGTATATACATGAATATTACATAAAAGATTCAAGATGTTGACTTATTTAGTGGCAAAGCTAAAATATAAAAAAAGTATTATGTATTTACGTATGAAAATACATACACTCAATATGCAAATAATAAAATGATTGATGGAGAGCCAATTTTTATGGCTAAATATACAATTATGCGTGATCAATATTTTACATTGTAAGTTGAAGAAGGAAAGAATGGTGCTCCACTCTGTTTTTCTTAAGTTTTTTGGAAAAAATTACTTGTGTCATTAAAAGGGTAGTTTGGAGATTTTGAATTAAGTTTATGACAAAAGTAGTTAACTTCTCTCTCTTAATCATAAGTAGGGAAGCTTTTAGTGTTATCTGATAAGCAAGACGGGATGTTCTTGTTATTCCCAAATCAAGGGGGCAGGTCCTTAAATTTTGCATAAACTAGAGAGGAAGCTAATATAATTTACCTTTATAAATATTATTTTAGCGACCGACTGATTCAACAACCATCCTATCAGTTGAATTAGTGATCCATCTACCCAATTCCTTTACCGGATAGGTTTTAATAACTATAGTACATACACCGGCTCCGCCATTTTTACAAAGTGGGCCACAATTACAGCCAATTGCAATAGCTCCTCTGCCTTGTATATTTGGGCAATGAATTTGGATATTTGGAACCTCCACGTTCGGCTTCTCTTATCACTTGCTAAGCCCACTTATATTCCTTGCCTTTCCTCGTCGACATCCATGGCTTTTGTAACCGAGCAATGGTTTCTCCTATCCATCATAGGAGTGCTTATCTTCTTCTTGCTGCCATTTGCTCTGGGCGAACCACAGGTCCCCTGCTACTTCATTTTTGGTGACTCACAAGATGACAATGGCAACAACAATAACCTGAACACCACTGCCAAGGCGAATTATCCACCTTACGGCATTGATTTCCCGGAAGGTCCAACTGGCCGCTTCACCAATGGGCGAAACCAAGCGGACTTCATAGGTAACCATCACTTTCTTTTCTATATCCAGCACAGAACTTTTTGTTTTTATTTTTGTATTTATTTCTTTCAAAAGGATTTTTGGTTCGTATGGACTCTTTTATAGAGACTAACAATTCTACTCTGAACTCTTAAATGCATTTCAGGTTGAGTTCTTAAAATTTATTTTTGAACACTTTTTGCCACTATATGCCCCAAAGTATAAAAATATTTTTGGATTCATTGTTTTTTTTTTTGAAAACTGTTTTGAACCAAATCTTCTGGGTGTCATGACAACAATAAAATAATCCAAGAAACAAATATTTCCAAAAACATATATAAAATAAAAAAACTTCATTCTTCGATGGCACCAGCCTACATTTCCTTCTAACCTCCCCTCCCACCCTCCCTCTACCCTTCCCTCCCCTCACCTCCTCTCTCTCTCTCTCTCTCTCCCTCTCTCTTTCTCCCTCTCCCTCCTCCTCCCCCTCCTCATTCCTCTCCATTAAAATTAAAAATTTATTTGGGGCATTTTTAAAATTAAAATTTTATTTGGAATAATTTTTTGGGGCATTTTTAAAATTAAAAATTTACTTGGAGTAATTTTTGGGGCATTTTTAAAATTAAAAATTAGGTATTTTTTGTGGCATTTTAAAATTAAAATTTGTTTGGACTTTTAGGGATTTTAAAATTAAAATTTGTTTGGAGAATTTTTGGGGTATTTTAAAATTAAAATTTATTTTGAGATTTTGTGGCATTTTAAAATTAAAATTTATTTGAGTAATTCTTTGGGGCATTGTTAAAATTAAAATTTTATTTGGGGCATTTTAAAATTCAAGAATTTATTTAGGGTATTTTTGGGACATTTTAAAATTAAATTTTATTTGGGGTAATTTTTTGGGGTATTTTAAAATCAAAATTTATAGGGTATTTTTTGGGCATTTTAAAATTAAAATTAATTTGGATTAATTTTGGGCATTTCTAAAATTAAAATTTATTTGGAGTATTTTTTGTGGTTTTAAAATTAAAATTTGTTTGGAGTAATTTTTGGGGTATTTTAAAATAAAATTTATTTAGTATTTTTTTTGTGGCATTTTAAAATTAAAATTCATTTAGAATCTTTGGGGCATTGTTAAAATTAAAATTTTATTTGGGGCATTTTTAAAATTAAGAATTTATTTAGGGTATTTTTTGGGACATTTTTAAAATTAAATTTTTATTTCGGGTAATTTTTGGGGTATTTTTTAAATTAAAAATTTATGTAGGGTATTTTTTTGGGTATTTTTAAAATTAAAAATTTATTTGGTGCAATTTTTGGGGCAATTTTAAAATTAAAAATTTATTTGAATATTTTTTTGGGGCATTTTTTAAAATTAAAAATTTATTTGGAGTAATTTTGGGGACATTTTAAAATTAAAATTTATTTGAGGTATTTTTTATTTTGAGCATGTTTAAAATTAAAAATTTATTTAAGCGTATTTTTTTGGGGCATTTTAAATTAAAAAATTTGTTTGTGATAATTTTTTTGGAACATTTTAAAATTAAAATTTATTTGGGATAATTTTTTGGGGTATTTTGAAATTAAATGCTACTAACAGCCAAAAAAATTTATTTGTGGTAATTTATGGAGTATCTTTCATATATATGTATTTTGAAAACAACCCACCCTCAAAAGTTTTGAAGAAGACAATATGGTTTTGAAATGCATCCTGGTTTTTTCACATCCAGGGCTTTGTTTAGTTCTTGTTTTACCCGTTTTGAAAATTTTTCCAAATCATAATACAAAAAAACAATCCCAAAAACACCAATCAAACAAAGTATTTCAAAACAACTTATACATACAAAATAAAATTATCCTTTTTTTCACACCACCCTGCACCACTCCTCCCCCACCACCTTCCTCTCCTCCTCCACCTCTCTCTTCTCTCCTCTCTCCTCCCTCTCCCTCCCTCCCTCTCCTCTCCCTCATGATCAAAATTAAAAATTTATTTGTGGTATTTTTGGATATTTTTAAAATTAAAAATTATTTAAGGTAAATTTTTAGGGTACTTTTTGAGGCATTTTTAAAATTAAAAATTTATTTGGATAATTTTTTGGGGCATTTTTAAAATTAAAATTTTACTTGGGGTATTTTTTGGGACATTTCTAAATATAAAATTTTATTTAGGGTAATTTTTTGGGGCATTTTAAAAATAAAAAATTTATTTGGGTATTTTCAAGACTTTAAAATTAAAATCTATTTGGGGTATTTTGGGGCACTTTAAAATTAAAATTTATTTGGGGTATTTTTAAATGCATTTTAAAATTTAAAATTATTTGGGTATTTTCAAAATTTAAAATTATTTAGGTATTTTGGCATTTTAAAATTAAAATTCATTTGCAATAATTTTGGAGCATTTTAAAATCAAAATTTTATTTGGGGTAATTTTGGGGCATTTTCAAAATTAAAATTTATTTGGGTATTTTGGGGTATTTTCAAATTAAAATTTATTTCTTGTATTTTTGGGGTATTTTCAAAATTAAAATTTATTTTGGGTAAGTTTTAGGGCATTTTAAATTAAAAATTTTATTGGGGTAAGTTTTGGGGCATTTTAAAATTAAAAATTATTATTGGGGTAATTTTGGGGCATAAAATTAAAATTTTATTTTAGCAATTTTTGGGCATTTTAAAATTCAAATTTATTTGAGGTATTATTTAGGCATTTTAAATTAAAATTTATTTGGGTAATTTTTTATAAAATTAAAATTTTATTTTTTGGCAATTTTTGGCATTTTAAAATTCAAATTTATGTATTTTATGGCATTTAAATTAGAAATTTATTTGGGTAATTTTTTGGAGCATTTTTAAAATTAAAAATTCATTTGGGGTATTTTTAGAATAGTTTATTTTGGGTTTTTTTTTCAAATTAACCCACCAAAGACCACCCACCCATCAAATGAATTTTAATTTTAAAATACCAAAATTATCAAATAAATTTTAATTTTAAATAAAAAATTACCCCAAATGAAATTTTAATTTTGAAAATCCCCAAAAAATACCTAAAATTAATTTTTAATTTTAAAGATGCCCTAAAAAATTATCTCAAATAAATTTTTAATTTTAAAAATGCTTCCTAAAACAGCCCAAATAATTTTCTTTAAAAATACCACAAAACAAAACATACGTCTAAAAGTTTTTTGAAAGAAACCACATGTAGTTTTGAAAGCAATTTACGATAATTGTTTTTTTTCTGATGTCTTCTGATCTTGTTTTTGAAATACAACTCCAAAAACAGCTAATCCAAACGGACCCATCAACTTTAGTTGTTAACTTTCAATTTCCAACATCACCCTAAAGTAGAAATCTACCCTACGGGATTGTCAAAATTTACGATATAGTAGGTAAGTGATACTTAAATTTTAAGAACTAAAGAAAGATCGATTTCATTCTTTAGGGTATAAAATATGTTTGAAATTTAAAGGTTAAAGTAGAAGTGCATCTATAGTTTAACGATTCAAAATAACATTTAGCCTTATATAAAAAGCCAGCGGTTGCCAACTTACATGCTACTTAATGATAGTAAGTACATGTCTCTTTCTGGCAGCTGCGCTCCTTGGATTTGAGGGCTACATGCCTCCATATGCAAATACAAGAGGCCAGGACATCACGAAAGGCGTTAATTATGCATCGGCAGCATCCGGAATCCTCGACCAGACTGGTCGCCAGCAGGTAATTATACAATTTTATTTTGAAAACAATGTGTCTTGAATATCAAATCACTTACAAAATAAAAAGAAAAATGCCTAAATCACTTCAGCCATTTTAAAGCTTTTTTTTTTTTAAATTACATGATGTTGTATACATATCTCAATGCAAAGTAAATAGTTCAATTTTTGGTCATCCACATGCTAATAACTGATTTAACAGCCCTTTGGTTTGCAATTGCAGTATATATAAAAAATCCAATTCTCTTCAATTTCAAGATTAACATAAACTCTTCACTTGACTGTAATTATCAATCTTGCTCTTGTTCTTGTTTCTTGAAAGGGGATTACGATGGATTATTGATCATTGGACTGTAATATATTGCAGTACCAGATCTTCTATTATACATGAAGTCCAAAAACGAGAACATGTCACTTCCTAATAAATCAGGTGCCATTAATGTGAAGTCTGCCTATTGAAAATTTTTTATGACACTGCAATAAATGAACAACAAGATGACAAATGATGTTGACAATCCATCTACCTTTTGGTAACCATTTAGTGGGGTCCTAAAAGTATAGCACCTAGCACATTACTAAGACATAAAGATGTCCATATATGCCAAGTTAATTTTGTGTGGTCTTCTTCAATTACCTATATACACATTGTACATGGTGTAACAGCCATCTTTATTTATATAATAGTATGGAGTTAGACATGGTTCTACTATGTGTTACACTCTTTAGATCTCGATTTAAACATAATTTAACTATATGAAGTGAACCCAAGAGAAGATGCATTCATATTTGTAAGTATCTATGAATTGAGACTGTCAGAGTATTGGCGCATAAGTTGCCTTCTAGCCAAAAACAATTTATACCGTGCTCCAAATTTTTGCTTCTCGATTCTCATATCTGCATCCGCCAAGTCACATTATAGTAAGGAGACTCCATGGCTTCTTGATTTTCATTTGAATCTTTGAATACAATGAAAACTAGGGTGATGTCCACTAAGTATAGATCCAAGTGTAGGCTCATTCTCCCATACTGCCAGTTGGAACTGTTAAGTAGACTCAAGCCTAGACCCTTAATCCTCAATTAACCATGACATGCTGGCATGGGGACTTATTCTGATTAGTTATTTTGACAACGATTTGAGTCACTTATTCGTCATGGCTTTCGAGCTATGTCCAAAATCCAGATCAATGAATGGTCGAGTTAGCGGACACTGGCATAATCATATATCCACATTCTTCTCTGATTATTAGGCCCTAAACCTGATCGTAGGGATGAAGCCTCACAAGTTCCATTTTAAATCAGCTTGCCCCTCGACTGTAAACAAGTTAGAACGAGATCTACACCAGTTTCAACACAATGTAAACAAATTACAGTAAGGCTTTCAAAAATTTGAAATAAATATTTTACCTTGAGGTGGACTGTAATGGACTAGTGAGGCAGGGATCCTTGATCCTACTGCTACCGTTTGAATGGCCTATAAAACAAGGCCGATGTTAGGGCTTAATTGGACCTTCCGTTTCTAACTTTAGATCCAAGTATTCATAAAATTGTCTTACCTAGGAGAATTTCGAACGTGTGGACAAAATTTTTTGAGTTAGTTATATTTACCATCCTCATAGTTTTGCAAAATTACAAAAGCTACTTTGTTCTTTGGCAAAATTATAGTTAAACCCCTTGAATGACAAAACGTTTATCAAATACTCCAGGATGTTAATACATATTAATTCTGTTGCTTGTGTCAGCAATATATATGTATGTATGCATGTACATGTATATATGTATGTGTACATATATATGTGCATGTGTTTGTGTGTGTGTGTGTATGTGTCTGTATCTATATATACGTGCATGTGTGTATATACACACACATACACACACACAAACAAATATACAAGCATGCACACACACGTGTATACATACACACGTGTGTGTTTGTGTATATATATACACACACATGTGAATTTATGGATTATAATTGAAAAGTTTATACAAAAAGTAAGCTATAATGTATATTATACAATTTTAATAATAGTTTTTATATAGAAATATAAAATTTAGTAAGAAAATTTCAATTTTTAAACAATTTATAGCTAAACTATAATTTCTAAAAGGTGATTTGCTACAAAAATAGATGTTTTAAAAGTTTGGAGTAGCTTTGAAATCTAAAATAAAATATAAGGATGAAATGAATATATTGAAAAAGTAGTAAGCTTGAAATCAAGATTTGGATAGTACAATAAAAATCGTTTTGGTTTACCGGTTCACTGGTTGAACCAAATGGTTCAACTAGTTCTTAAAAAATAAAAGAGATAATTTCACAAACATCCCTTGAGGTTTCTGACAATTTCACTTAGCACTCTCAAACTTTAAAAAATCTCACTTAGTTCTCCTATTTGAAACTTTTTGTAACATTCAAAACCCATCTCAAAATATAATGATACAAAACTTCTTTTGGGAGAGAGAATATAATTTTATTCCAAATTTAACCTTTTCTTGTATTTTTAATTACCATAATATACCAAATTTATCTCTTAATTTTTGTAAATAGATGGATATAGTTCATTGATGAAAATTTAAAAGTTGACAACGAGATTGAAAAACTCTTTAATAGTTTTATGTCATCAGTTCGGATAAGTTATGTTAAATTACTTAAAATTATGAATGATATATAATACTCTTAAAATTAACTTACAACAATCCATAATTATGATAATACCTTTTTGCACTGGCTTAAAAACAATAGAAATAAAATTTATATATAATTTTTATCATCGTGTATCTTTTTAATTTTCAAGCCTTCCATTTAGACAAAAAAAGAAAATTCAAAAATATGTAAATGATTTATAAAAATTCTTAAATTAACTCAAAACACTTTATAGTAAAAAAAAAATATCATCTTTGTAACTTGCAAAATTCAAATATTAAATCTTAATATACAAAACACATTATATTTTGTCAATCAGGAAAAATTTTCATGCATTTTGTTTTTATTTTATTTTAGTATTAATAGACTTACTTCTAATAATAAAAGCAAGACAACAAAAGGGCAATTTTTGGAATGAGATTAAAACTACTCTCTCAAAATGAATTTTTTAATATTATATTTTTCAAAAGAGCTGTATATGATACTAAAATCTTAAAATAAGGGAGGCAAGTGAGATTTTTTAAAATTCAAGGGTGCCAAGTGAAACTATCAGAAACCTCAAGGGAGGTTTATGAAATTATCCCAAAATAAAATGCTTTTTTAACTAATTGGGTTTTTGAATCCACCCAGCCTAGAAAATTACCCGACCGACGATTCAGCTGGTTCAACAAATTCAATCGGGTGGTCTGGCTTGGATTTCAAAACATGTATATGTGTGTGTGCGTCTGTGTGTCTATATATATAGACACACACATACGTACACATACATATATATGTATGTGTGTGTACACAGTGTGTGTCAAGGTTTTGAAATCCAAGGCGTCCATTGAACCAGAAATCTTATTGGATCTAGGGTCACTGCTTTAACCGTTGGACTAACCGTAATTGATCCGTTACTGACTCATAAGACCGTGACATCATAAATATGTAATAATTAATTAATATTTTATTATTATTAGATAACCATTACAAACTAAAAAAGAACAAACTTTGATAAAATATGATGTTGCAATAACGTTAAAAATAAAAAAATTGTGAATTTATGAATTAAAATTGAAAAGTTTATAGAAAAATTAAGCTATAATGTATGTTATAGAATTTTAATAATAGTTATTACATAGAAATATAAAATGTAGAAAAAAAATTTGAAGTTTTAAACAATTTAGAGCTAAACTATAATTTCTAAAAGGTGATTTGCTACAAAAATAGATATTTTGAAAGTTTGGAGTCGTTTTGAAATCTAAAATAAAGTATAAGGATTAAATGAAAAATATTGAAAAAGTAGTAGTAAGCTTGAAATCAAGATTTCGGACAATTCAATGAAAACCGTTTCAATTTACCGATTCACTGATTAAACGAATGATTCAACTAGTTCTTGAAAAATAAAATGATTTTTTCACTAACTGGGTTTTTGAATCAAACCATCAATTGGGTGGTCTGGGTTGGGCGTCAAAACATTGATATATAAATATATATATCTATAGATATATATATATATATATATATATATATATTTGTATATACACATCTATGCACACACACATATATACACATACATACACACACACATGCACACATACATGTATATATACATACATGTATGTGTGCATGTGTGTATGTATATATGTGTATATATATATATACACACACACAACATATATGTATATGTATATATATACACATACGCACACATATATAGACGTACACAAACACACACGTGAGTATGTGTATATAATGCATACACACACATACATTACATATTATATATACGTATACATATACACCTTAACGCGCGTGGCGTATGTAATGTATGTTTGTATGTATATGTATACACAAACATACATACATATATACATGTAATGCGGTATGTATGTGTAATATTGTGTGTATAAATGTTAATAATGTGTATGCATATATATATATATATATATATATATATATATATATATATATAGAATATGTATCTATATATAGACACACACACACACAAGTCTCAAATTACCCTTTCGTAATTTAAGTTGGTTACATTTTCCTCTTCTAAGATTTTGACCAAATGGCAAACTGAACCTTATAGTTTTCGCAAAATAGTCTAATGCTTTAGACAGCCAAATTTTTATTAAATAAAAATCTCGCTAGTAAATTGCATTGATTTCAACAAAAAATTTCATGAAATTCTGAGAGTAGTGTGCTAATTACTAATCCTTTTTTGGCCTTTTTTTCATGGCATCATTGACAATAATATTTGGTCACTTGTGCAGTTTCATTAACCACCTATTATTATCTAACATTGTGAACCGTTATTCATGTTGGTGTTCTAAAATCAAACTCCATTTTCTAGAGCATATAAGACACTATTAATTTTAAATCCATCTCTACTCATTGAACTTTAATTTTATTGTGAAATATATCCATTTGGAAATTAGAAGTAAAAGACCAACAAAGAAGCTTACTTAAAATTGAGGAAAAAATTTAGTATCATATGATAGATAAAAAAATAATGTGTTTTAGCTAAACTTTATTGTTGCATACCAAATTATTTTTAAATATAATGGATGATTCTTATATGAAAAATGGGTTGGAAGAGTGTGTTGGCAACTAAAATAAGCCATAGGAATATAGAAGAGATTTGTTTTGTTTTATTTATCATTTCATGCTAGTTAGTAATTGAAAATTTTTTTAATTTGGTTCTAATTTTTCCTTGGATAAAATTAAGGGATTTCTCATAAGCAGTTGATTATTCAAGGGTTTAAACTGCAATTGTAGGGTACTTTTTATAATTTGGTCAGACCTGAAGGGAGGTGAATATATATATTTTTGGCAAAGGTTGGTTTTGTCATGTCCTTGCTTCGTTAGTGTAATTTTTTTTTTTTCTTTTGTGAGTTCCTTGGTTTTATTGATAATACCAGCAAGACTCAAAGCAGAACATAGTTGCAGCGCTTCGAAAGTGGGTTTACATCTCCGCCAACCGGCAACAACACCACGAAGGTCCTTCATAACCTTCTCAACAATCAGCTTAGGGGGGTATACAATTTTCCTGAGTATACTTGAGTTCCGACAGTACCAAAGTCGATATATGGTGGCAGCAAATGCTACACGCCTTACTGAGTAAACAAAGGAATCCTTTGTACAATTCACAATTATCCAGCACAACTCTTACATCAAAATCATTGGCCACCCTATAAACCAAACAGTATCTTTGTACACTCTCCCAAACAAGAGTAGAAAAAGGACAATAGAAAAATAAATGGCAAAGAAATTCATGAGCAGTTTTGCACAATTGACACTGAGGATCCACTGACATCCCTCATGCAGTCAATCTATCCATTGGTAGCTAGACGTTTTCTACAAGTCAACCATAACAAGAAGGTATGACTCAGTACATAGTGTTTTCCCCATACAACTTTATACCAGGGGACCCGCTGGTTAAGTTGAGCTAGTTTCCCCAAGGCAGATCTCATGGTATAGGGACAATATATGCTAGGAATCCAGTAAGCTGAATCATCAACAGAAGGGTTAGGGATAAGCTGGGGGGAGGTTGCCTTTACCAAATCTAAAGCCTCACCTCTTAGTCTCCTCCCCACCGGCGAACACCAAGAACCATTGCGAATAATAGAGCTAAACTTTGCATAGTAGGAACTCTGGAAAAGCTAAATAATGTGGAGAATAATGTTGTAACAAGGGACCGTTAGGATGCCACCAGTCATACCACAAGAAGGTTTCATTCGCATTCCCAATAATCATCTGTATGCACTCCTTAGCGGTAGTTCTCAGCTTCAGAAGTTTCTGCCAATCCACGAGGATGAGGATTTAACAAGCACAGTCCAAAAACTTTTCTGTTTTAACAAGTAAGAATGAACCCACTGAATCCATAAAGCTTTTTTCCTGTGAAATATATCCTAAATGTGTCTTAGTATTAAGGCTTTGTTCCAGATATTGAGATTCATTAAACCCAAGCCACCTTCTTTGAATGGTAAACAGACCTCATTCCAATAGACCTTTGTTTTTGAATGCTTCAATTCATATCCTGACCATAAAAATGAATTCAGCAAGCTTTCAATTTTTCTTACAAAAAGCTTTGGAAGTATAAAAACACTACCCCAGTATACAAGCAAACTATTCAACACAGACTTGATAAGAACGAGTCTCCCTCCATAAGAGAGCTTTCTTGCTGACCAACTCTGAATTCTCTGTAACATTTTATGCATAATGGTCTGACAATCCTGAGCACTGAGCCTAGAGGAAATAAGTGGAACATCTAAGTACTTGACTGCCAAAGTGCCAACGGTCATACCAATAGAATTCCCAAGAACCTCCATCTGCTCTTGCTCAAGGCCAGCAGCAAAGATCTCAGATTTTGATAAGTTGGGAGTGAGACCAGAAAGCCATGTGAATTCCTTTAAAGAAGATCTAATAGTTGCAACAGAAGTAGATGTAGCAGATGCTAGAAGAAACAAATCATCAGCAAAAATTATATGACTGATTTTGAGCTTCTCACATTTGGGGCGAAAGTCATACCCCTTAGAGATAATCCAATCAGTGAACAACTGAGTAAAGTCTTCCATAACAATCAGAAAAAAGTAAGGGGAGATTGGATCTCCCTGTCTCAAGCCTCTAATGTTGCTAAAGTAACCCACTAAGGATCCATTCAAGTTGATCGAGAATCTAGAAGTCATCACACAAATTTTCACCCAAGTAATAAAATCTGAAGGGAATTTCATATCTTCCAAAGCTGAAAGCAAGAAATCCCATTTAACAGTGTCATATGCTTTCATCAAGTCATTTTTCAGCTCGCATCTAGGATCACCCCCTTTTCTATGATAGTTCCTCATCATCTCATGCATAAATAGAATATTGTCAGATATCCTCCTTCCTTTCAGAAAAGCATTTCGATTTTTAGAAATTATCCCATCCAACACAGACTTCAACCTCTCAGTTAAGATCTTTGAGTAGCATTTATTGATAATATTGCAGCATGCAATAGGCCTAAATTCTTTCACATCCTCAGGGTTAAGAATTTTGCGCACAAGAGTTAATATCATGCTATTCAAACTAGGGGGTACAGATTGAGAATGAAAGCAATACCTCATAGTTGCTATGGCATCATTTCTCAGACAATCCCAATTTTGTTTGAAGAAATCCACTGTGTAACCATCAGACCCAGGTGCAGTTCCTTCCTTCATATTAAAGAGTGCATCTTTTATCTCCATATCAGAGTCCATTGTGACTCGGCCCGAGTTGACTGAGTTTGGCCGAGTTCTCGGTGAGTCTAGCATCTCGGAGTTGATTCGGAACGGAAGCGGAACAGTTGGGGCTGTTCCAGTGACAACTCGGCCGAGTCATTTCGGACTCGGCCGAGTCTTCGAACCATATATCAGACACCTCTTTCAGTAAGAGATTTGCATTCTCATCCGAAAGTCTATAGTGTAAAACTTGGGACAGCCTATCTTTCATAGCTGGAGTAAAGTTCCCGGATTCAGCAAAAAGCTTTTGATAAAAAGACACAGCTTCCTCCTGCACAGTAGCATAATCAGTCAACTTAACCCCTTCTGAATTTGTAAGAGTAAGGATTCGATTGTAATTATGACGCACTTTCATTTTCCGATGAATTGATGTGTTAGCATCCCCTTCTTGGAGCCACTTCACACGGGACTTGTCTTTATAGAAGCATTCCTCATTATAAGCCAGGTCAGTATACTGCAAAATATGTGACTTCTCCCTTTTGCTGAAGATCTTTATCAAAAGGGCTTAAAGCCAAGTACCTCTGAGTTCGACAAAGTTCCTCTTTTGCTGCCTTTACTCTAGTAGATATATTGCTGTAGTATTTTTTATTCAGCATCGCGAGTCCTTTTTTCAGCAATCTCAACTTACAGTAAAGAATGTCTACAGGAGACCCTTGAAATTTAGCCTTCCAGGCATTTGACAAAATCTCTTCGGATTTGTGGTTTTGCATCCAAAATTTATGAAACTTGAAAGGTTTGGGCCCGGCAATGAAATCTTCCTTTATGTGTACAAATAAGGGAGTATGATCAGAGATCACGATCCATAACTTCAGCTTCCATATGGGGAAACTGTGAGACCATTCTTCGTTGCACATGATTCTATCGAGTTTGCAATAAATTCTTTCTTCTTCTCCTCTTTTGTTGCACCATGTAAGATGATACCCCTTAGAAGGACAGTCATCAATGTCAATTTGATCAATACAATCCTGAAATTCAGACATAGCCCTCAAAGCAGCATTATCACCCCCCACTTTCTCATTGGCAAACCTTGCAACATTAAAGTAACCCATAAGCAACCAAGGAGATCCTGATAAACTAGTTTTAATGATATTTAGCTGCTGCCACAATGATCTTCTATCCTCTACATCAATTGCTCCATTAACCACTGTAAAAACAAAGTTCATGCTGCCTTGCTTCCCTTTAACATATCCACTAATGCATTGCCTAGTAATACGAACAGGGGTTATATGCACTACATCAGAATCCCAACACAACCAAATTCTCCCTGTTCTATTTACAGGAGCATTATGAAGACACTGACATCTAGGACAAATGTTCCCAAAGATAGCATCAAAATTGCAAAGTCCGACTTTCGTTTCTACAATTCATAAAATAGAAAGGCTATGGGGTTATTGAGAATCCTAATATTCCATGCTGCAATATTCATCAGGAAAGAAAAGGACCCTTACCTCCTCCCCCCTTCAGCTTCACACCTTTATTCTGAATTCTAGTAGACCTCTTCAGCTGATAACTAGGTTTCTCCACTTTACTTCCATTGCCATATGCATTATCATCTACTTTATCACCACTGTCATGAGAATCATCATCTACCAAGTGACTCTCCTCCACACGAGTTAGCACAACAAAGAGATTCTGCTGTGGAACTTTGGAGCTTCTCAAGGGAGGGAGCTCCTCCATTTTCTCTTTCTGCAAATCGATAGTGGGAGAAATCAGTGTGTCAACACCAAAGTCCATAGAACTGTCCTCTCCTATGTTATTTTCATCTTTTTTTCAAACCCATGCACCGGTGATTTTTGGTTTAGAGGGGCAAGCATTACCACTGTGTCCAAACAGATTACAAAATTTACTCCAAGGAGGCAACCATTCGAACTCCACCTTCTGAAAATCTTGAATACTATTCTCACTGATGAAAGGAATGTTGGAATGTATGCCCAAAAACAATTGATTTGTTGAAATACATTCCTAATTAAAGTTTTGTATTTTATGAATTTCCAATTTTATCTGTTTAATATATGATATAGCTGGTAAAGTCCTTAGAATATTTATTAATGTGATGATAGTCACAAGAGTTGCTGACTATGAGATATCAATCACATTTATAATAAATATTCTTAAATATCTAGTCATAGTATTAATGAGATAGGACATCATTAATAATGGACGGTACACAATTAGCCCCTACTTAATGTAAGTAGTGGTTGTTCTCATCAACCATGGTATAGGGATACCTAGGCTAATGTGTAGATGAGTTATAGAGTAATAATTCATTGGGTGATCCACAATGAGATCCCATTAGGATATTTTGTGCCAATGGTTGAATCTCTTATGGAAATTGTGTAAGTGATCCTAGACTTGAGATCACCATTATCTTGAGCGTGAATCACTACCTTTTGATTCTTTCTTGTTACTCAGGGGTGACTTAAAGAATAGAAATTGGAGGTAGTGTGAAGCATGGAAAGATAGTGAGTGATCAAGAGAGGATTCACCACTCCAATAGTGGGAGCTGAGATATCCGAGAAGTTTAGTTGGAATGTAACCTTAGTAGTCGACTACATTAGATTTGGAGAGTGTCTTCAAGTTAATCTAATCTAAGGTTAATTCCGGGAACTAGAAAATTAATTAGTCATTAAGGGAATTGGCACTTGTTCCTTATTCCCTGACTAATTGGATATCAATGGTGAAAGGATAATAATTACGGTAATTTTCCATGGAAAGGTTAGGTCGAATTTCCCTTGATCAATTCCCGAATACACGGTAATTGTGATGTGTTGCTAGACACCGCTCACAATTTATAATTATGAATAATTAATTATTGTAACTAATGATAAAATAAAAGTGTTTATTTTATCTAATTCTTTTTAGAATTATAATTCATAATTATTACCAGTGTATTTGGGACCTATTGGATCACACGCATTGAGATTGGGTTCTGGATTAAATTGTGTGTCCAAGTAGGGACTTGGAAATAAATACTTCTGGGGTTTAATTATAAAGATAAATAAATCCTGGGGTCATCTGACAAATAAGATAAATGTGTTATCTTTATTTGTCGATAACGAATGGATAGAGGGATATCGGATGTTACGGTGGTTTGATTTTGAATCAAACCACCGACTCTATCCCTCTCCCTTCATTTCTCCTCTTCTTTTCTCTCTCTCTCCCTATTAATATCAAATGTTACGATAGGAGAGAGGTAATACTCGATAGTCGAATGAGAAAAGTTCTCCCAGAGAGAAAACTAACGTAGGAAAAATTACTCAGATAGTCTGAGAGTGTGAGTGAATAGGCTAGCACCTCCCATTCTCACACACACACACACACCGATCGTGAGAGCGGTCAGAGGTGATCAGAGGCTACTCTGGCGTGGACATCGGTGAGAGGCGGGACACCGACTGCTTTGCTTTCGAGAGGAATTCTCGCCTTCTCGACGCTCTCGGAGGCTTCATCTGCGGATTAAGGTAATCCTCAGAACTCCTTTTATGAAATCATACGTAGAACTAGGGTGATTCCTGGTGGGAGTTGGGGCTAAATTTTTAAATTCCGCTGTGCCTGATGCCCCAATTCCTAACAGTGGTATCAGAGCCATCTCTAGGATTTACGTGTGATTTGTATATTGTTGTTCATGGGTTAATTTTGTTTGGATGATGTATGTATATATATGTGAAGTATTTGGTTGAAAAATTCTAGCTTTAATATGATTAAAGAAATTTTGAAATCTGAACAATTTTGATTTACTGGATAGATTGCAAAATTGATGATTTCATGTTTACTGAATTGCTGGAATTTTGACTGTGAATTGCTGGAATTTAGACTGTGTTGATCTGTGAAGAGCATCTGAGACGGCCAATCGTTGGCTCTTGAACGAAGCGATTCACGACCGCGGATCCATGATCGGATGCTCATGACTTCGGATCGCGTGAGTGATTAGCGATGTTCGCTCGGGATGCTTCGCGTTCTGAACATGGTGAGATCCGCGGCGGTTCATGGATGGTCCGCATGATCCATTCAGCGGATCTGTTAGCGACCCTCGCTTTCGATCCAGCGTGCGGCAATCCCGAGATGTGTCGCGGATCGTGGTCGCGATCCTTCACAGTTCGGCCGATACGCTGAAGTATGGATCCGCTGAACCGGCTTCGCGGATCAACTCGAGATCCTTTGCGTGTCTTGAATTGATCCATGAGCATGGATTATGGCTTCAGCTTGGATCTGCCATGGATCCTTCCAGGCGAAATTCGTGAAATAAAATTTTTGAAAATTTGAGTTTTAAATTTCGAGAAATTTTCTCTTGATCCGATTTTAAATTGTTTAAATTTTCGATGTTTATCATTTCATATTTTATTGGGTCGAATTAGTTTGAATTTAATTTGATTAATTCAAATAATATTCCAATTATCTCCAATTAAGTTAGGAATTAAATTGACCTAATAAAATTATTTTTACCAAAAGTTCTCGCACATGTATGGTCTCAAAATTTGTTTGAGATCTTGATATATATGTATATATCTAAATAATCCATGAATGATTATCTTCCATTTTATTTAAAGTTGTTTAAATTCAAATGGATGCATGGTGGATGGTTGTGGATAGTAACCCACGATGTGATTGTGGAATGGTTGAATGGTTGTGTTTTTTAATAAATAGAGCCTGCGTGTCCTGCCTTTCTCATTTCTCTAATTGTAATTTCTTTCCTCATCTAATTCCCCTTGAATGTAACTCAGGGTTTCTGATTTTCTACTTGTAATGTACAATAGATAGGAATAGATGATAGGAAATTATGTTTCTAGTGTAGAAATTGTAAATTGGAAGATGAAGAAAGGACAATGCAAACCGAAGGTGGAAATTGATTTTACCTAGTCAACCGTTAATTTTCCTAATGGCCAGGGAAATTAACTTAGGAATATCCACAACCATCCACGGTTAATTTATGCTATATTTTATTTCTGAAATATTTATATGCATGAATGTTGATGAGACCGCCAAATATTTTTCCAGAATCTCAAACTAAATTAAAATGTTTTGGAAAAGGAAATAAATCCCTCAAAACTAATATTAAATCAAGACAAGCCTTCCATCATTATAGTATAAAACAAAATGTGGTTATTAAGTGCTAGTTTGTTGGGATTCACCCAAAACTGCCTTACTTACTACATGTTTTTTACTATAAGAAATGTTCTTGAGAATGATGGGTTTGATTTAACTAAAACTATGGTTTGTTGGGATTCACTCAAGACCATGCATTTTAGAGGCAAGGGTTAGGTTAATACATAAGATGTAAAATCAAGAGTTGATACCTAACGGATCTAGAAATTACAAAGGGTTGTAATTGGTGAGTACCTACACATTAAAATTATTTTGATTTGTTGAGATTCACTCAAGGTCAAAATAATTAAGACAGATTCTAGCCACTATGGATTTTAGAAAATCTGGGATCAATTTTAGAGGGTAATTGATTTGGAAAAATAGTGGAAATAAAATCATAATTTTGGAAGTTTTATGATTTTATCAAACAAAACTTTTTCTGATAAACTCTATCTTCTTTTTTTTGTTGTAGAATGAGTAACAATTTGAGCCTACGATCCATCCTTTCTGATTGTAAACTAAACGACACAAACTTTCTCGACGGCATCGAAATGTCCTACTGCTCTCACCCACGAGAAAATCAGTATGTACTTGATGGGCCCATGCCTATGAACCCAACCCAATGCACCGCTATCGTTAAGAATGCTTACAAGAAGCATAGGGATGACAATAGAGCGGCTTCATGTGTCATGATAGCCTCTATGACTCCCCGACTTCAACAGCATGACACATGGGGGCATATGAAATAGTTCAACACACGAGAGTTGTTTGAACAACAATCTAGGGACGGTGAGATATGACACCTCTAAAGAACTGTTCAGTGCAAGATGGCGGGAGGAGCAGTCCCACACGTCTTGAAGTTAATTGGGCTAATTGAAATTAGTGAATTGGGCTTCAAGATGGACCCGTGAGCTAAATGTTGATTTAGTTCTTCAATCTACCGACTCTTCTCTCTCGTTATGAACTATCAGGATGAATAATCGCAGACACACACTACCTCAATTGTTGAATGTGCTGAAAACTGCTGAGAAGGAGATCAAGAAGGTGAAGGGCTCTACTGGAGTGCTTGTTGTTGCTTCATCCAAGAAAAGGAAGAGGCAGGAAAAGGGCAAAACCAATAACAAGCTCCCCCAAGAAGCCCAAAAGGCTAAAAGGCAGCCCAGGTCAAAGCAACCCGCTGTGGACAGAATGGACATTGGAAAGAGGAATTGTAAGGGCCTATCTAGAGAGTTCCAAGAAGCTTGGGAAGCTTCATGCCAGGTACATACATGATTGAGATAAATGTTTCTACTTCCAATCGACTCTTGGGTATTAGATACCGGATGTGATTCTCACATTTTGCACATCTATCAGTGGTCTAAAGGACAAGAAAACCGGTAAAGGAGAAGTAACCCTACGTGTGGGCAATGGAGCAAAGGTTGTCGCTTTAGTTGTAGGGACTTATTACATTAGTTTACCCAAGTGGGTTAATTTTAGAATTGTCAAACTGTTATTATGTTCCAAAGACTTACAACAAACATCATTTCTATTTCCTGCTTTGGATTTAAATGGGTTTATGATAACCCGTGAGAATAAATGTTGTTCTTTTCAAAGAATGGTGTGTTTTATGGTTCGAAATTGGAATAACGGTTTATATATTCTAGATCTAGACAACCAAATTCTCAATATACATGAAAAGAGAATGAAGTTAGATAAACTGGAATAAAACTTACCTCACGGCATTGTAGGTTTGGTCATGTAAATGAGAAACGATTTCCAAATTACACAAAGGTGGTATTTGGACTCATTTGATTATGAATCATATGACGATGCAGGCTTGTTTACTTGGAAAGATGATCAAAACACCCTTTACCGGTGGAACGGCAATGATTTACTAATGGTACATAATGTATGTGGCCCAATGACAATCACAAGAAGAGGTGGTTCTCGACTTCATTACCTTCACGATGACCATTCAAGATATGGTTATGTAGTATTTAATGAATACAAGTCAATCTTTGAAAAGTTCAAAGAATTCAAAATGAGTAGAGAAACTAACCGGCAAAAGTATTAAAACACTACGATCCGATCGCGAATACTGAGCGAAATTTCGGTATTATCTAAAGGACAACGGAATAGTTCCACAATGGACTCCTCCGTGGACACCACAACTAAATGGTGTATTCTGAATGGAGAAACCGCACCCTATTAGATATGGTGCGGCCCATGATGAGCCATTCGAGTGCCCCAAAATCGCATGGGATATGCTCTAGACACGACCTCCCATACTCTTAATAGAGTACCCAAGAAGGTCTGTTACTTCCACACCATATGAGATATGGAAGGGGAAGAAACCAAACCTGCCTTACATGAAGGTTTGGGGTTGCCCACCTATGTGAAGAGCAGAGTCGATAAGCTTGAAGCTAGATCGACAAGTGTTTGTTTGTGGTATCCAAGAGAGTCTATTGGATACTATTTCTACAACCCAACCGAGAACAAAGTGTTTGTCTCAAAACATGCCATCTTTCTAGAAAAGAGTTTATTCTAGAAAGGGCAAATGGGAAGTAGAATAGAACTTGAAGAAGTTCAAACCTACATGGAACTTGAAGAAGTTCAAGATGTCCAAACAAACACGTAATGTACCAGAAGAAAGGGTTCACCATAGAGATGAAAGAGAAGTCGTGGATGTTCAAGAGCCCGTAGGTCGGAAGAGCACGCCCGCACCCAAGAGATATGATTTTCTTGTGAGTCAGGAATGATGTGCTAGTCATACAAGATGTGAACCTACTACCTACCAAGAGGTTCACGACAGTCCGCACTCCTCCAAATGGTTAGAGGCCATGAACCAAATGGATTCCATGTATGACAACAAGGTATGGACCTTGGTTGATCCACGAAGGGATAAAACCCAGTAGGGTGCAAGTGGGTCTTACAAGAAAAGACCGACATGGATGGTAATGTGATTACCTATAAGGCTAGACGGTGGCCAAAGGCTACAAGCAAAGAGGGAATCGACACGATGAAACTTTCTCACCAGATATGCTTAAATCCATTCGATATTGTTGTAATACATCATGACTATGAAATTTGGCGATGGATGTAAAGACCGCATTCCTTAATGGGAATCTGCAGAGGATGTGTACATGACACAACCCAAGGCTTTACATTGCCAAATTCCCAAAGTGTGCAGCAGGTCCTATTTATGGACTTAAGCAGGCATCAAGGAGTTGGAACATCCGCTTTGATGAGACAATCAAAGAGTTTGGTTTTCTCAAAAATCCGGATGAGCCTTGTGTTTACAAGAAGGTTAGTGGGAGTTCAATCGTTTTCCTGATATTATATGTGGATGACATATTAATAATGGGAAACGATATCCCAATGTTACAATCAAGAAAGGGTTGGTTATCCAAGAATTTTTCCATGAAAGATTTGGGGAGGCAGCCTACATAATGGGTATTAAGATCTATAGAGATAGATCCAAAAGGTCGCTTGGTCTTTCACAATCTACATATCGTAGATAAAGTGCTAAAGAGGTTTAGCATGGATCAATCTAAGAAGGGCTTTTACCTATGTCTCATGGGATAAGCTTTTCTAAGAGCATGTGTCCCAAGACACAAGTCGAGATTGACAAGATGCATAATATTCCATATGCTCGCAATTGGATCAATTATGTATGCTATGTTGTGTACAAGACCGATGTCTCCCATGCTCGAAAGTGTCACGAAGGTGTTTCGTGCTAATCCAGTGAAGGTCATCGACAGTCAAGAACATTCTTAAGTACTTAAGAAGGACTAAAGATTTGTTCTTAGTTTATGGAAATGGTGAATTGGAGGTCAAGGGCTACAGATGCAAGCTTTCAATCGACAAGGATGACCGTAAGTCACGGGCTTCATCTTTACTCAACGGAGGTGCCGTCACTGGAAGAGTTCCAAACAGACACCACAGCAGATTCTACAACAGGTCGAGTACATTGCAGCCGCGGAGGCAGCCTAAGGAAGCCGCTTGGATCAAGAAGTTCGGATCAACTTAATGTGGTTCCAGCATTGTTAATCCAAGAACTTTGATCGCGGATAACAATGGGGCTATTGCCCAAGCAAAGGAACCTGGGTCTCATCAACGGTCCAAACATGTACTTAGAAGATTTCACCTTATTAGGGAAATCATTGCGTGAATGATGTAAAGATAGAGAGAGTCCCCACCGAGGATAACATAGTGATCCTCTTACTAAAGCACTATCTCAAAAGAAACATGATAGTCATGTACTTTCATTTGGACCTAAGAGTTATAAATGAATTGTTTTAGTGCAAGGGAGGTTGTTGGAATGTATGCCCAAAACAATTGATTTGTTGAAATACATTCCTAATTAAAGTTTTGTATTTTATGAATTTCCAATTTTATCTGTTTAATATATGATATAGCTGGTAAAGTCCTTAGAATATTTATTAATGTGATGATAGTCACAAGAGTTGCTGACTATGAGATATCAATCACATTTATAATAAATATTCTTAAATATCCCTAGTCATAGTATTAATGAGATGGGACATCATTAATACCTGACGGACTAGTACACAATTAGCCCCTACTTAATGTAAGTAGTGGTTGTTCTCATCAACCATGGTATAGGGATACCTAGGCTAATGTGTAGATGAGTTATAGAGTAATAATTCATTGGAGTGATCCACACAGAGATCTCATTAGGATATTTTGTGCCAATGGTTGAATCTCTTATGGGAAATTGTGTAAGTGATCCTAGACTTGAGATCACCACAGTATCTTGAGTGTGAATCACTACCTTTGATTGTTTCTTGTTACTCACCGTAAGGTGACTTAAAGAATAGAAATTGGAGGTAGTGTGAAGCATGGAAAGATAGTGAGTGATCAAGAGAGGATTCACCACCCAATAAGGAGCGATATCAGTAAGGCCACTAGTTGGAATGTAACCTTAGTAGTTCACTACATTAGATTAATTGGAGTGTCTTCAAGCTAATCTAATCTAAGGTTAATTCCGAACTAGAAAATTAATTAGTCATTAAGGGGAATTGGCACTTGTTCCTTATTCCCCGACTCAATTGGATATCAATGGTGAAAGGATAATAATTACACGGTAATTTTCCATGGAAAAGGTTAGGTCGGAATTTCCCTTGATCAATTCCGAATACCTGGGTAATTGTGATGTGTTGCTAGACACCGCTCACAATTTATAATTATGAATAATTAATTATTGTAATTAATGATAAAATAAAAGTGTTTATTTTATCTAATTCTTTTTAGAATTATAATTCATAATTATTACCAGTGTATTTGGGACCCTATTGGATCACACGCATTGAGATGGGTTCGGATTAAATTGTGTGTCCAAGTAGGGACTTGGAAATAAATACTTCCGGGTTTAATTATAAAGATAAATAAATCTGGGTCATCCGACAAATAAGATAAATGTGTTATCTTTATTTGTCGATAATGAATGGGATGTAGGGATATCAGATGTTACGGTGGTTTGATTTTTGAATCAAACCACCAGACTCTATCCCTCTCCCTTCTGTTTCTCCTCTTCTTTCTCTCTTCCTCTCTCCTATTAATATCAGATGTTACGATAGGAGAGAGGTAATACTCCTGATAGTCAGAACAGAGAAAAGTTCTCCCAGAGAGAAAACTAACGTAGGAAAAATTACTCAGACAGTCTGAGAGTGTGAGTGAATAGGCTAGCACCTACTATTCTCACACACACACACACACTGATCGTAGAGACGGTCAAGAGGTGATCCAGAGCTCTCGTGGACATCGGTGAGGCGGGGACACCCGGACTGTGGAATTCTCGCCTTCTCGTGACGCCTCGGAGGCTTCATCTAGCAATGGATTAAGGTAATCCCCTAACTCCTTATGAAATCATACGTAGAACTAGGGTGATTCCTGGTGGGAGTTGGGGCTAAATTTATTAAATTCCGCTGTGCCTGATTCCCCAATTCCTAACAAGGAATCCTATCTCGCAATTTATGATCTAACTTCAACTTCACACAAATGCGTGCAAACGACAATCTCTCTTGATTAGCAGTCATTTTGTCTGTGTACAAAGGTTTCCCCACATAGCTAGCGAGTTTGCTGAGTCCCTTAGCCGTGTAGTAATGTAGTTTCAATCTTGGAAGCCGTATCCAAATTGGAACCGACTCAAACTCATCCCGAGTTAGATCCATCTTTGGGCACCAAGGTTTCAAACACAGCATCCTACTTGCAAAAGGCCAAGGTGATTACTCTAAAGTAGCAGTTTTTATGTTTACAGAGCCACATTTAAAGATAAAACAGCATCCAAATTGTTAGTGTAATTTAAACACCATAAGAATAATTTGGTCAAACTATATTGTTTGTTTTGTAATTTGGGCAAAGTATAAGGACCATAATGTAATTAAGTCTACTTTTTTGGGTCGTTGTGGACATAGTCTTTGCTGTTTGTATAATAAAAGGAGATGGAGGAAACAATTCTGAACAAAATGTAGACCCAAAATAGAGAGTTTAACTACAAGCTTATAAATTGTATATTGTTGAAAGACAATATTGTAGATTTCTTTTTTTCTCTTATTATTCAAGAATGATTTTTTTTTTTTAAAAAAACTTCTAGCTCATGAATCTCCCAGTTCAAGTGTCTTGTCACGTGATCCAGCTTGTCAGTCTTCAGATTTGCCAAATTTCTTAAAATCTAGTTACAACCACAATTTACGGTAAGTCTTTTTTGGGCACAATTTACAGGAAGTCAGAGGAAACAAAGTACTATTACTAAATTGGTCAATTTATACACAATCGAACCAATGGGACCATGAAGTGGTAAAATTAATTGGGGTAAAAAAAGAAAAATGAAAAACAAAGGGAAAAAAGAAACAAATAATGTAGTGAACTTTCCAGCTGTGGGCCGTGGATTCTGGTCATAATCCCACAATGGCCTCATTAGAAAGTCATATAGTCATGACCCAAAACCTGACCTGGTGCTTCTTCTATTGTACAATTTCTTGTCTGACACAAATTTTCCACTTCTTTGAAATTGCTCCATAAAAGAAAGTTAATGGTATACATTCATTATACCGAATTATACGTGGTAAGGCCTAAAACTCGAAAGCTCATAGGGTCTAATGATGAAAAGGATCTAAAAATATAATTATGAAAAGGAGTAATGGAAAAGGAGAAATTATAACTACTTTATGAACATCCCAGGTGTCATTGCGAGATAAAAAAATTAATTTCAAAATCTCAAGAATCTAGGATAGGTGCTTTACTTTTCTCTTGTTGTTTCTAACCACTTGAAGGGGGTAAGTTAACTACAACTTACACTACATTGCTTTCTTTTATGCTAACAGGGCGATATCTTCAGCCTCAACCAACAATTGCAAAATCATAGAAGAGTAACTTCGCGTGTTGCGCGATTAATTGGGAACGAAGCTGCAGCAAAAGAGTACCTAGCTAAATGTTTGTACACTTTTGCAGTTGGAAGTAACGATTACATCAACAAATACTTGTTACCAGAGTATTATCCCACAAGCCGCCTATATACTCCACGACAATTTGCTAGAATGTTAATTAAAGAATATTCTCGGCAACTACGGGTTCGTATAATTACTTTCTTCTAACAGTTATCCCATTTCATTCATTAAATTTTTTATGTTCAGCTTTGATATACATTTAAAAAAAAAAAAAACTAACTTGCAACCCTTTTGGTGCTAGAAATTGTACAGACTGGGGGCAAGAAAAATAGCAATCTTTGGGCTAGGTTTCCTTGGTTGTGTACCTGGTTTGTTATCTATAGATGGTACATGTGTGAATTCTTTAAATAATGAAGTTCAGTTATTCAATAATGAACTCAAGCCACTGGTCGATGAACTGAATGCCGAGTTAAGCAATGCACATTTTATCTATGTAAATGTAACAGCAATCACTTCGACCACCATGCCTACAGGTACGTTGAACTCCTACTTTATGGAAAGCTAAAGTGTTTATTTAGACTCATCCTATAATATGTGACAGTACTGATGAAGGCATACTTGATGCTTCTGCAAATGAAAAGAATATTATTTTGGTTACAAGATAAGCTTATAGGACTTCATCTTACAATAATTTTGTTTTTTAATTTCACAACATTTTTTGGAATAAAGACTGCTGTAAAATGTGTGGATACGTTATTGGTTAGTTTACCACATCTAACATTCTTGGGTTATTTTCTTTAGAAGTTTCTGAAAATCATGATAATATAATATCAAAATGGGAAGACTCACAAGCCAAAGGGTGTTATTCCTTAATATAAGATTTGTGTAGCCGTCCTACTTAGGATCTTTCCACACACCATTTTTGAAGATATATGGTCATTTGCCTTGTGTTGTATAGTTTTCTAATAAATTTAGAATATCTTGAATTGTTAGAACAATATGGAACAGATAATTTACTTTGAAATGTCGCCTAACATATTCACAAGATTTAATTAGGCTACATACTTTTCATTTGTGTGCATTTGTGTAGGTTCATGTTTACATTGCGAATGAAACAAAAATGAAATTAAACTTGTGAATCGACCCAAAATACTCTCCATATGCTAAATACATATCATTAACTGTAGGAAGAATGGATTTAAGCCAATTGTATTATGAAATTTAACATTGTTCACACAATCAATGAAAAAGGGTAGGTAATAATGTTAGACTTTTCACAGTGAACCCATGCCCCGTTCTTTTGGTGTGTTTATCTTGCTTATTACAATATAATACAGATAAAACCTTTACTCAATAAATAAAGGGAAATTTTGAATAAAGGAAATAAGAAGACGCAAATTTCATTGGAAGGCATACTTTTGGTAAGTTTGCAAACGAGATAACCATAAATTTGCAAGCGAGGTTGGGATACTATTCATAAATCATAAGAAAAAGTTGATGTTACAAGCAAAATTGCTAAATTCCTTTATGTTCACATATATACTAGCACTCATATGTGAACATTTTTTTTTTGAGCGATATGTGAACATTTTAGTATACCTAAATGCGCAAAATATCGACTTGAATGTGCATATTGGGACGTATCTCAATTCACCAATGCAACAGTTTTATGCCACTTAAGATGCACATCACCATTCAGTAGAGTGGACAATTCTATGAAGGTGATTTAGACATTTAACAATAAATTCCTTAACTATTTTAATTAGTGAACAATTCTCATACCCCTATTTACCAAAAGTTGTACCCTTCTTATGAATTTCTTTCAATTCTTATTTTTCATAATAAAATGATCTAGAGCATCTAATACATTTTGAACAATTGTTAGATTTGTTATCTTTTGACCATTTGAGCACGTAATGTTGGCTGCCAGTATATGGAATGATAATTCATCAGTATATATAACTTGTATAAAATCGAACTCCAAAGAAGCGGATTAACGTTTTGATGGAATGATTTAAAGACAAACTTCTGCTACTTAACATTTCACACATAAATATAAGAGCAAAATTATCCACTTTTGCCACTTGCCAATTTCTAAAAATTGATGCTTCCATTTTACTGTGTAATTGGATACCTGATACAGAACATATAATTGGAGGGGTCAGGAAATTTCAGTTTATGCTGAAACAAAAAAGAAAAGACCCAAAAAAAAAAAAAAAGGAAAAAAGGTCATTAGACATCTTCCACAGTTCTACGTTTTTGTTTGACACCTTTTTTTTTTTTTTTGTCTTTTTCTAAATTCAATCTTACACTCAATCTATCTCAGAAATAACAATTGATAAGGCACCATGCTGCAATGTGTCTACAACAGTTGGTGCTGGACAATGTATTCCTGGACAAATTCCCTGCGGCAACAGAAATCAATATTATTTCTGGGACGATTTCCATCCGAGCGAAATAGTGTATGAAGCATCTTCAAGATTGGCATACTCTGCATTATCCCCATTACTTAATGCTTATCCTTTTGGTATTGGTAGCCTAGCAGACACCGACTTTCGTGATAAAGTGGAGATACAATAAAGAATGTTTGCAGTGGTGTTTCCTTTTTCTTTTTTTTTTCCCTCCCAAGAAAGTATGTATTAAAACTCTGAAAGTCTGTTGAACTATATAAGATTTATAGGTTCAATGTAAACAATCACGGCTTGGAATGAACTATTTGACTAGTATTGAAAATAAATTGAGCCCAATATTTTGTTTTTCTCTTACAGACAACACAATTAGTTCATGAAAAAATAAAAAATCAATTTACAAAATTACCAAAAAAAAGTTAGTTTACACACTTTGTCAACGAGTAACTTTCTAATAGGTATTCAGTGGGCAATTGTTAGCACACATAAATTACACTTAATTTATCATATTAATACACATAATCATGATTAATGTACCCTAGATTTATATATATATTTGTTCATATTGAATGCACTCTTCTAAAAAACTAACACTTGAAACCCCTATCAACGAGTGTCCGCACAACTTAGCCAAGCTGTTTATATAATTAACCGATGTAAAATGTACAATGCTAGGGATGCTATATGCCTATATCTATTGATATGAAGAAATTCCGGTCACAAATACAAGATAAATTAATTCTGTATCATTAAAATTGCGCATGATGCATAGAATTTAGCTGGGAATCATATTGGTTAATATTGGATTATTTTCTCATTTTTCTCACGTATAATTAGTTGTCAGTCCGTTAGAAGGAATATTGCTGATGTCAGTAGTTAGTTGCAACCTATCCACCGCCTTGGCACAGCTTAAATAGCAAGCTGGGAAGAACGAGAAGGGCATGCTGATATTTTGTAATTCCAATCACGTTGTAACCAACTCTTGATCTTCATTCTTCTCTTCTATAATATTCCTCGCAGCTTTCGAATTGCTGCTCCATTTTATGCAATTCCTGAGCTCTAGGATTGCGATTTCCACTGCTCTCCGTATCAGTGGTATCAGAGCAGGGTTATTCCAACTCCACAGGTTCGATTGATGGCGGAGGGCACTAGATCGCATGATAATAGGAAGATGGAGGAACATGTTGGCGATCTTGAAGGAGCAGCGGATCGAGTTGAGAAGGAGATGACATCTCTAAGGAACACGGTGATGCCGCATTCCGGAGGAATCAGGCGGCGAACTCATCTCCCCACAATTCAGATTCTTGAGGGAAAATGGAAACTATCATACTCCCACAATGTTTTGCGAGGCTCGAATTTCCGAAATTCAATGGGGAAGATTTTAAAGGGTGGCTGTATAGAAGTGAACAATTTTTCGAGGTAGATGAAACACCTCCCTCTATGAAGGTTGATTTGCATTGTCTGGAAGGCAAGGCTTTGCAATGGCATCAAATCTACATGAAGTCAAGGCTTACGAGGGAGCCTCCATCACAGGAAGAATACATCGAGAGCTAGCTGCGAGATTTGGAAATTACTTGTATGATAATCCTATGGGGTGATGAATCTCAAACAAATAGGCATGCAAGAATACCATGACCAATTTGAAGAGCTTCTTATGAGTAGTTTTACGAAGATTATGCCACCAGTTGTTTTACGGGTGGATTGAGGCGGAAATTCAACTGGCGTTCAGGATGTTCATACCAAGGCGTGGCTCATACCGCAGTGGACTGCATAAAAATAGAAGAAGCCAGCTGTCAATGCAACGAAATGGCAAGTTTTCATCAGGAATGTTTCAGTTTCCTTGATACTACCGGTGCCCTTGGTAATCATGGGAGGAATAATAACACGAATCGCTGGTTATCAATGGAAAAGGGATACCGACCCTTGCTACCAACTCCATCGCTGCCACCCCACGCGTTGAGAAGCACAAGGGCGGGAAGAAGGCCCTTTAAGAAGTTAAGTAAAAGCAGAGATGGATGAGAAGAGGGCCAAGGGCCTATGTTTGGTGTGATGAAAGTTTGGTATGGGACACAAATGTGCTAACAAACAATTTTTTCAAGCTGGAAGTATGGGATGATAACATAAGCGAAGGCGGAGAAGAGGAGGTTGAGGCCACAGACGAAGGAGGAATTGTGAGGAGGGTTGTGGAGGTAATCGGCACATATTTCCCTTAATGCCATGACCAGCATGGCTGTGCCAACCTTCAGAACAATGAGAATCACAGGTCATGTGGGAAAACAAACAATCAACATCTTCATTGATTGTGGCAGCTCCCATAATTTCATCCATCCTAGTGTTATTGAAGTTGGGCTTGAAGGTGCAGGGTCAAGCCTTTAGCTGTAGAAGTTGAGATGGGAATAAGCTAACTACCAATGAACTATGCTCAAATTTCAAGTGGAAAATGCAAGGCCAGGAATTTAAGACAGAATTGCTGGTCCTACCAGTAGGGGGTTGTGAAGTGGTTTTGGGAATGCAATGGCTCACTACCATTGGGGATGTTAAGTGGAATTTTGGAAAGCTTAGGATGGAATTCCTGCAGAATGATAAGAAGGTGGTCTTAAGAGGCATGAAACACGGCCTATAGTTGGTAAAAGGAAAAAAGATGTGAGATCCTTCAAAAGCCTCAACAGGTTGCTTACGCTCAATTGTGCGATCAGATTACTTGACGAACCAGCTATGGAACAAGAAGCAGAGCTCCTTGCTGTCGGGACTACATCTGATAAGGAAGAGGTATGTGATCAATCAGCCCTAAGTAAATTGTTAAGTGAATATGAAGAATTGTTTCAAGAGCCAACCGAATTACCTCCTAGGAGATTGCATGATCATAAAATACCTCTAAAGCCAGATACTCAACCTATTAATGTTAGACCTTATAGATATCCAACCATCCAGAAGGGAGAAATAGAAAAACTGGTTGTGGAAATGCTTAAGGGTGGCATTATCAGACCAAGCTCTAGTCCTTTTTCTTCACCAGTGGTTTTAGTCAAGAAAAAAGATGGAACATGGAGAATGTGTATTGATTATCGACAATTAAACCAAGCTACAGTTAAGAACAAGTTTCCTATTCCTCTGATTGAAGAATTACTCGATGAACTGTTTGGGGCCAGATATTTCTCTAAATTGGACCTTAGATCTGGTTATCATCAGATCAGAATGTGGCCAGAAGATGTTCCAAAAACAGCTTTCAGGACTCATGACGGTCACTACGAGTTCTTGGTCATGCCATTCGGGTTGATGAATGCCCCATCCTCCTTCCAGAACCTCATGAATGATGTCTTTCGGCCCTTCCTGAGGAAATTTGTGTTGGTCTTTTTTGACGATATATTAGTATATAGAAAAAGTTGGTTGGATCACATGACTCATCTAAAACAGGTTTTTGGTAGTTTGAGAAAAAACTCCTTAAAGGTGAAGTTGAGCAAATGTGGTTTTGCTAAGCAGCAAATTGACTATCTCGGGCATGTGATTTCAGCTGAAGGGGTACAGGCAGATCCTTATAAGATAGTAGCAATACAATCTTGGCCAGTACCACAGAACGTTAAGGAACTAAGAGGGTTCCTAGGCCTCACGGGGTACTACAGAAGGTTTGTGCAACACTATGGGAACATTGCCAAGCCTTTAACTGAGTTACTCAAGAAGAATCAATTTCAATGGCATGATGCTGTGACCCAAGCATTTCAGAAGTTGAAGGAGGCAATGAGTCACCCTCCAGTGTTAGCTCTTCCGGATTTCATAGAAACATTTATTGTCGGACTGATGCTTGGGTAATGGAATTGGTGCTGTTTTAGTCCGAAGAAAAGGCCCATAGCCTTCTTGAGGCATTATCGACTTCCACCAAGCTTTGTCGTTTATGAGAAAGAAATGCTGGCGTGGTGGCTATACTGAAGTGGAGGGCTTACTTGATTGGCGGACATTTTATTATTAAAACTGATCATCAAAGTATTAAATACCTTATGGATCAGAGGATTCATACCCCTTTGCAGAAATGGATTGCTAAACTCTTGGGTTACGACTATGAAGTGCAATACAAAAGGGATCGATAACATTGTTGCGGATGCACTATCAAGAAGGCCCCATCTGAGATGGACATCTATGTTCTCTGGTTACTTTCACATCACCTTTAATTGTTGACATTCAATGAGAATGATGTACGGTTACAAGGAATTATTCGGATTTGACCAGGCAGCACGACCATAAGAACTATACCTAGCAACATGGTTCCCTTAAGAGGAAGGGAAACTGGTGCGTGGGCAATGATTCTGGCGGGGTCTAGGTTGATTGAATTATGGCACTCTAGCACACAAGGAGGTCATTGGTGTGAAGTCACCTACGGAGACTCAAGAGTGTTTTGTCTTGGAAGAACATGTTCAAGGATGTG
This sequence comes from Gardenia jasminoides, assembly GCA_013103745.1. Classification (NCBI taxonomy): domain Eukaryota; kingdom Viridiplantae; phylum Streptophyta; class Magnoliopsida; order Gentianales; family Rubiaceae; genus Gardenia; species Gardenia jasminoides. The sequence goes on along the minus strand of CM023095.1, from coordinate 17,578,139 downwards.
GCAGATTTTGTGGCGCTGTGATGTTTGTCAAAGGGTAAAGGCGATAACTTCGACTTATCGGATTATTACACCCCTTCCCATTCCTTAGAAAGTGTGCAGATATTTCCATGGATTTCATTGAAGGTCTTCCTAAGTCTCACGGCAAGGATGTCATCGGTAGTCGTGGATAGGCTCGATAAATATGCCACTTCATAGCCTTGTCTCATCCATATTCAGCCATCTACTGGCACAAACGTTCCTAGACCAGATTCTGATTACATGGTATGCCTCAAACCATTGTCGTTGACCATTGATGCCACCTTCCTCGGTCAATTCGGGAATTGTTCAAGCTTCAGCAGTCAGGTTGCATATGTCCACCTCATATCACCCCCAAAGTGATGGTCAAGCGGAGGTGGTCAATAGATGTTTAGAAAATTATCGAGATGTATGGCTATGGATCAAGCGAAGCAATGGAGTCTTTGGATACCATTGGCTGAATATTGGTATAACACCAACTTTCACTTTCGACCACCAAGTTCACCTTATGAAGTGGTCTATGGCCAGACCTCCCACTCATGTTCCTTACCTACAGGGCAGCCATGGTCGAATCAGTTGACAGGAGTTTAAGAGCTCGAGAGAAAGTGATATATCAACTTCGTCATAATCTCACCAAAGCACAGCATAGGATGAAACAGTTGGCGATAAACACAGGTCTGAACGGCAGTTTAATGTGGGGGATTGGGCTTATGTTAAGCTGCAACCCTACAGGCAGCACTCCTTGCGCACTCACCACTGTCAGAAGCTATCTCCTAGATATTTTGGACCATTTTTGGTTGAAGCAAAGGTTGGCCCGGTTGCCTATAAGTTGAGGTTACCAGCTTCTGTTCGTATTCATTCTACGTTTCATGTTTCTGCACTTAAGAGGAAGATAGGCTCCACATCAGTTCAACCTCATATCCCAGCAGGAGTGACTGACCAAGGCCACCTTATGATGGAACCTCTTGCAATCCTGGATAGACGGGTAGTGAAAAGGGGTAGGACTGCAGCAACACAAGTCTTAGTGCAATGGAGCAACTGTTTTCCAGAGGATTCTACTTGGGAGTTCTTACAAGACCTTCAGCGCCAATTTCCTAATTTCAGTTCTTGAGGACAAGGACATTTTTGAGGGGGAGCGAGTTGATGCATAGAATTTAGCTGGGAATCATATTGGTTAATATTGGATTATTTTCTCATTTTTCTCACGTATAATTAGTTGTCAGTTCGTTAGAAGGAATATTGCTGATGTCAGTAGTTAGTTGCAACCTATCCACCGCCTTGGCACAGCTTAAATAGCAAGCTGGGAAGAACGAGAAGGGCATGCTGATATTTTGTAATTCCAATCACGTTGTAACCAACTCTTGATCTTCATTCTTCTCTTCTATAATATTCCTCGTAGCTTTCGAATTGCTGCTCCATTTTATGCAATTCCTGAGCTCTAGGATTGCGATTTCCACTGCTCTCCGTATCAGCGCATCAAGAATTCAAATTCCAGTCATAATACAAGATGAATGATTTCCACTTAGCTGATTGATGAAAAACCATAGCATCTAAGAACATCAAGAAACCTGTCACACTTAGCATCAAGAACCAGTACAATTAACCGGAAAACTAAACCATTACTATGATAAACAGGGGGCGGGTAGGTTTGTGGACTGTTTTCCGGTACAGATTCGAGGAGGTTGCTCTTGTCACGTTTGTTGGGAGGATCATATAGCGGCATATGATGGAATTTTCTCTTGTCAGTGTACCTCGGCCTTGTCATTAAGGTGGAGTTATCCTGGATGTTGTAATCGGTGAGTGTGCGATCTTCATCAAGTTGTTTGCTGGCGAATACAAGGCTCTGGTGCTGAGGACGGATTCCATCTTTCTGCTGAATCTTGGCCTTGACGACTCGGATACTGTCGAAACTTTCCACGTCGAGAACAATGATCTTGCTGGTTTGGGATTTGACGAAGATCTGCATGCTTGCCTGGGATGAACTTAGAACAGTTAAAATAGTTTCGAGAAAGCGTGGATTGTTTTTTGCTGAGAAGCGTGATTGTGTTTTTGAATGATTAAGCGGTCGTACATAAAGCAGGTTAGTACGGGATTCAAACTCCAACACGGAAAAGGATTTAGTATTGAAAATCCTATTTCAGAATTGTTTAGGACACACTGCCTCACTTTAATCTGAACTTGTGGAAATTTCTATTGCCTTTTTGAAAAACTTTTTGCCATGTAAAACTCTTTTTCTAGAAAAAAAAAGTTCAAGGAGGGATGAAAGTTAAGAAATGGGAAGGGAGAATAAAGATTTAAATTCAAAATTTCTAAGTTTTAGAATTTCAAATTTTACGGGCAGTTTCACTTTAATATGAACTTTTGGGAATTTCTATTGCCTTTTTGAAACCCTCCACCCTGTATAACTTATTCACTTATTCATATATGTAATCAATTTAATAGAGTAAAAGATCGAATACCATAAACAAAAAACATTTGGAGCAAAAGAGTGCAATTGTAGAAAAAATAATTATTAAATTTAAAGTCCTAGAAGCTAGACTCTGATTTTTGTTGGCACAACTCCATACCCTATGGATTGGGGTGTGACGTGCCTTTTGGCTTCATATTGTCAGAAGACATCATCCACCGACTATTCTTACATGAACCACGACCATCATTAATGTAAAATGAAGAAATATGTTTCGCTCTATTATGTAGTGTAAAGAAGTGTAACACCGAAGAAAAGTGAAAAAGTTTGTAAATTTCCAAAATACTAATGTACACTTACTTCGTTGTTTAATGAAAAATGTAATATCTAATGAGTAATAAAGAATACACACACACACACAACACTTATTTCAAAGTATTTATTAGGAGGTAACCCAACGTTTTAGTATTTTTAGTATGTTTATGTTGTTTAATTAGTGTTTATTTGCATTTTGCAGGAAGTACAAGCAAGGGACCATGCATTTGAGCAAAAGTGCAAAAGTGCCAAAAATGATGCAAAAATGGGGTTTTTCATGTTCATTTGATGCATTTCTTATGTTTAATGCAAAACCATGAGTTGGTTAGTAAATGTTTGATCATGTATTATCAAGTGTATACTGTTGCAAAGAACGAATTTTTTTTGGGCTAAAAGGTGATTTTAACGTGAATTAGTAGAGGATATCAGTGTCGAATTATCTTTTATCTAGAAATTATACTTTTATCATTAAATCTATAGAGCACAAAGATGAAGAAAATGAAATAAAAAATTTGTTGCACTGATTATTTTGGCAAAAAATTTAGAGGCTCAACTTCTGAAAAAAATATCAATTTCTTTCTGTAATTTGCTATCTGGTAGTGAATTGTTGTTTGTTTTTGACATGGTAGTTGGTTGGAATCTGGCTTCTCACAAGTTTTATTTTATTCTATTTTAGAGTACATTGATAATTTCACGTTTGTTACACCGTTTGGGATACTTTCATCAACCTCTTTTGAGATTTTTGATAATTTCATTGAGCTCTCTTGAGATTTCAAAAATTATACCTACCTCAATTAATTTGACACTTTTGATAGTCAAACCTCAGACTTGGTAAATAATTTAAATGAATATCTCAAAATACCCTTAAATTATAAAGTTTAAATACTTTCCAAAGCAGTTATTAGCACAATTATAAGGAAAGAGTGTCAAGTTTTCAATGCGATATGTACTGTTTGATAAATAATTACGACCAATAGTTCTACATAATGATAAAAAGCTTTTAATGGTTCTTTATAGGGATACATATTCTGGAGTTCCTGAATTTTTAGATTGCTGGAATTACCATAATTTGGCAGCAGTTTTAGCCATTTCTTTTTGAGTTGGATTTCCTTTTGATTTAAAAAATTGACAAATAAAATTGGATGGAGTTCAATGTTGTTAAAAAAAGTTAATATTTCAACATTAGACTTGGTGATTGTAAATTTCTATGGTATAAGAAGAAAAAAAGAAAAGGAAAAATAATTATAAATTGAATTCTTTGTATATGTACACCCAATAAGAGAGTTCTATTAAAATGTTAAGGTTAGTACTTTCATTTTATGTGGATAAGGGACATAAGTGTAATTTTTAAAATCTTGAGGGAGTTCAATAAGATTGTCAAAAATATCAACAGAGGTTTGTGAAAGTATCTCTTTAAACCCGTGTTATATTATTTTTCAACCCAAGTATATGAACGAACGAAATTAAACATCCGAGGCCCCATCCAGAGTCAATCCACTGTGGCAACATCGCATCACAGACCCACCAAAACTTGAAAAATACACCCAAAAAAATGTTTGCAAATTATTAATTGTTTATCTGTAATACTTCTACTAATTTTTTATCTGTACTACACTACAATTCTGTTCTTTTTTCCCCCCTTCGAGCATTTCATGATGTCACTCTTTCTCTGAGCAATTTAATGGTTATGAAGCTATATAGAGTACATAGTTTTGTTATTCTTTTTCAAATTTATACTTTCGTTTAGATTAGATGTTTTTGTAGATGTTTTTGGAAAATGTTTTGAAGGTTGTATTTTGGATTAGGTATTTTTGGATTTGTACATTACTGTAACATTTTATTTGAAAAACATATTTTTGAAAAAAGGGCAACCCAAACAGAGCAGGCTTGTGTGACTTCTTACATATAAATTGACTTATTAGTTTCTTCTTTCTCGTGCTACAGTTTTTTGGGAGTTGTTGGCTGGCGAGGCTTCAGCTAAATGTAGGGGTGTGCAAATATGAAATTTTCCGATTTACCAACTGAATTCGATTTCAATTCGGAAATTCAAAATCGGTAAAATCGAAAATCGGAAAGGAAATCGGGTTTTCGATTTCGAAAATTGCGAAATCGATTCGAATTCGGAATTTAAAATTTTCAAATCGGAACTTCCAATTTCGAATTCACAATTCGAAATCGGAAAATCGGATTCCAATTTCAATTTTGAATTTGTATATTATATATATATATAATATTATATATAATATAAAATATTTAAATTATATAATAATACCTCTAAATAATAATTATTTTATACAATAATAATATTAAGTCTAATTAATTCTAATTAGTTGTATGCTAATTAAATTAGTTGTATATTAATTAAGTATAACACATTCCGAATTCGGTGAATTGTACGAAATCAAAATCGGAATTGATGAAATCGAAATCGGTAGAATTTTCAGTGTTCAAATTTCAAAAAATTTCAAATTCATAGTTTCGAATTACCGATTTCGAATTCGATGCACACTACTAAATGTCAGTATCTCTGCAGTTCCTGTGGGGATAGTAGATAGGAGCCAGGTTGCGTCAAGATATAGCACTCCACTGCAGCATGGATTCATCAATAATGGATGGCTGAAACCCAGACCAGAAAATTTGTAAAGTACATAAGACGGACACAATCTATTCAGACTTGATCAGAAAGCGCCACATTTTTAAGTAGGCCAGTAATGTATTCTGATCAAATAATTGACTCTTTAGATCCATACTGAATATCGTTTCTTTTAACATTTTAGTTCAAATCGAAAGCATAAAACTAAACTACTTCTAACTTTGTTAATATTTTCAAAGATTGTCTAATCTCTCGGGATGAAAGGGAGGAACAAGACTATCTCATGGCACGTTATTGTCATTAAATTGAGGAGTTAGACTAGACTAATTTTAGAATCAAAATTTTAGGATTCTAATAATAATTATGCTGTAGGGTTATAGATTGAAGGATGAAATAATTATTCAAAATATTTTATGTGGAAAAAGATTTACACTTTCCTAAAATCTCAAACAAAGATCGATAGTAAAATAATATCCATGGGCATTTTTCCTTTCCCCTAGAACACCTCACACTTCGTGTCATTCTGCGGCAATATAAATATCAAATCACTATATGTGAAAACATATTTGGCCCTTCAACATTCACGTAAATATGTTTAGATATGGTGTTATTTAAAATATTATTAAGAATAATTAATATAATAGTTTTCATAATGTGATCTATAAAAGATATAAATATAATTAGAAAACATATTTGTCATACAAATAAAATAAATTTTGAAAATTTTGTATCCAAACACATTATTTGCATTGCAATTGTAATTTGTGATGTCAGGTCCTAATTAATTTGTTGGGTGATTCAAGGTCAGTTTTAGTTCAATCAGCTTACACTATATCCAGTTCTGACCAAGGTTTTAAAACTCAACCCGGACCGCCGGATTGAACTGGTTGAATAGTCGACCAAGTGGTTATTTGAGTTGGGTTATGCCCCAAATCCAATGGGGTTAAAAAACTACTTTATTTAGTGAAAACCAATTAATCAGGCTGGCGCAACCTATGAACCATCGAACTAGAACAGTTTTTGCTAAACCAGTTCAGTTCATTCAATTAGTCAAAATTTAAAAAAAAAAGATAAAAAAGTAAAATAAAAAAAGAAGATGTAAACTAGAAACTAATTAGATAGCTGCAACTTATAATTGGCTCAAATCAAGACTCAAGACTCCAATTTTCGTCCTTTCTTTTATTTCTAATTTTTTACCTAATTTCCGTCAATTTCCTCTCTTCCTAATCATCGTCTTTTCATCATCTCATTATTAATCTCTCAAATTCCTCTAATAAAGTTCAGTTCTATGTTAAACTATATGCATAGGTTTGATTTCCTAATTTATGATTTTTTAAATTACTTTCTAATTTATTAATTTTCTAAAGTAAGATTCTTATTTTCTTGATATTAAGCTTGTCATATTGACATAATTATAGCTCATTTTTTTCATTTACATTTCTTTTATTTTGTTTTATATCTTTGCATTTCTTTTAGTTTCTTTTATTATAAATGTTTTAGCAAAAAGACTATAGTTATGATCATGTATCTAAACCTCTACAAAAAGATGTGCAGATTGTAAATATGATTGATAGTAATATATAATTTACTTTTTATGTCATGGTTGAAAATGGTTAGCCCAATGGCTAAACCAATGACTCGTGATTCGGTAACTTTTTCGGTTCAATAAACGGTTTGGGTTAAAACCTTGGTTCTAACCACTCTATCTGATGCTAATTTTCTTAAATGAGCAAGAGGATATAGAAGGAAAGAATTCGGATTTGCCGGTTTATGAGGTCTTTTTGTAACCAAGACTATGCTAATAATCAATGTGCTCAATGTAACTCCTGACGGAGATGAGCTAATTGGCTTGCTTCATTTTCACCTACGGATCGTCTGACATGCAACTATGGAGTCGCAGGCTAGCCCAAGCCTTATGAAGAGGCTACCATTTTCATCTAAAAATAAATTTGACATATAGATGTGCAAAAGAAAAAATTATCACCTATTCATTCCACGTCAACTTGGATGGAAATAAACACTCAGGGTTGATGAGACCTAAAAAATACGGAAGAGAAAGCAGATGGGGATATCTCCCTAGGTAGCCTCCGACGCTTAAATGAGAGAGGAGAGGGCACAGAACAGGGAATGAGAGGAATGGAGTTAGGCGAATGATTGCCTGTGTTTGTGTGTACTTCCTTTGGCTGAACTATTTATATGTTACCTTTTTAGTAATGGGTTGCATGCTCTTATCATGGTACGCTGGCCTGAGACCTCAGACTCGAGGCCTTAACCACATTTGACAGCCATGCAAGGCTTCACATTAGACATATTGGCTAGACAATTAATCTCAAGTTTACATGTTATCCTCTAAGTGTTGAAAAGAGAAAGACACTTGTCATCTAGGTGTCCTTTTTTAAGGATGTACATATGTCTAGTTTGGCTTCCCTTTCCACTAGCCCCCTCAAGTTGAGGTCTTATTTGAAGACCTTGACCTGGATGTTTTATCTTTCCCACTCTTATCCATTTTCTAGGGACTGATAACTGCATTTAAGTAGTTGTCATATCATTCTATTTTTCAAGAATAGTTTTTTCATTTCTTCCTCTCTACACATGTCTAATATTTTCTCCTTCCAGCTTCCCATGTTCCAAACGGTTCCTATTTACTTGCTCCATGCTTATCAACTTTTACTTTGTTTCATCTCTATTTAATCGAGAAGATCTTGTGCTTTTCTTTTCCTCAAGCCAGTAAGTTTCTTATCTCCTTCCTCTTTTTCCTTCTGTGATTATCTCCTCCACTTGCTTTTGACATTTTGCCCATTGAGACGTTCAGTTTGAGTGCTGAAAGAGTTCATAGGATTGTAGAATATTACCAGTTTCCTGACCAGGTAAAAGTAATGGCTGCCAAAAACTGTGCTATCCCTCCTCCAGGTTTGATTGGATTTGCGAGAAACACTTCTAGTACGGTTTCAAACTAGCTCCTGAAGGAGCTACGAATAGCGACCGTATACATGGCATCCTGAGTTAACAGCTTGGCTGCTCTGCCGAGCTGGCTGAGCTTCGAGGCCGACCTGGCCCTCATCACGTTCGTCTGATCTGGCTGACAGAAGCCACAACTGAGCCACCTCCCTGAACACACCAAGCCGACCTGGCTGGTCTATAGCCTCGGCCAAGCTGGTCTCCAAGGGAGTTGGGGCGCGCTCACCTAGATAACCGGGAATCTTGTCTATCCTTATCCTCCCCGACAACGGATAAATCCCATTCCCACCTCCCACGGTATTTGGGATTGACTACGACTCTGGGGAACTAATCACCTATAAAAGCACAGGTAAAACACTAGTTAAAGGTACGCGAAAAATCATTGCAGCATACCGCACACACACACTCTCTCCATCCTCCTATTGTCTTTCTAACTTGATCGTCGGAGTTACCCCGGGGTGTAATCCCGCCTTCTTAGCAGGTTTAGGTCAGCTCGGTTTGTGGTCAGAAGCGCCAAGAGAGGTCAGTTCGGCCGGGTCGGTTTTTGTTCTTACAATTGGTGCCATTTGTGGGAAACGACAATATTCTTTACCATGGCAAAAACACGATCCAAAAAGAATACGGAGACCTCCGCTCCCCACGACCCTTGTCACCAGCAAATCATCCAACATGAACAGGCCCAGGGGAACCCTGAGCAGGAACCTAGAGGCGAAAGGGTTGGGTCTGCCAAGATAGAACCAGGACAGCTAGTGCAGATGGTAGTAACTCATCTGCCCACCTTTGAGGCCATCATTCAGCACCTCAAAAGAAAAGAAAAAACCCAAGGGGAACACGTCTCCCCGTTGTGACCTCGGATAGAGGTCAGTGACTCTTCAGAGGGTAGCTCGGACCGACACCCCAAGAGGAAGAGGATGCGACGATCACCTTCTCGGCCTTACTCGGGGGCAGAACCCTCTTACCGACAATCTCATGCCCAGATCCCATTTTCAGCCAACCCAACTCGGGAAAACCTGGATAACCCAGCGCAGCAGAATCTGCATAATCTAGTTCGGGAAGACCTGGGGAACCCAATTTGGGGAGGACCAGACGATGCAGTTTGGGAAAAACTAAACCGGATCCTCAACCCAGATGAGGACATACGCCAGTATACTTTCACTTCATTCATATCTGATGTGGACAACTACCCTTTGCAGGCCAAAATCCCCACTATAAAGCCTTATGATGCCACCACGGATCCCGAGGATCACTTGTTTATCTTTCTGACTCAGATGAGACTCCAAGCCGTGCCCAATGCCATAATGTGCCGAACCTTTCCTCTATTCCTGGAGGGAAGAGTTCGGTTGTAGTTTCAGGGCCTGCCGCCGAACTCCGTCAGTTCGTTCAAGCAGTTGGCTCAGCAATTCATAACCCAGTTCATCTCCTTGAGAGCCTTCTCTAAAAACATTGCACACCTCATGGCCATCAAACAACAGCCAGAGGAAACGCTAAAAGAATACATGTTGCGATTCAACAATAAGAGCTTACAGGTAAAGGATCGGGATGACAAGGTGGTAATGGCAACCTTCATCAACGTCCTATGGTCGTAGAAGCTCCACGAAGAGTTCGTGGAGAAGCCTCCCCGAACAGTGAAAGAGATGTTAGACAGAGCTCATGACCTAGCTAACGCGGATGAAGCAAGGCGCGTCAAGTCCGAGCAGGAGAAGTCTCGGGATGACAGGAAGCACAAATGAGGAGAAGCTGGAGGACCTCAAGAAGGTCCCCCGGGGCAGAGCATCTTCGAATGGCTCTCCCGAGGGCCGAGTTCCGGTCCGGCGCGGAATCCTGTCCCCCTCACAGCTTCTCGATCATAGATCCTGGCGGTTATGGAACAGGAAGGTCTGGTCTGATCTCCCAAAAAACTAACTAACCCCAATCGTAACCACAATCGATACTGCGCTTTCCATCGTGACGTGGGACATGACACGAAGAGATGTCGGGAGCTCAAGAAGGAGATCGAAGACCTGATTCAAAGGGGCTACCTGAGGCAGTTCGTTGGGAGTGAAAGAATGAACCGAACTGGTCCAGGGCGGAGACAGGAGTACCGTAGAGGAGGTTAGAATGACAGGCCTTCTCCCCATAGAGAGGACCAGCCCGGCAGAGACGGATGCCCGAGCTCACGGGGTCTACCAGCTGGGCCTGATGAGCACAACCTGGCTAGCGTGATCAACACCATTGCCGGAGGCCCTACGGGGGGTGACAGCCATTCAGCTCGGCGAAGGAACCGGCCACCCAGGGATGAGGAACTCCGGGAGAAGAGCCTCAAAGTTAATGAAGAGATCACCTATGGGCCAAGTGATGTAGTCCCGCTGGCTTCCCTGAATAATGAAACCATAGTGATTGAGATCATTACCTGCAATTACAATGTGAAGAAGGTTTACATTGACAATGGAAGTGCAGCTAATGTGCTGTACTACTGGACTTTCAAGGAACTGCAGTTGGAAGACCATCAACTCACACCTGTCCGGATACCCCTTCTCAATTTCGCAGGACCTCCCGTCCGACCTTAAGGAATGATAACCCTCCCGGTCACGGTGAGGGTGGCACCTCGAAACCGAATTGTCCCAGTGCATTTTGCTGTGGTAAAAGAGAGTGTTTCTTACAACATGATCCTGGGAAGGCCCGTTTTGAATGCCCTCCAAGTTGTATACTCCACTCTTCACCTCAGCATGAGGTTTCCTACGCCCATTGGAGTGGTCGAGATGTTGGGGGATCCGGAAGTAGATCAGACCTGCTACATTGCTACTTTTAAGAAAAGAGAAAAGCTGATCGGACAGACCCTCACATTGGATTCCCTGGAACCTTTGTAAGAAGAAAAAAAGCTTGAGACGGACGAACAGTTGGAAGAGATTCCTTTGTCCAAAGAAAGCAAAGAGAAAACGGTAAAGGTCAGCTCTTTTTTAGATGACCTGACTAAGTCTAGTCTGATTTCACTTTTGCAGGAGTTTGTGGAGATATTCGCATGGACAGCTGATGACATGCCTGGCATACCTCCCGAACTGGCCATCCACAAACTCAATGTAGACCCGCGAGCTTGACCTGTCAAGCAGAAGAAGAGGCACTTCGCCTTCGAGTGGAATGAGGTGATCCGAGGGGAGGTCGGCAAGCTCATGGAGGCTCGGATAGTCAGGGAGACTCACTACCCGACCTGGCTAGCCAACCCTGTTTTAGTGAAAAAGGATGACAAGGCCTAGAAGATGTGTGTTGACTTTACTGACCTGAATAATGCTTGTCCCAAGGATTGCTACCCGTTGCCTCGGATTGACAGGCTAGTGGACTCTACCGTGAGGTACGTGATCTTTTGCTTTCTGGATGCCTTCAAGGGGTATCACCAGATCCTGATGAGTGACGAGGATCACGAGAAAACCTCTTTCATCACCGAGTTCGGCACCTACTGCTACACCACCATGCCGTTTGGGCTGAAGAACGTTGGGGCTACCTACCAAAGGTTAGTCAATAAGCTCTTCCAGCACCAGATCGGCAGAAATATGAAGGTTTACGTGGATGACATGCTGATCAAAAGCCGAACTCTGGATCAGTTCATGACCGACCTGCGGGAGGTCTTCGGCATATTCAGGAACTCCAGAATGAGGCTAAATCCCAAGAAATGCACCTCTGGGGTCAAGTGAGAAAATTCCTTGGATATATGGTCTCTCAAGAGGGCATCCGAGCTAATCCCGACAAGCTCAAAGCTATTAGGGACATCGCTTCTCCCCAAACCATGAAAGAAGTTCAGCGGCTGACCGGCCGAATGGCAGCTCTAAACAGATTCCTGTCCAGGTCGGCCGTACGAGGACTGCCTTTCTTCAAAGCCTTCAAGAAGGGTCCTCGCTTTGAGTGGACTCAGGAATGCCAGGAGGCCTTTGAGGAACTAAAATGATACTTGGCGAACTACACTCTCACTTCCCACGAAGCGGGCCAGACCACTCATCTACTCTCTGCAATGCGTCAAGAGGTCATTATTGTATTGGTGGGGGGAAAATTGGGACCAACGGGTGTACTATGTGAGCAGCACCTGCCGAAACGAGACCGGGGTACACTAAAACGGAAAAGTCCGTGCTTGCCTTAGTGCATGCAGCCATGAAACTCCAGTCGTATTTCCAAGGTCACCCCATAGCGGTGATAACCGACCAGCCTTTGCGGCCCATACTGAGCAGGCCGGAAACATCTGAGAGAATGGCCAAATGGGCCGTGAAATTAGCAGAACATGACATTACCTTCCAGCCACGAATGGCAATTAAGGCTCAAGCCTTGGCCGATTTTATCGCCGAAAGAGTGTCATTATCAGCTCCTGAGGTAACGGAGGCGCCAATGACTCAGGCACCTCGGCAAGTCAGCTCGCCTCACCCGGAGAGCTCACCCCCTCAGGTCAGCCCGGCCTAGACCCTTTACATAAACAGGGCATCTAGCAGGAGGCGGTGCAAGCAACTGCTTCTCCTTAGTCCCTACTGTGAAGAGCTCACATATGCCCTCAGATTTGACTTCCCAATCTCTAACAACGAGGTGGAGTACGATACTCTCATCACAGGGATGAAGCTAGCTTAGATGTGTGGGGTAAGCTCTTTGAGAGTTTTCAGTGATTCTCAGCTCATTGTAAACCAAGTCTTGGGCACCTACGAGGCAAAAGAAGAGTCCATGAGGAAGTATCTGGCCAAGGTGGCCGAGTTGAAGAGCCAGTTCGGCATGTTCAAAATCCAACAGATACCACGGTCTCAGAACAAGAAAGCGGACGCATTCTCTAAGTTGGCCTCCTCTTCTTTTGCGCACCTCAACAAAGAGGTGCTGGTAGAGGTCGTCAAACACAAAGGGTACGAGAAACAATAGGTCGACACCATCACCGAGCAGAGCTCTTGGATGAGCCCTATCGTCAAATACCTATCCACTAGAGAGCTACCCTTGGAGAAGAAGCAAGGCTGCGATTGAGGGCAGTGGGTATGTGCTCACCAAAGGCACTCATGAGATCTTACATCCCCTTGCCGAAGTCTATCACACCAGAAGAAGGTAATTATGTCCTAAGGGAGATACACGAGGGTATCTGGGAAAACCACATCGGACCAGTCATGGCCAAAAATGCATGCTCATGGGATACTACCAACTATCTTTATTGACTCGGTCTGTGTACAAAGGTCTGCTTGCCAAGCTTACACATCCGTCTAGTATCTTTCAGCATATGAGATGATCCCAATCTCGAATCCATTACCTTTTACCCAGTGGGGAATCGACCTGCTTGGCTCCTTTCCAAAAGCACCAGGGGGCTAGAATTCCTCGTGGCCGCCATTGACTATTTTATCAAGTGGATTGAGGCAGAACCACTGAGCACTATAAGTGGAAGAGCTATTCAGAAGTTCTTCTGGAAGAACATAGTTTGCTAGTTCGGAATCCCGCACTGCCTTATTTCCGATAATGGGAGGTAGTTTGCGAAAAACCCTTTTAAGGACTGGTGTGCGGAGCTCGGCATCCAACAGCACTTCTCCTCGGTTGGGCATCCCCAAGCTAATGGGCAGGTCGAGAATGCCAGCCGGGACCATCATTACATGGTGAAAACCGGTTTGGAAGTAACTTCGGTCAGCTTGGGTGGGCCAGTACCTGCGTGTCTCCACCGGACATGACCAAATTCATCTAAGGGGAGACGAACCTGGCCATGGGGGGCTATTAAGGGGAGTTCTGAATAGCTGCCAGTGGCATTCGAGTTACTGTTTTCTGTGAATTTGAGCTTCGAGGGCCACTGGCCCCCATCATGTTAGATGCGTCGACACAACCGAGCCACCTCCCTAAACACACCAAGCAGACCTGGCTGACCTATAGCCTGGTGGCTGGTCTCAAGGGGCTGGGGCTCCTTGAATCATCGAATCTTGTCTATCCTTATCCTCCCCGACAACGGATAAGTCCCATTCCCACCTCCCACGGTATTTGGGATTGAGAAAAATTACCCAAAACCCACAATCATTTTTTCTCAACAAACCCATACCAAAATCCAACTACACAATCCATCTCCCATACCCTTTCTTGTCAAAAAAAAAAAAGAGTAAAAATCACATCACCAATGTTTTTTTTACCCACTCCCTCCAACTCTCTCTATCTCTCTCGGTTCCCTCCCACAAGACACACAACACAATTCACAAAAAAAATAGAACCCTACTCCCCCAACTCTTCCTATCTCTCTCGGCTCTCTCACTCTCAGCACACACAACACACTTAATTCACAAAAAAAAAAAATACTTCATTCCCCCAACTCCCTCTACCTCTCTCGGCTTCCTCACTCAAACACACACAACACATGCAAGACATAACATACGCAAGCACAGACAAAAAGGGAGAGAAAGCTACTATTGTTGCCAAGGTGTTGCCAAGTTGAATTCCTCAAAGTCTCCAGGGAAAAAGCATTGTAAATTTCTTAAACTCTTTCATTTAAAGTCCTAATATGAACATGTATCATATTTTTTTTTTCCATTTTTTTCTGGATGTTTATGTGCATTTGTTGGAATTTTGGTCTTGATGAATGGCCTTTTGGATTGTTTTGCTGAATTCATGGTTTATTTGTGATAGTTTTACAAGCAAAAGTAATAACATATTTCATGCATCTCATGTGTTTGATAAAATGTTTTAATGAAGACCGATTTTAAAGAATGAATTTCATGTATTTTCTTTCATTAATATGAGTAGTTCTAGTTAGTACAAGGCTTGAAGATTTTTTTTACTAGAATTTTGGAATTTTTAGCTAAAATCAATGAATTTATTTTTTTTAATTAGGGGCTGTTTTGGCTTTAATTTCATATAATGTGTGCTGTTTCTTGTTAAACTAAGATCACAGCTATATTGTAGAGATCATAAGGATCGTTTTGGTGTATTTTTTTAAATGAATTTTGGACTTGATTTGGGTGATTTTTTTAGAAAAAAAGCTGGCTGACAATTGGCAATTTTGCCACTTTCCTTTCATTTTCTGTAAAACTAACTAAATGGAATCGTGAAAATCAAGTGGAGAGTGTATTTTGGTGATTTTGTGGCCAGGAAGTTCGATTAGCGGCATTGGTCTATGGCATCTGGAATCTCCATGACAAGCTCTTGAGTCTTCTTGGAGATGGAGGAGGAGGAGGAAGAAGAAGAAGAGAAAAGAAAAGAAAAGAAAACAGGGAGGTTGGGCTAGTCTTTATTTTGTTTGGGTCATTTGGTTGGGTTATGTTTATTTTCGTTTGGACTTTTGTTTTAGACTTTTGTTTAGTTTGTTTGTTTTTTTTTATTGGATTTTGTTTATTTTCGTTTGGGTTTTGTTTCAAACTTTTGTTTAGTTTTGTTTGGGTGTTTGGCCGGACTTTTGATTACTTTATTTGGGGTTTATGTTTGGGTTTTCGTTTATTTTATGTGGACTTATAGTTAGGTTTTTGTAATTGGGGATGTTTGTTTAAGAATTAAAAAGCCTGCATTTTTTTTGGGCTAAAGTGATGTCAACCCAACTTTTAAAAATATTCCCAACCCATTCTTTGGTCCATTAAACATAATTTATACATTGACCCTAATTTCTCAACTAATTTCACTTTGGCCCTAAAAACTTTTAATTTCTTTCACTTAGGTCCTTATTTTAATTGCATTTTGGTCCCTTAATTTTCTTCTCCTTTTATTTTGACCCCTCATCTTTTGAAAATTTATTTTTACGTCAAAACCTTTTTAATATACGCAATTTGGTCCCTAATAACTTGTTATTTTTTTATTTTTTATTTTTTTAAAATTATGAGTGTCTCTTGCTTTAATTACTATCTTTACTTCTTAATAATGCATCTTATTTGTTATCTAAATATCTTTAGTTTTATTTTTTTGCATTTTTTTAGCATAAAAACAATAATGAAATTTTAGTACATTTTTAGCGTCTTCCTTGCACTTCATATATATGGTGCCTTTATGTATTTGTTCCTGTTTGGAGTGATAGATAAGAGAGTTTGCATTTGTACTAACTCACTACATCGAAGGGGAGGTACCGCTATTACTTTTTTTTTTTTTAAAATATGGTTTATGTGTTTTTACATGCTTCTACATGCTTCTATGTGATTATATGCTTTATGTGTCTTTTTTTTTTATTTTTTTATTATTTCTTTCGAGTTTTCTCCACTTTTCTATGCTTATTTATTTGATTTAAATTCTGTAATTATTTAAATGGTCTTTGAATACCCATGGTGTAATAGATAGGTTATATATTTTTCTTTTCTTTATTTAGCAAAAATTGTAATTAGATAGGCAATGTAATAAATAATTTAGATAGATTTATTTTTCTCGCATTCCCCTCCTAGAATGTAGTTAGACTCCCTGATGTAATAGATAGATTTATGTGTTTATGTGGCTTATGTGTTATGTGTTTTACTCGCTTTCCTTCGGGTTTTGCATCTAGAAATCATGTTTATGTGTTATGTGATCTATATGCCCTTATGTGTTTATTTACTTTAATTTATGCTTTATATGTTTATTTCTAATGGTAATAAATTGCATGACAGCACCACACTAGTCCAACGCTAGTCGTGGCTTCTTCTTCCATTTCCTCACTAGTCCAATGCTAGTGAGGACTCGTAGAAATGGCCTGTTCCAATGCTAGACCCCTAGGCTCCCCTTCGCGTGTTAGATTCATGAGTTGTGTGTCATTTAAATCATTTCATACATATTTTCTATTTTTAGGACTTTTTTTTTTCCACATTCGTATGCTAAACCCCCTATTATATTCCCTTATCCCCTTATACGCACAAATCATAACATTTAGAATTGCATTTCACGTAGCAATTTTTAGGAATTAGATAGTTCATTTGCTTGTATAGATTAGGTAGAGTCACCTTTCGAATATGAGAAATGAGCGAGTGTGTCTCTCTAGCCTTAGCACGCCATTACCTCCTCCATCAGAAGGAAAATTGAATCACGAGTTTTCGTTCCCCGTACCTATCATGTTCCATCCCATTTTCTTTGATCACTTATATCTATGATATCTAATTTTTACTTTCTTGAGTCTCACATTCACATAACTTGTGATGCCTTCAAGATTTCCTATTTAGGTTTCGCAATTAATGTGATAATACTAGTCTAATCTTGAATGGATGTTCTGTCCCTCTCGATTCTCTTTTTTTAGATTTAGATTTACATTCATATAGAAACATTCAAATACAATAAGTCCGAGGGTTATTTTGGAAAATTTTGATTAAACCTCGCAACTAGTTTAGATTAGGTTAAAAGGGTGCCTTAGATTTGAGCCTTTGCCTTCCTTTTCTTCAAACGTGACTCCCAAACATTTTTCTCTAGTTTTTCAAAAATTTGGAGTCGTCTCAAAAAGGGTTTTATCTTGTTTTATTTTTCTAAAATTTTTCTGGTGACTTGGTACACCAAAACTCACTATCAAGTGGCGACTCTCTTTTTCATAAAGGCCCTTGACTATTTGCTCGGGCTTAGAGCTGTAAACGAGCCGAACAGAGCCGAGCTTTTATTGTTTGAGTTCTGCTCGTTTGTCGTTCGAGCTTGGCTCGTGTTCATTCGTTAAGAATTACGAGTTGAAAAAATTGTTCGAGCTCGGTTCGTTAATTAAATTTCGAGCTTGAGCTCGGCTCGTTTAAGCTAAACGAGCCGAACAAACGAGCCTAACAAACGAGCCGATTTTATGTTTGAACACTAATGAGCGTTCGCGAACAAAACTCTAAATAAAAAACTATTTTACCCCTGTTCGTGAACACTAACGAACATTCGCGAACAAAGCTCGAGCTCGTTTGATAAGCTATCGAGCCATATTTTTTGTTTGAACTCGGCTCGTTTAACTTCTCGAACGAGCTCTTAGCGAGTTCGAACGAGCTTAAACGAGCCGAGCTCGCGAACAGCTCATTCGTTTTACAGCTCTACTCGGGCTTCAATCATCGCATTTAAAGTCTCATTTTGGCCCTTTTGTTTTCTTAAAAATCAAAACTCATTTTTTCATAAACACTATTTCCCTATTTTCTTTCTTTCTTTTTTCTAAAAAACGGCGTGACACCCTTTTTTCCTTTTATTTTTCTTTTGCTACAAAATTTACTGGTTAATCTCTCTCAATTTCCCAATGAATCAAGTTGGAGACCTCCAAAAAAATTCATGTAGGGGAATTAGAACGGGTTGGCATTGCTCAGCAAGCCATTGCCAAAGGCCACACAGCTATGCCCACACCGGCACCTAAGATTTTCATCGCCGTAAGGAAAAGGACGAGATCGACTACTGCCACTGTTGAAGCTTTCATGTCCTCTGCTGCTCTTGCAGTAGATTCTCAAGCTCCTAGTGTGTCCAACACTGGGCGAATTTGTTGATTGGTTAGAAAGGTCAGGTAGAGAGAGAACGACTTCAACAACAGTCAATTCAAAGTTCCCTTCGAGAGGAGGGACCAATGGGCCTTCGAATAGCCTTTGGAGGGTACCTCAAAGGAGAAGAGTCTTTTTTATTATTGACCCAATTTTCACTATTTCTCCAGAAGATGAGGCAGAGCAGGTCAGGCCTCAAACCGAGCTTTCTATTGGGCAAGCTGTTTCTAAATTTGAATCACTTGCTGATCAGCCCTCTACTATTTTTGAGACTGTTGAGCCTCTTCCGGTGCCCCTAAGAACTGATAAGAGGAAGGTCCTAGTTAAAAAAAGTCCTCACAGACTAGAGGGGCATGTTATTAATTTTGTCCTCAAATTCGTTTCAGGTGACAATGGTTTCTTCATTCGATTTACCTTGTGGTGAGGTCTCTATTCCCAAGTCTCGGTTTATTCCAAAATGGTCTCTAGATCTGGACTGTCAGTTGAGAAATCCTAATACTATGAGGAAGATTCTGCTCTTGATCATGGTTTCTTGAATCAGCTTAGTGACAAATAGCTTGTGAGGCATTACTTCATAAGCATTGGATAGGTAATTCACTCTGCTCTAGTATAGTGAAATATGAAAAAAAAATATATATCTAATTAATTCTTTTGATTCGTAGAAAAAACTGGTCAAGGTTGGTCTGGCAAAAAGGATAGAGACCTTTGTTGGTCAAAAATCTCAGATCGTTGAGGAGTTACAAAAGGCAAAGGAGTATTAGGACGCTCTTGCCAGAAGGAACCGAGATGTAGCTACTATGAAACTATCTTTGAAGAAGTTCTTGAAAGAGTCCAAATAGATGAGTGATGAAATAAAAAAAGTTGTTAAATACTCTCCTAAGGTCTCAAATAAAGGCCTCGGAGTCTGAGGTAAAGAAGCTGTTAAGAGAGCTAGATGATACAGATATGACTAAAAACGAGCTGAGGGATGAGATTGGTTTCCTATCTAAGGAATTGTCAGATGCCGAACAAAGGATAAAAGATTTGGAAACTCTAATCTCAGGTTATGAGACCTCACGGGCCCAATCCTTCTGGAGCAATGCTCTCACCTATTCAGTCTCAAGTCTTTCATGAGGTCATTGATGACCTTAGTGGGTCTTCTTTTAAAATGGGATTTACTTTTGCTACTTAGGCCCTTAAAAATTAATCCTATCGATTTATCTTTTAATGACTTAGAGTTTTTTGAGCCTTAAGCTAAAGCGAGATCTAACGGTCTCCATTATGCCTTTATAGAGTTCTCAGATGTATTCTACTTTATAGATGATCAATTCAGACTACAATTTTGAGCCTGTGATAGAAGGTCCTGCAACGGCAAAACCAAGTGGCACTAAAGATTCAGGACCTTCACAATCTGAATCCACTCCTCAAACTCCCATAGATCCCATAGAGATCCATCAGGACATGGAGCAGGAAGAGGACACCTCAGATTGAGGACCAAATATAGTTCAAGAAGTCACAAGTTTATAATCTATCTTTAGACTAAGCAATTTTCTTTTCAATGTCTGTTGTTCTTTAGATGGCTGTAGAAAATTTTCTGTAATGGACATTATTATGGAATGCCATCTTTTTCATCTCCCTTTGTCTCCCCTTATGTGTCCATTCTTTTCCTTTTTTAAAAAATAATATGATATAAATTAAAATTCAAGCATACTTTACTACATTTCATTCACACATACTTGGAGGTACAATAAGATTTTAAGGAAAATTTTTTTTAAAATTGGCCGTATTCCAAACACGTGGAATTTTTTTCATTGAGTTCTGCTAGCTTTTAATATCCGACTTGATGGGTTAAAACAACTTTATACAGTTTTTCCCAGTTTGCATCTAGCTTTCCTACGCTAGTTTGTCGACTTCCAACATTTTTCCTTAAGACTAGAGCTTGAGATTTAAAGTACTTGCCTTTGACTCTGTTATTGTAGTATCTTGGGATCTGGCTCTTATATCTGGCTGCTCTTAGAATTGCTTGATCTCATACTTCATCAAGCAAATCTAAATTACATCTCCATTCTTCATCATTTCCCTCTATGTTTAAAGTCTGAGTTCTTAGACTAGACTCTTCAACTTCTATAGGAACCACTATTTTAGCTCCAAAAGTTAAGAAGAAAGGAGTTTCTTGGGTCCCAATCCTAAGCGTAGTCCTATATGCCCACAAGATCTCGGGTAACTTCTCAACCCATAGGATATTTACACCTTCTAATTTCTTTTTGAGGACTTCTAGGATCATCTTGTTTGCTAGGATCACCTTCTAATTTCTTTTAATGAGCCACTGATGTAAAGTGCTATTGAATCTTAAGTTTTTGGCACCAAGATTTGAGCAAATTTTCTAAAAATTTGTTTCCATTGTTTGACACTAAGACATGGGGTATTCCAAACCTAAAAATGATATTCTTCCATATAAACTTTGGACTGCTTTTTCTGTTATCGTAGTCAAGGGTTCTACTCCTACTTATTTGGTGAAGTAGTCTACTACCATAATCAGATAATGAAAGCCCCCCGCACAAAGGACCACGAGATCACAATGGGAATCATTTCTATTGGGGGTACATGTACAAGATGCATATTGAATTGGCAAGAGAGGCATCTTTGTAGGAGTTCCTTTGCATCTCGATATATTGTAGGCCAATAATAGCCTAGCAAAATATATGTTTTTGGCTAGTGCCTGACTACCAGGATGATTTTTACATATCTCTTCATGGATCTTTTTGAGGATGTAATCCCCTTCTTCTTCGCAGTACATTTCAACCAAGGTATGGGATATGATCTGCAGTATAATTGCTTGTTATGCATCGTCTATTGAGTTGCCTTTAATTTAACTCTACGAGTTCTGCTTTGTCTTGAGGGAGATTTTCTTGGGTTAGATATTGGTATAATGGCATCATCCAAGTTTCAGCAGATCTCACTGAGACTGCCCACTTAGGTCTTATGTTTCGCTCTTGCAAATCCTCACTAAAAAATCTCTACTCAAGTGATGAAAGGCCGAGACGGCTAATTTGAATAGAACATTGGCCGGATAATTTTGAGTATGAGATATTCTGTGAATCTGATAGCTTTTAAATTGTCCCTATAGAGTTTTAACAGTGTCAAGATATTGTTTCATCATCTCTTCTTTTTCTTCATATCCTCCATTGACTGGACTGACTATCAATTGTGAATCATTATTGATAATCAAACTTTAGGCCCTTATGAGCCGAGCCAGCCTGAATTGTGCCAAAAATGCCTCATATTTGGCCTATTGTTTGAGGAATTAAAATCAAGTTTGAGTGTATGCGTCAGGGTCTCTCCTTGCAAACCTGACGCATGACGCATCCGTTGTGATTCGCAGTGCCATCTACATTCAAGATCCAGGTTAGTTTCTGGTCTTTGTAAAGACCTTGATCCATTTTGCTTCTAAGCTTTTATCCTCATGTTGTACCTTCTAACATGTTCATCCTTCTATCTGGACACTAGTGCTGTTTTCTTCTGAGGAAATTCTAAAAATGTGATGGAAAAAAAAAAAGTTTCTACAAGAGGGGTTGTTTGCAAAAGACTTTCTAACATTGTGATTTTCGCATTTGATAAATGCGAGTTCAGTGAAACTCGCATTTGTCAAATGCTAGGTTAGTAAATTCGACTAAAAAAAAAAAGCGAAAAGATTATATTTTTCGCAGAAACTTCGCATTTGGCAAATCACGGGTTTCACTAAACTCGCATTTGGCAAATGCGAGTTTCACTAAATTTTGTTTTCCCATTTCTATTGCATATTTTTTTTCCATTTCTGCTGCTAATTCCGTCCCTTTTTTTTATCGTGTATTACGACATTTATGTATCATGTATGACAACTCCAAAGATGGTCCTCACATCCTTCCCCCTTAAAAGAATTTCGTCCTTGAAATTCAAACCTCGATTTACGAACCACTCTGGATAATCCTTTCAGATCTTTTCTTCAACTTTTCAGGTTACTTCCTTAATCCTTCAATTTCTCCATAAAACCTCAACTAGGGGAAATTTGCTTACTTCTCAAGTTTGTCACATTCTTATCATGAATCTGCACATAATGTCTTTCATGAGCTAGCATTTCCTCTACTTCGATATCTTCCAATTTCCATAATAGTGCTTATTGCATCAACAATGGTATGCGTTCAAGTCTTATAAGGTGGTCTTCTCTAAAGCTCTCCAGATGCATATGTTTATACATATCCTAAAGGCCACCTCAATCCAATTATGTTTCCATCAAAATTTATCTTCCATGAGCTTTACCCTTAGATGTCTTTCATGGTGTTCAAACCCCAAGATCATAAAGTACTCTAACAGGGTCTATATTTACTCCATACAAGGAAGCAGGATTAACAGTCAAATGGAAAGTATCAGAAGCCACTAAAATTTCATTAAACAAGACAGGGGTAGTACCTTTAACATTTTCAGTTGGATCGGGCACTTGTTGTTGGTTAATGGTGTAGACCCTGGCGCATGCAAATAATTGGTGTTCGGTACTACCACATCGGAAACACTTTCCTGCCTTCTTCCAACATTCATCCTCAGTATGGTTCAACTTCCCACAAAAATTACATGTTATATTGGGAGTAGATACCTGACTACCTTGCGAGACATTCGTTGATTGTCCCCTTCCACTCAAAGTTCCTCCGGGGTCCAGACCCCGCTCCATTAGAGAATGTTTCCTTTACCATAGATCCTCTCAACGCTCCAGAAGGGTTTTCTTTTCCCATGTCTCTTCCAATCTTAGGGGTTGGAGCAGCCACATCCAATGGTCCTCGACTACTGTTAGGAGCATTCCTTTTTCTTGCATTGAAAGATCTAACTTGAGCCTTTGCCCTTTCAACCCTCTGGGCTTTCTCAACGGCTTCACTAAAGCTATTGATTTGGGCAGCCACCAAAATTTCTTGTATCTCCACATTCAATCCTTGCACAAATCTTCTAATTCTCCTTTGTTCGGTTGCCACTAACTCGGGAGCAAACCTCGACAATTTGGTAAAGAGTGCCTCATATTCTGCGACACTTAACGTCCCTTGCTTACATCTAATGAAATCATCTTCCCTCTTCTCCTGGACTAGTGGGGGAAGAAACTTAGCATTAAATTCTCTAGTAAAGTTCACCCAAGTTCTAGGGATTTGCTCTCTTTCCCATTTCACCCCTGTCATATCCACCATGCTCTAGCGGCTCCCTCAAACTGAAATACGGCAAATGACACTTGCCTCTCCTCCGTGTAATCTAAGGCAGTAAAAATATCAGAAATTCTCTCCAACCATCCTTCAGCAACTTCAGGGTGGGTTCCCCAAGGAATTTAGGCGGGTTAAACCTTTGAAATCTCTCAAGAGCCCTATCCTCACCAACTCCAAGGTTACCAGGATGTTGTTCAGGTCCAGGGCCTTGTTGCCCAGCCATACGATCTAGAATCTCAGTCATACGATTCATGGTCGTAGCCATTTGCTCCACAAAGTTAACCCCGGCACCTTGATTCTGATCGGCACCTTGATTCTGATCGGCAGTAGATTCATGATCACCTCCAATATTTTGGAGTAGCCTTGTCCTTCGTCCTCGGCCTCGACCTCTTCTACCCTCTATAGTTCTTTAGAGGGCAGACATTTTAATATAACAGGAAAATACAATACACTATTAGAAAATCAAGTTGAAAAGACAAATAAAACACTTTATATACATAACTCGTAATAACAGAAGTGCCAGGAGTACTTCTTTGTGGTTATCAAATCGTTATGGAGTTTACTAGATCAAAACTTTAGCTAAGTTTACTTGAACAATTGTCAAGACAATATTAACATTGGCCAAGCTCCATCTAGCCATTAGGAAGTTAGTGTCCAAGGAATAAACCTATAAAAGCAGTGTTGTATTGGTGTTCAATGGATAGCATACCTCAAATAAGTAGCCAAATAGTGAGTTTATCAAATGTGGTTAAAATGGACAAGCCAATAAATGATCTTTATTTTTTTTTAATCAAAGCCACGAAAATGAATGATGGATATGAATTTGCTTAAACGGGAAAATAGTTAAAAATTTCCCGCCAATCAAATGTCATTGCTAAATTTTATTAATAAAAAAAGTGTTTGATAGACCTCAATTGAATGTGAATAATATACTTTCTATATTACCTACTTAACCCTTGTTTTGACGTGGAACTTCAATTCACTTTGCAAACCTCCGACCGTTTAGATAATGTATTTTGTGAATTGGAAAATGTACTAAATCTTGGTACAAGTGGCCTGTCCGTATTTAAGGAATTATACGGTAATTGCTTCACGTCAAAATATGTACATTTTATAGGCACAATCAGCTCAACTCAGTGGCTGTTAGACTTATACAAGTGAATGTCATGATTTACGCATTTGATGATTATATTGACGAAAACAATGTCAAGTAATTGTGAGAATCTCAGTGTAACTCCACTTGTATTTGATCGTACATAGCATACAATTAAACTTGTTTCTCTAGTAAAATGAAAAACTATGAACCCGTGTGGTACAATTATGTGTATAGTTAACATTGCTTAGGATGGTTTAGGGTTTAGGGGTACGGTTTAGGGTTTAGGGTTTAGGGTTTAGGGTTTAGGGTTTAGGGTTTAGGGTTTAGGGCCTTGGCGTTGTCGTTTTACGGTTTATGGTTTCGGGATTACGATTACTAACCTGCAGGGTTTAGGGTTTCGGTTTTAGTAGGGTGTAGGGTTTGGGGTTTGGGGATTGCGCATAATGTTCACTACATAACAAATTAATCATTAGTAGTAAAGAAGAAAAAATAAAGAGGGAAAAAATTCTTTTTTTAAACAATCAAGTATTTTCTTAAACCACAAAGAGAAAGTATTTCTAGTCCCGCGTGCTCTTATTCTAATGCGATTTCAATTCAGGCAATGAGAAGTTGGAAAGTAAACACGCCTTCTTAGAATAAAACTTCAAAAAAATATTTTTTTTATTTCAAATGCTAAATTCACTGATTTGAACCCTACACCCAAATCACCCTATTTGCAGAAAAAATTTAAAAATCATAATATTTTTAGAAATTTCTCAAATAAGAGTATGGGAGATAAGAGACCAAAGGTTTCTTGTGAAGAAATAAAGGAAATCATATAGATTCTTTTTATGTAAGTATATTAGGGGTGGAAAAGAAGTTTTCTAACAATTGTCAAATAGATATAATGTAGCAAATAATTTTTTTTCCTAAGATGTCCAACGGTACTATTATACTACGCCTAAATTAACAAGTGTTTGTCAAATCGTTATGGAGTTTACTAGATCAAAACTTTAGCTAAGTTTACTTGAACAATTGTCAAGACAATATTAACATTGGCCAAGCTCCATCTAGCCATTAGGAAGTTAGTGTCCAAGGAATAAACCTATAAAAGAAATGTTGTATCGGTGTTCAATGGATAGCATACCTCAACTAAGTAGCCAAATAGTGAGTTTATTCAATCAAAAATCGAGTCAGGCGAGTTCTAGGATATAAATGTAAGCTCATTAATTTTTTTAACACAACGAACCTTACTTTGTATATCCAAATTTTAACAAATGTCTTTTGAATATATAAGGATACTCTAAACAATTTATGAGCAAGGAAATTATATGTTCAAGAAGGCTTTGAAAAGAAAAGTAATGAATATAAATTCAGAAATCGAGCAAGTCATATAAAGTATTATCAAAGATTTTCCCCGGATAATAGGAAGAAAGAAGAAAAATGAAGAAAAGAAAGATAAGACAAGACATTTTCTTTTTTTTTTTTATTTCCCAAAGTATTATCAAGCTTTGGGGCCGAACCTTCTTGGCTCTTATCCTATGTCAAGGTGCCTTGAATTATGTTTCTTCAACCCTCGTTGAGTGTTGGGGTCTCGCCACAGTCGGTCCAGGGGACGACGCCTCCTGGGGGGTCAGGGGGCAGCGTTCCGGTGGGGTTTGGGGCAACAGGCTTACTGTATATGTTAGTTTGTCCGTTTTATTCTGGGTTTTGGTTTTGGGCCTATTTTTAGGTCTAGTCTGTTTGGTTGTATATAAATACACCTCTGTAAGCCCTAATAAAAATCTGATTTCCCCCAAAACCTATTCTTGCGGCTGCGTGTTCTTCTTTATTGTTGCGTCGGTTATAACATCCTATTTATGTTGACAAATTTTGTGGCAGTACATTTTCTTTTTTTTTTTTTAATTTCCCAATGAACTCGCATTCTCGGAATGCGAGTTCATTAGAACTGATTCTGTGAATAATGAGTTCGCTTTCATTTTCTTTTTTTTTTTCACCAAACTTCGATTTGCAAAATGCGAAGTTCATCGAACTCGCATTTTGCAAATGCGAACATCACTGGTCTGAACCCTACACCCAAATCACCCTATTTGCAGAAAAAATTTAAAAATCATAATATTTTTAGAAATTTCTCGTTTTCTTCTTGGAGGTCTCCTCTATCAAAAAGTCTGCTAAAACCTATGCTTTTATTGCAGTTTGAGATTTATGGGAGATATAATGTTCTCCTAATTCAATGGCCCACTTGACCATCCTCCCTATTGCCTTTGGCTTATTAAAATTTTGTTGTAAGGGAAGATTGTCAAAACCTCGATTGGATGAGCTCGAAAATATGGTCTAAGTTTTCTGTCAGCATGTACCAAGGGAAGAATTTAGCATTTGAGTACCTTTGTTCTGCATTATGCAATACCTTACTAACAATATACATAGAGAATTGCTGTTGATTGTTCCGGCACACCAAGGCCGCACTGATAGCTTTCTTGTTGGATGAGAGTTATAGATTCAATGTCTCTCCTAGGTGGTGGGCACTTAGTGTTGGACCAGCTGGTAAGTATTTTTTAAATTCTGCAAAAGATCTTTGGCAATTTTTCATCCCATTTGAAACCTCCAATCTTTTTGAGTGCTTAGAAGAATGGGAACTTTCTTTCTACAAATTTAGATAAAAATCTGTTGACTGCAGCTATCCACTCGATCAACCGTTGTACGTTTTTTTTATCATTAATTGAGGCACAGGCATTGTTTCTGAACCTTCTCTAGATTTGCATCTATTCCATTTTTGAATAACCTGTATGCTAAGAATTTCCCAAAAGTTACCCTAAAGATATATTTTTTGGGGTTTAACTTCATTCCTATAGTTCGTAGGACATCAAAAGTTTCCTTGAGATCTAAGGCAAGATCTCCCGTGTGTTTGCTTTTCACTAACATGTGGCCAATATAGGCCTCCATGTTTTGACCAATTTGAGATTTAAATATTTTGTTGACTAGTTTTTGATAAGTGGCCTCTGTATTTTTTAACCCAAAGGGCATTATTTTATAATAGCAAGTACCGTGTTTAATAACAAATGCTATTTTTTCCTGGTCATCTTCATTCATCTGAATTTGATGATACACCTTAGAGGCATCAAAGAATACCAAGACTTCATCTCCCATCGTGATGTCCACTAAATTGTCCACTGAAGAAGAAGGTAGCAGCCTTTGGGATATGCTTTATTGAGGTCTCTAAAGTTCACACATATTCTCCAACTTTGATCTAGTTTCTTTATTAGAAAAAGATTTGCAAATCAGGTTGGATAGATCACTTCCTTAACAATATCTACTTCCAAAAATTTTTCAATTTCTTGATTCATGACATTGTTTCGCTTCAGTCCGAATATTCTTCTTTTTTGCTTGATTGGGTTAACATGTTTATCCACATTAAGATAGTGGATCATAATTTATCAAGGAATCCCTTTCATTTCTTGTACAGATCAGGCAAATACATCTTTATATTAAGACAGCATTGACAAAGTGAATTGGTTACCTGTAATGAGAGATTATCGCCAATTGCGACCACGTGGTTTATATGGTCTGGCTAGAGGTTTCTTTCTTCTAATTCATCCTTAAACTCTACCTTCTTAACCTCGCATTCCATGGTAGCTAGGTCTTCCAATATGTAAAGCTCCGACGTCTCAAGATCTCTTCTATTTAAAGTAGTTGCATAATATTCTCATGCAACAAATACATCCCTGTTAATTAATACTGCTCCGAAAGAGATTGGGAACTTTATTCATAGACAATAGGTAGAAATCACTGCACATACCACATTAAGTGTAGATCTCCCTATGGTGGCATTACATGCGGCTGGGAGATCTACCACCACAAAGGTGATGGGGGTTCTCTTCTTGTGTGGGGTCTAACCCACGGTAATTTGTCATCAGAACTCCTTTTGCTTGAACGAGTTCTCCATTAAATCCAACTAATAGGGTTCAAACTTGTACCATTTGGTTGTTCTAAAAACCCGAGCTCTTAGAAGGCTTTTCCAAACAATACACCTGTTGAGCTTCCATAATCTACCAAAACCTTATTCACTTCATAATTATTAGCCAATATATGAATGACAAGTGCTTCATGGATGGAAAGGACTGAGATTGGATCATCCAGTCTAACTATTGTTTTTGCACATGCCTTAAACTACAGCTTCTCATTAGATCCTTGAGTTGAAGTGCCTTGGAATGAGGCTTTCCTGATTAAAGCACTGTCACTTGCAATGAGGCCTCCCGAGATTGTGTTAATAATTCCAGCCAAATTAGTCTCTTTTTCCACTTGATGCACTTGACCTAAGGGCCTTCTTTTTTGCCCTTGGTTATACCTTTGCCTCCCCTCGGTCATATATTTGCCCACCTTGTCCTGCAAAGTGGTCTCTCTAGTTCTTGGCATCTCTATTCTACTATAAATTGCTTCAAGTTGCATTATTTTATTTGATACTCAATTTTTTTAAGATTATTACAATCATCAGTTGAATGGTCTATGTTCTTGTGGAAGGCACAGTATAGGCTTTTACTTCATTTTTCAAGTGGTCCCATCATTTGACGATGTTTCCTAAGTAAGCCATCATTTTTTATTAACAATAGTATTTGAGAATTGAGAGGTGGTTAGAGGGGTCAAGTCTCTATCCTACAATGATTTTTTTCGTTCTCCTAACCTATCGAAAACACTTTTTCTGTTCTTGCGGGTTTCAGCCTTCCCTCTTTATACGTCTTTTCTTCTATTGTCCTAGTACACTTTTTCTGCTTCATTTTTGAGTCTGTCTACTTCATCTCCTTTCACGTAATCATGAATGCAATTTAGAAGATTTCTCATGCAAGTTGGATATCTCTGATTAGTCCTCGGTATAGCTCTCTAGAATGCAAGCCATTGACAAAAGCAGCCATAATGGTATTTTCATCTTGGTCCATCAACTAGACGCTTTCATCAGGGAACCACTTAACATATGCCACTAGAGTTTCTCTTTGTCTTTGTTTGATATTCACGAGTTGAGTCGAGCTCTTAATAAGTGGTTTACATGATATGAATGTGACTACAAATTTGCTTGCCAATTCTCTAGAATTTCTTATAGGTCTCGTTGCAAGACCTTTGGAACCAAAGCCTTGTGTTCCTAATGAGCATTGTTGGGAAAGCCTCACGCATGATGGCATCTGGAATTATGAAGTTTTCATGCGAGCTAAAAAGTTGCTCACATGATCATTTGGATCTGTTGTTACATTTTAAGTTTCCAAAGGAGGGAGTTTAAAACCTGGCGGGAGTAGGCATTCCTTTAGTTTCTTCGTAAAAAGGGTTCTGGTCAAGGTATGACAAGCTTCCTGAACTTGCCAAACCTTCATCTACATCTGGGATTTCGAGTGGAACTATATCTAACTTTGGTGGGTTGTTCCAGAGTATGGAGTGACTTTGAGACCTCCAGTGTTTTGGAGTGTTTGTCTTTGCTTTGTATTTCTTCCAAAACCTGTCTTAAGGACTTGATTCCTCATCAGATTTTTTGAGGGATGCTCCATATGAGGGGGCTTTATTTTCATAGGCCTTGTCCATTTCCTCTTTTTGCAAAACCTTTTTGAGACTGGCTGGTCAAATTGCTGCTATGATGTTGCCATTGTGCGAACTATTGAATTGGCAGGAAACATTGGGTCAAGAATTGAATCATGTCAGATTGGGGAGCCGGGGATGGGTTTTGCTCTGGAAAAGAAGTGGGATTTCCCACCCTAAGGTCTTCCTGGATATCGGTTGCTTGTTGATCTACTCTCAACTCTCTTCTTGCTGGTTGGGAGGTTGTGCCCTCCTCACATAGCTAAAATCCACTCATCGTAATTCCCCCCCTTTTTTTTAATTAAGAAAGGCTTTTTTCCTTGCATTCCATAGACGGGGCTAATTGCAAAAGAAAAAATTATCACCTTTTCATTCCACATCAACTTGGATGAAGATGAACACTTAGGTTTGATGAGACCTGAAAAATATGGAAGAGAAAATAGATGAGTCTATCTTCCTAGGACAGCCTGCGACACTCAAGTTAGAGAGGAGAGGACACAGAATAGAGAGTGAGAGGAATGGAGTTATTTAGGTGAATATTAGCTGTGTCCGTGTGTGTGTACTTCCTCGGACTGAGCTTTTTATATGTTACCTATTTGGTTGTGGGTTGCACACCCTTATCATGGTAGGTAGCTTGAGACCTTAGACCTGAGACCTTAACCACATTTGGTAGCCATGCAAGCTTTCACATTATGTATGTTATCCAGACAGTTAATCTCATGTTTACAAGTTATCCTCCATGTGTTGAAAAGTGGGCGACACTTGTTACCTAGGTGTCATCTTTTAACGATGTACGTGTGTTGGGTTTGGCTTCCCTTTCCAATATGCTAATACAAATTGGTTCAATTGGTAAGGGTGTATCATTTTTCATAAAAGATCACGTGCTCAAATTCCATTTCTAATATGAGGACTGCGTTAGTGGACATCTACAATAATCTTTATAAATGACTCATGGTTTCGGGAACAAATCCTAACTCGTGGTAATTACCAGAGACAAATCCACCTCAAATTTTCTTATAAACAAATTATTTTTTGGGCCTATATATGTGGAGTACACCCTTTTTTTTATCTAAAAACAACTGAAGCAAAATCATTTAATCTTTGCACCATTACTCTATAATATAGTGGCCGACAGAGTGCATATGTGATTAGGATAACATATTAGACTTCTAAATGGATTCTGGGATTATTAATTTGCTCTCTACATCATAGGTGAAAAGCATGGCAAGTCACAGTTGAAGGCTAAAACATGGAGTTATGGTTATAGTCACAATTTAAAGATTGCTCTAAAATGGACTTCCTTTTTTCTATTCTCATTATTAAAAAATCCACCAATTTTTAGTTTTCTCCACAAGCATCAATACCACGTGTTTCGTTGGTGGATTTTTCACTCCTTAATTGGTATAAAAAGTTTTGCGTATCCATGGATGGTGTATGGTACATTTTTGTGTATGTGAAACAATCACTATCTGTAGGAGATTATTGAACCAAGCTAGTGAAATTGGTTACTAGTATTAGTTGTAATATAGTAGGTCTGGGTGAAATACAAGTCTAAGATATATTAGAAATAGCAGTAATAGTCTCTGATAAGAGTTTATTTTACTTATTTTTGATATGTTTAAGTATGTAGTTTTAGTGTATTTTCAAGATTTAAAGTGGACTATTAGCTTCATTTTGGTGGTTATTTCTTCAAAGGTCATTTTATGTCCAAATCATGAAAATGAGTGTATTACTGCACAATTTGATGTTTTTTTTTTGTAGGTTTTGAAAATTCACTCATGTTTGAGGATTGATTGGAATGCATTTTGGCTAATTAAGGTCATAGTAAGAAAGTTATTAGAAGAAACATGGGGGAGTCACAGTTACATGCAAAATGGATAAATGTTGAAGCAGAAATACGGGAGACTAATTCAAGCTCAGATCAGCCATGCACCCATAGATCCAGTCCTTGATAAACTTTCAAAATTAAAAGACTGATTTGAGACTAGCAATCTGACCTCGAATCCATAATCCAATATGGAAAGAGTTCGGATCGTGCTCATCAAGCAAAAATAATAATGCAGGGAAACTGGTTTGGGGGGGGGGGTGCCAAGATAGGTCCGACCTCGGCTTAAGGTCTCGAATCCATATTTCAGCTCTACAACTTGTAGAACAAGTTGTGCTCTTTTCGCAATTGCTTTTTTCACAAGTTGCAACTTTAGCATGATTGCTTGGAGTTTTAATTCTCCACAAATTTAGGCTTTCAAGACTCTACAAAGAGCTTTTGGGAAGAGGAGAAGAGCACCACAAAAATGTAGCTCTTCTACTTTCTTTAGTTTAGACTAGTTTAGTATAGATTAGATAGTATAGTCTAGTTTTATCCTCCACAAAAATGGAGGATTTGATCTCATTTGATAAGAGTGATATCTCTCCTATCACTTTCTCTTTTGTATTGGATTTCTTGTTTAGTTATAATACAAGTTTGGATCTTCTATTTATCATGTGTCACTAAAGTTTATGCCTTAGGTTTTGGTTGAACTTTCTATGATTGTTTTATGTTGATTTCTTGGCTATTTGATGCTATTATATTTAGCAAGTTATTTAGCACTTTTACTTTTCTAATCATGATTGATTGGCCATTGATTGTGATAATCTGAAGGTGATAGATTTGCAATGAAAATTGGAATTTAGCACTAGTTCATGAAGTATTAAACCTAGGGAGTACACTCACGAAAGTAGAGGTGCATCTTTATGACTTTAATGACTTGTTCACGCAATTTCATAGAGCTAATGAGCCCTTAGTTAACTTCATAACCATGAAAGTAGGTATGGATCAACTATAGGTATGGTTGATATGCTGGTGAAAGTAGGTATCACATACATTAGGAAAT
This sequence comes from Gardenia jasminoides, assembly GCA_013103745.1. Lineage (NCBI taxonomy): Eukaryota > Viridiplantae > Streptophyta > Magnoliopsida > Gentianales > Rubiaceae > Gardenia > Gardenia jasminoides. Next base: position 17,544,836 of record CM023095.1, on the reverse strand, counting down.
TATGCCATGACTAGCCAAGTTAGTTGTATTCATTGATCCAAGAATTGCACTTACATAAGTAGTAAGGAATTCCATGACCTAAGGAGTTTTTATTTGCTATTTTCTTGCATATTTTAGTATAGCTTTAGTTTTGGTAACTTGTTGATAGTCTAAATAATAGAGAAATTTTAGTAATGCAGTAATTGACTGTTCTTCCCTGTGGGATCGACTCTTAATACCCTATACTCAATTACGACCTTTATACTTGTAGAAAATCACGTGTTGAGGTATTTTGAAATTTATGAATGTAAAACTTGACTAATGACTTGTGCTTAATGTGTATGCATGTCTCATGCTTGTCATGTTTTTGTCAAATTTTTCACACTTGAATCATTGCTTGTTCTCAAGCAATAGGAAACACAATCCAAAATAATGATTCAAATGTTACTGCCAAATGAATTGAACCTCCCTTAACTAGGTAAACAATCATCATACAATCATTTAATTTACCTCAAATACTCATAATATTAAGCAAGAGAGAAGCCATCATACCTTAATTCCAACATTTCTAATTCAATCTCTCACCCTAACCTAATCTCACAAACAAGCATAGCTTTCTTTATCCACAATCTCCCAATCTCAAACTTAAAGAGGGATTTTATTCATTGTTACTAATACTATCGTACTCAAATTGTGAATGCGTCTTTTGATGTGAAGATCGACACTTTTAGGTGAAAACTCCCAATTACTCAACACTTCATGCTTTTAATTCAAGCACTTTTTGATGCAAGAATAAACATGTGTAGATGCCAGTCCCCCGTTACTCAGTACAAGAATCATTGGAGTAGAATAATAACTCTTATTCTTCTTTTCTTTCTGTTTTTCTTCTTCTCCTCCTTTATTTCCCTCTTAAAGTAATGACTACAAGGAGAGAACTTTTTTTTGTGACTATATCAACCACTAGTTTGTAAAATTAAGTAAAGAGAAGAGATCTCATTGAACATATAGAATATAGGTATAATGATCTCCATTTTACAAAATATAATTTCTCAAAGGCAAATATCCTACTCGCATAACAACTATTTCCCAATCAATTGAGGAATTTATTTTTTAAAGAACATATAAACTCTCAACATATGGGAGAATTAAACCACTTAAGCTGGGAACAAATTGGCCATTTTTAAACAAAATAGCAAAAATTTCAAAAATTTTTGGGCTCTAGGTGAAATTTTGGAAAAGATTTTGAAAACATTTTAATAGAGTTTCTTCTTATAACTGGACGAAACTCTCTACCAACAAATTTTTCAACAAAAATACCACAGGGTAACATTTCCAAGCACAATTTCAATATTTTCAATGCATCTAAATCCACAAAACATTATCACAAGGAATAAAATTTTTAGGTTCATATTTATTTCTATTCCCTACACTTGAACTCCATATCGTCTTCAATGTGGGAAAAGGAAAAGGATGAAATTAAGAACAATACTCCCCTAATAAACTTGCACATATCCAAATCCGATGTCATGTAGGGAAGTTCCAACCAGTGTCCAATCCATAAAATCCTAATATAGAAATACCAAGAAAAAGAAAAATAAGATAACAAAATAAGTGATATGAAATTGTAGGGTCGCTCATTTTTGAAGCATGTCAACACTTCCATCAATTTTCTAAGGATTTTGTGATCCTAGAAGGAATAGGAGAAGAAATGAAGAAGATTGCCTCAAATTGCATTTTATATGGATAATTTTCAAAAGGATCCAAGGTTGGATTAGGAAGATCAGGCCTCGGATTTGTTCCTCAGATTGGTTCTCTAATATCGGAAGTTTATCCAAGTCTTAGATCTGAGAACTTCATCTTCGACTCGAGCTTGGATCTTCCTGCATTTGTATTTTTGTAAAATTTTTAGATGTGACAAATTTTTTCACCAAAATTAAAAACTACAATGTCTGATGTAATTTTTACCAATTCAACACCTCTCACACATGAAAAATAATCCAAAAACATTTTTTACTTATTTAAAACACGTCAAATACATTTACATTGTCAATTGAGATATTCAGATCTTTGATCAAAATAATAACTTGCACACTCAAAATGCAAATGCAATGTTTTTAACACCTCAAATGAGTATCAATCAATTTTTTCAATCATTTTACACATGTTCATGCACAAAGTTCATGCTAATAACATGTTTAGCACTTTATCAATAATTGCATGCCTTTAAACATAAAAATGAGATTAAACTTCCCTTTTCAATTCTTTTCTTGACATTTTCAATGTAGTGACACCTACATCTCATAAAAACACAATAAAAAATTAAAGGCAATCAAAATAAGCATAAACACACTAAAAACACTCAAAGCAATTTAAACCGTTGGGTTGCCTTCCAACAAGCACTTCTTTATAGTCATTAACTTGATTATTCTCAGCTTATAATTGGGGGGCTTTCTTAAAGAATAATCCACCAACTTTGGATGTGGTGGATCAAGAAAAGATAATTCCATAGCATGAACCACATATCCAAATGATGAAAGAGATAGAAGAGACTTACCAATTTCAAGCGATTCATAGGTATTACCTTGGATTTGCAATACTTGAGATGATACCAGACTTTCTTGGACAATAATACCCTTGGAACCTACACTTTTGAAATGCTCCTCGAGAGGGATTAAAAATGAATCATTCATGATTTCTTCTTGAGATTCAAGGTTAGTTCCAAAGATATTATCAAGTGAAGTGGATATGTTATCATTAAAACAACAAGTAAAATCATCCTTATCATCAAAATGTAATCCACTTTCACTTGCAACATCCTCACCATTCTCAATAGGGTCAACTTGCATATTAATTGGCAAAATAAGTTCACACATAGCAATAAATTGATCTTGTATTCTATCAAAATGAGAAGCTAATTCATCCATCCTTTCCTAAACCTTATCAAAACGATCAGAAATTGCATTTTCTAACCTTTCTATAGTCAAATCTACTTGATTAGTAAATATTTCTATAGCAAACTCCCAAGAAGGTTTAGACTCAAGTTGGACACATTGGGATTGATAATCATCATAAGAACATGAAGAATTAATGTACATGCATTGATCATCCCAACCATAGCCATATGAATTACCCCAATTAGCATCACATTGATCAAAATAAGGATTGCAATGCCCAAATTCATCATAGTACTCCATATTTTGTGCTTGTCTACATTTGTACATTGCATGATAACCTCTACACAAGTCACAAATTGCATGATAAGAATTAAAAGTATTAACATTTATCCTTTGTTCAAGCATATTTGTAATGGTGTCCAATTACATTTTGAGTGTTATATAATCAAGTTTAGCCCTTAAACATTTTACACCATCATTAAATTGCATACCTTCGAACTCTCCTTGGTTACCTCTATTCATGAAGTTTTGCACATGATAATCGTCTATTGCCATACTTTCATTTCTCATGCATGTCTTCCCATTTGAACCATCCTTCTTGAGTCCCTAAACATCATTTCAAACCAACTTAAAAGTATATGTAGTCAAGAAGAATAGGTGAGTAGACATATATACAAACAAACACAAAAACAAGAGACAAAAAACACACAAGACTAACAACAGTCAAACATGCACAAGCAACTATACTCAATAAACATACAAGCCTTGAATTAGATAAAACTTCAAACACATGATATACAATAAATACAACTAAAATGTTTAAAGTAATAAAGTCACTCTTCATGCCAATATTGCCATAGATCTTCCCTAGCAATGGCACCAAAAACTTGACGAGCGTAGGGCATGCATACACATTGTGTACAAATCATTAGTCAAATTACATCTATAAATTTCAAAATGCCCCAACACATGATTTTCTATAAGTATACAGGTCATAATTGTGCATAGGGTATTAAGAGTCAATCCCACAGGGAAGAATAGTCAATTACCGGCACTACTAAACCTTCTCTATTATTTAAACTATCAACAAGTTACCAAAAGTAAAGCTATGCTAAATGTAAAAAAAAAAATAGCAAATAAAATTTCCTTAGGTCATGGAATTCCTTACTACTCATGTAAGTGCAATTCTTGGATTAATGAATACTACTATCTTGGTTAGTCATAGCATTATTTCCTAATGCATGTGATACCTACCTTTGCCAACATACCAACTATACTTATAGCTAATCCATACCTACTTTCATGATTATAAAGTTAACTAAATACTCATTAGCTCTATAAAATTATATAAGCAAGTCACTAAAGCCACAAAGGTGCATATCTACTTTCGTAAGTGTATTTCCTAGGTTTAATACTTCTATAAACTAGTGTTAAATTTCAATTTTCATTACAAATATAATACCTTTAGATTATCACAATCGATGGCCAGTCAATCATGATTACAAAAGAAAAATTTCTAAACAACTTGTTCAATATAGTAGTATCAAATAGCCAAGAAATCAACACAAAACGATCATAGAAAGTTTAACCAAAACTTAAGGTATAAACTCTAGAAACACATGATAAATATACGATCCAAACTTGTATTATAACCAAACAAGAAATCCAATACAAAAGAGAAAGTGATAGGAGAGATATCATGCTTATCACATGAGATCAAAATCTCTATCTTTGCTCCTTAATCTTCATCCAAATCTAGCTATAAACAAGGAAGGATAAAACTAGACTATACTACCCAATCTATGCTAAACTAGCCAAAACTAAAGAGAGTAGGAAAGCTACATTTTTGTGGTGTTCTTCTCCTCTCCCCAAAAGTTTCTTGTAGTGTCTTGAAGGCCTATATTTATAGAGAATTAAAGCTCCAAGAAATCATGTTAAAGTTGTGCAACTTGTGTCTTGAAATCATCAAAAGGTGCTTCATGAATTCTCCATACTTCTTTGTATCTTTCTAGCTGAAATTTTAGCTGAAGCAATAGTCAAAAAGCGAGTGTGGAAAGAGCACAACTTGTTTTGCAAGTTGCAGAGCCGAAATATGGATCTAAAACCTCGATCCGAGGTCAAATCTGTATTGGTACTTAGATCTAATTCCCTTCCATTTTTATTTTTGCTTGATGAGCATGATTGAGGTCTTTCCATACTCATTCCGAGGGTCAGATTGTTAGTCTCAAATCAGTCTTCTAATTTTGGAAGTTTATCCGAGGGTTGGATCGAAGGGGTGCATGGTTGATTTGAACTCGGATCAGCCTCCCCTATTTCCACTTCAACATTTGTTCATTTTACATGCAACTTTGACTCCTCGATGTTTTTTCTAATAACCTTCTTGCTATGACCTTAACAGGGTAAAATGCATTCCAATCAATCCTCAAACATGAGTGAACATTCAAAACCTACAAAAACAATATCAATGTGCATTAATCCACTCATTTTCATGTTTTAGCCATAAAATGACTCTTGTAGAAATAACCACCAAAGTGGAGCTAAAAGTCCACTTTAAATTCTAAAAACACACTAAAACAACATAAGTAGACATACAAAAAAAAAAGTAAAATAAACTCTTATCAGTCTTGGTTACATATATTTGAAGACTACGTAGTGTAGCCTTTGCTTGGTTTTGTAACAGATGGTAGCCTCCTATTTTGTTTGTACTTCGAGAATAAACACTACAAGAAATTTCGTCTTTAATGACAACGAGTTCTCGTCACTAAAAAAAAAAAGTTGTCACTGATAATTTTTATTGACAAGTTTAAAATCATCACAAAGTCATCACTGAATGTCCGTCGGTAAAAATATACGGTGACAACTGCAAAAGTCATCAATAAATGGTATGATTTTGTGACAACTTTTGTCATTAGTAATTATTATAATTTTAGTGACGACATGGCAACTTGTCAGTGATGTATGAAGCGAGTCATCACTAAAACTAATCTATGGTTGTCACTAGTATAAACTAATTATGACAAGTATTATTGTCACTAAACACTTTTTTATTTTGTGACAACTTCTTGTTGTCAATAAAGAAATTTAATATAATGACAATAGTTTTATCATTTTTCTTTTTTTTTTATTTTTTATCACCATGCAATTTAAAGATTCTCCTACTATAATTTTTCTAAAAATGAAAAGTAGTGCATCATAATTAACAAATGAAGGCATCTTTTCCATTATGAAATGTCAAAATATCATACTAATAATTCAAATATCATAATTAAATTCAATAATGCCGTACAAATTTTTGATAAACAGTATTTGACCTAAAAATATAAATTAAAGCAACTTTACAGAACAATTCCAAGTGCTAAAGCAAATATGCACTGCCAAGGATTTTCTATATAGTTCTTAAGTCAATTAGCAACTCCTACTGCTAATCTTCCATGAAACTCTTCGAAGCTATATATCTGCAGTAAAGTAGTGCAATTATCAGTAGGTGATAAGAAAAACTTGACACAAGAAAGAGAACTTAAGGATTTGCAAGAAAATAAGCTAAATTGTTTCTTTTAATTATCATGAACATATTGACTAAATAAATTCAGAATAAGAGAAAAGCACTTAGAACATTAGAAATCAGGAAACACTCCATTTACTTACGCTACTGTATTAAGAACTCAGGAAACACTGATTGTGCTTTGCTACCACATTAAGAACCAAAAAAAAAAAGGGAAAAATGCAGCAGTTCTCAAAAGAATTCTTAAAGCTTCTACTGTTGCATGACTGCTTGCAGCACATTAACTTATCAAAAAAGGCATACCTAATAATGAGTAAATGAGATGAGAGCGAATAGAATGAAGGAATGAAATTTTCAAACAATATAGTAATGCAATTCTTGATAAAAGAAATGCCCAATAGAAGTTTTGGGACCTACAAGTTAATGTGCATAACTCTTGACTAGGATATTGACTCGTGGGCAACAATTAGAATGTTCAGCTTTGTCAGATGTTCAATCACCTTAACATTTTATAATATAGTTACTTAGAATACAGCAAAAAGAATCATCGAGCCACAAGTCAACTGTAGGTAGCAATAGATGAGATGTGGGGCTAAGATTTAACACAAACTGGAGAGAAAAGCAATTCTGTACAGGTATTAAGTTGAACTCACTAGACAAGTATTAAGTTGATACTAAGGCACCAGATTCCAAGAATCAGGAAGAGTAGAAGAAAACTATTAATTTACTTTGGCTCTGAGCTCATCAGCCAGCTCTCTCTCGGAGGCTTCACTTGGACATGGCTTTCCTGCCCCCAAACAAACACCATGGACCACAGACCTGAACAAGCATCTCCCATCTCTGAGTAACCCTGCAGCAAAATAATGCAAAGATTATTTGCCGTGGTTGACATCATTGGGGTAGGTTATATAACAACATCAAACCATATTCTTAATCCAAAATGATGAGACTTCAAGCATCAAAATCGTCATACCGTTTCAAACTGCATATACTTTTATCATGCAAGATCAACATTACAAGTGAAGCAAATATTCAAAATTAGAACTAGAGAGACGCAATAGCTAGTAATACATTGACTACTGCACAAGCCTAAAAGTTTGAAACTTCACGAAGCTGAATTCCTCCTAGAAACATACACAAGAGTGTAGGCAAGTGCTGTTTCTCGCTCTCATTGAGCAAGTAATTTTCCTTAGTTTGTAATGCCAAATCCCATTTAATCAGGAAGAAATTGATGAAAACACAAGTACTTGTTGCTCATGAACATGATATCCATGGATTAAAAAGCAACAATAGAATAACCAAATAAAAAAAGGTATAACAGTGCTCACACACCTAAGTTCCTCAAACATCATAAAGAGCTTGAATTTAAATAAATAAATATATTGCAATACAACTTTGTTAAGCAAAAGCAAAAGAGCTGCAATGCAAGAAATGAATCATAAAACCAAGCCAATGAGATCCTGCTGACTGCCTGCATGCATCTAACACAAAAAGAATCAATGGGACATGTTCAAACCAAGAATCACATTTGAGCAATAGCCAAAGATTCCTGTTGTATCTCCTATATCAGTGCTGTAGACATCAATAGGACCATAAATCAATTCACAGATAGCTCCATGCATCCAAATCTTATAGGCCTAAGAATACTTAAAATTTAGAATAAGCTGCAAATCCAGAAACCAGCCAGAAAAAAGTGAAAAATATCCAATCTTTGTAAGCAATCATAGGAAAAATAGAAATACTTTGTAAGCACTCACAGTTTTTAACTTCTATACTAACAACATCAAGCATAACATCAATCAGCTCAGCTCCCTCAGTATAATAGCCTTTAGCCTTGTTGTTTCCAGCCCCAAATTGGCCAAAAATGAAGTTATCAAATCTAAAGACCTAGCCATAAGGCCTTGAACGGATGCTATCATGGTATCAGGCTCGAGATCCAGGAGAACAGCTTGGGGCAAAAACCGACTACTGTTGGATTCATCGTAGTAGACATCCACTTTCTCCAGTTGCAGATCTGAGTCACCTTGGAATTTTTCAGTGCAATCTACACCACGCTTTATGCTGACCATTTCCAAAAACTTGGGCCTAATCTGGTAGCATAGCTCACAACCCTAGGAAGCTAGAAAGTGGAAGAAATAGAAGCGAGGAGGAGAATGATGAAGAATATAACCTGGAAGAGGTTCTAGAGTTTTAGATGATTCTCTTGATGCCAATATCATCTGTTTTCAAGAGAGGTAAGAGAATGAGAAAGAAAGAACCAAACAAACAAGTTCAATTGTCTTAGGAATTGGTAAAGTAAGATACATGTAATGATATAATGCGAATTCGAAGCTAAACTATGTCGTTTTGGCTGGAAGTTAAAATGCCGCCAAGCTTTGGAAATTTCACAACTTCGCGCTTCGGTTTTCCTAAGCCCTTCAACCTTATAAGGATTAATATCAGAAACCACCCTTGAGGTTTCTTCAAATCACAGCTAGATCCCCTCAGGTTTTTGAAATCACACATACCCCCCTCTGGCAGTGTGATTTGACTGCCTTTCCTAATCAGAAGATGGGAAATTACCCAAACCCATCACAAATGGACAAAATAGTTATGTGAAGTATTGAACAAACGAATACGTATCTGAAATGAAATACCTAAAAATAACAAAAATGCCATTGCATTTGGTGCACAAATTGACCGCCATTTTTTGCACATATATGTGCTTGAAGGCCATTTTCAGCTTGGAATTACTGAGAATGTTGAGCTGCTGGATTTTTTTCCCTCTATTGAAAAATGCATATCAGCTAACCAAATCATCAAGAAATCCTTGACAAGTAGCTGTAAATCTTGTTGTGCTAAAGAAACTTAGAATCTGTGAAGTAGAAGGCGTTGTTTTTAGGTAGCTCCTGAAGTTTGGTTTCGGTTGAAGTCGTGGAACATCAACTTCAGCTTCAACTTTGCATCTAGCAGAGCAGGTAAGCATCGAAGGCTGGCCCTGCATATTAAGTTTCCAGAATATTATCCTGATGGTGTCGATGTTATAATACTTGAGTGTTGCAAGATTTACTTTTATCATAGATGTTAATGACTATTCGCCATGATCATACTAGATTTCACTATTAGTTTTTGCTATGAGTTTGTGATAATCATTTAGCTACTGTCATATTATGAACAAGCTAGCAACTTCATGTTATATATGTTGAAAAAATCTCGTTGTCAACTGTTGTCCATGCCATTGATGATTGTAAAGAGTAGAGAACTTTTGAAAGTTGGCTTTTGCAGCTTCGGTCAGAGGTTTGATCATAGTGATCAAGATCTAACAGAGTAGTTCTTTAATGTTCCAACTGAAAAGTTTAAAGCCTGCTTATGTTTTAAGGGTAGATTCACAGTTTCAATGTTGCATATATTAACACACTGTTGTGTGCCTATGACGTATTAATCTTGTAGTGAGCAAGAACTAAAAAATTTCATAAAATTTGTGGTATCTAGGATAGCACCTCTGGTGGCTTATGATATTGTTGTTCATTATTTGGGAAAGGCTAGTAGAATTCCCAACATTGATCCTTGTAGGTACTCGTACATTGAACTGCTGAATGATGTATCTGAAACAGCATTGAATGCTATGCCTATAAATCTGAATTTGCAGCTTCATATCAGATGTTTGATCCCTAGAACAGAGACCTTTATGGACATAACAGATGACAAATCAGTGCTTGAGATGTTTAAAGTCCATGAAAATGATCTCGTTATCAACTTGTATGTGTTTGACATGGATATAATACCTAAATTACAAGGTAACCTGCATGATGATCACAATCCTACTATTGGCCGAGACATGTTAGAGAGTCAAAAGAATGCAGATCGAAATTTGGTAAATAGTGAGAATGAGAGAGAAATGTATAACTCAAGCTCTAATGAGTCTTGGAAACAGGCAATGGAGAGTGACTTAGATGATGTGTTGGATGATGAGAGATTGTCACTCTCATCTACTGACAACAGTGATAGGGAATTTTCTGATTTTGAGGAACATGAAGGTGCTATAATTGTACGGGACTCTGAGACAGATGAAGAAACTGATCCACTAAAGAAAGTATTAAGATAAAAAATGTGGACATATAACCCGAAGGAAGAATTAGAATTTCAGAGAGGGCAATTATTTACTTCTGTTGATGCTTTCCAGGCAGCTTTAAAGGATTATGCTATTGAGAAAGGATTTCCATTAGTGAGGGTGAAAAATGAAAGGACTAGATGCACTGCCATATGTGGTTCACTAGGCTGTAATTGGAGAATCCATGCATCCCCTGTTGCTAACACCACTACCTTAATGATCAAAACTTATAATCCTAAGCATACATGTGTGATGAGTAGGAAAAACACTGAGGCAACATCTGATTGGATGGCAAAGAAGCTAGTTGTTGTCTTGAGAGAGCATCCTGAAATGACAGCTAAGGGTATATTAGCTGAGATGAAAAAATTTGGAGTTGAACCAAGTGGGATGATTTATAGGGCTAGAGACAAAGCCTTAGATGAAATTGAAGGATCACATGCATTGTTATATGCCAAGCTGCCAAAATATGCTGCATTGGTGAGGCAATTCAATCTTGGTTCCATAGTTAAGATTCACTTTGACAGACCTAATATGCAAGTTGAACCCAGATTCTTGAGGCTTTTTATCAGCTTCAAGGCACGAAAAGAAGGCTTCCTTGCTGGTTGTAGGCCATTTGTAGGATTTGATGGATGTCATCTAAAAGGTTCATTTGGAGGTGTCTTACAGCTGTTGCTTTAGATGGAAACAACAGCTTGTTGCCCTTAGCTTTTGCAGTTGTTGAGTGTGAGAATAAAGAGACATGGAAATGGTTTTTTCACTTCTTTGAACATCATTTTGGACCATTTCTAGGAAATATGCCATTGACATTTATGAGTGATAGGCAGAAGGTGAAGCACTTATTTCTGTTGGTGTTAAAATTTTTCCATTTGTTGTTTGGAATTGTCATTAACTGATTTCTCAACTCATGTCATTTGTAGGATTTGAACCTTGCATATAAAGAAACATATATACAACAACTTCAAGCTCAAGTTTTCAGGATTACTACTTAGGAGATATTTCTGGCAGGTAGCAAAGAGTTTTGATTCAATTGGTCATAACAAGGAAATGGATAACATTAAGGACCTGAACATTGAAGCTTGGAATTACTTAATGAAAATTCCAAAAGGTGCTTGGTCCCGGCATGCTTTCTCAAGTGCAATCAAGTGTGATCATGTGACTAATAACTTCACTGAATCCTTCAATGTATGTGTTAATGATTTGAGAGGGAAGAATATACTAACACTTGTTGAAGGTTTAAGAATGAAGATGATGAACAAGCTGCATAAGAGGTATCAAAAAGCCACAACATGGATAGCTGCTGTCACTCCAAAAGTTGTGAAGAAGCTAAAGGACAATGGAAATGCTTCAAGGAGATGTGAGCTTATGATGGCCAGTGAGTGTGTGATTGAGTAAGAGATGTTGACAAGACATATATAGTGAAGTTAGAGGAAAAGGAATGCGACTCTGGGGAATTTCAATTGACTGGCATCCCTTGCAGGCATGCTGCTTTAGGGATCATTTATAGAAGGGAAAATCTAGTTAAGTACTATGATCAAGCATTTTCACTGGAAATGTACTTGAAGTGCTATTCGAAAATGATCCATCCAATACCACATGAGAAAATATGGCCTCCAATGGAAAACGTTACACCATAAACACTATTTCCACCACTAAGAATGAGAGCACCAGGAAGACCAAAGAAAAGTAGAAAGAGAGGACCTGAGGAAGAAAATGCTTCAACTCCAACACAGAGGTTAAGCACATTAAAATGCTCCAAGTGTGGCTTGTTTGGTCACAACAAAAGAACATGCAAGGGAGAAGCTAGAACCTCCACAAGAAACAATCCTACTACTTCTGGTCATGGGGTAATAATATTACAATTTGTTTTTCGTACTGACTATATAATTAAATATTCACTTCTTTTTTTTTAACCACAGGGTGGTATGAGGAGAGGAAAGCCTGGTAGGGGCTTAGCTAACACAGGATTGGCAGGGGCTGTTCTTTAGGTAAGTAAGTTCAACATTATCAGCAACTGTTATATACAAAGGTACCTATTTTGCATACATTATGAACTTGATGATCATGTATTGCCTAAAATCTAGGATCATGTCCAAGGGAATGTTCAGTGGTTGTTTCAAGCTAGGGAAGTAACCCAAGTCCTCCACAACATGACAAATCTGTGAATGTACAAGTTAGTTTGCAAGCTGGCACAACAACTTCAAAAAAGAGAGTGTGCATCATAAAGTCATACATAGTTACTTTGACATGGATATAACTTGCCTGTTTTCTAATATAATTTAAAGCATTGGTAATTTTCTATTTTGATTTCTGTTGCTGTGACACAGAGAGGAGGTACAAAAACGAAAAGGGCTGCTGCTGTGAACATGCAGAGTGCAATTCCTTTGCTCCAACTGATCAAGGCACTACAAATGGAGAATCTCAAGCTGAAACTTCTGTGAGCATCAGTGCTGCTGCAACAGTAGACTCTACTACTATCAGCATCAACTTCTCTTTAATGTTTTGAGATTGCTAAAAGGTTCCAGCAATGAACATGCTTTTGGTATCTGAAGTGGTTAAACTACTATTGGTATAACTACCCAACACTGACTTTTGTTAATTATGTGGATATTTTTGTGAGGACCATGTGCTTACTAGTGTTCATTTGCATTTTCGTAACTAGTCATGGTGCTATCAGAATTTCTTATCACTGCTTTGTAATGTTATATGCATTGCAATCCTCACCATCTAAAAAACTTGTTATAGATGGTGCTTTTGTTCATATGGATTGCAATATGTTGTTTAGCCTCACTGATGCAATGTACTCTCAATGACTATGTAATGAGCCGAGCAAGTCTATTGTGATGACTCCACCTCCCCCTAAGGCGAACTAAAGGGATCGGCGGACCGCCTGCCCAACTCTCACCGGGACTCACTACAGATTCTCAATCATAATCACAAACCTCAAATTAATTACGAATCTCGAATATAAAGTCTAAGGTTCCAAGATCCACTACAACAAATCAAGAATTACAAAAATAGGATCCAACCCTAGGCAATGATGCCTTCTCACGGATTCTCAATCCCTGTTAAGGAAAAACAAATAAGGGAAAGGGGTGAGTTAAAGCTCAATGAGGTCCCAAATAAAACATACAGTCACATTAACAAATAGGCAAAACAAATAGTCAAATCTCACATTTAATGTAAAATAAAGCAACACATTCAAATAAAGGATACAGGTGGCTTCCAAAAGCCAAATCCACAAAAGCTTGATCGAAACATAAGTCATTGACTCTCCATCAACGTTTGAAGTCAATAATCAGGTCTGTAGACACCACTTACACCACAACCGTCCACCATTCACCCCTTACCAGGCCCAAACACCTCAATTAATCAAATTTGGGTAATACTCGAGTATACCGAAGCAAGCTTAAGTATGGTCGATGAGATAACTCTCCAATCAACTTAATCAAAATCAAGGTACTGAGACGGTATGAGAGGTGCCTCCCACTCTAATTGAGCGTGACACATACTGCCGTTCAGTATACAAATCAAATGTAGGACTAAAACGGGATGAGAGGTACCTCCTACCCAGCTTGAGTGTGGTACATACTACTGCTCAACACTTATAAATCAAGCACTTAATCAAGAACAAAGTACTGGGACGGGATGAGAGGTGCCTCCCACTCTATTCGAGCGTGACACATGCTGCCGCCCAGCACTCACAAGTCAAGTATATGCCATACTCACACCACAAGTTTCATAATTCAAAGATACAAAATTTCAAGTAAAAGAGATTGAGTGTGATAAAGTATGCACTCATCTCAATCATGTAAATCATGTAGTTCGAGAAAACACATAAGTTCACGAAACAAGCACGGAAATACTCACCAACCACAGCTTGCTTCACTTATCCACAACAGATATCTCCATTTCAAACCAATTCCTAGAATCACAAATTAAGTAGGTTGGGACACGACAAGGGTGCATATGAGTCAAGAGGAATGAAAGAAATAATTATGGCAAGAAAAACAACAATCGACAGGTTTGCCGCCATTTAGTGTTTTAATCAAAACTGTGGCTGTGGTTATCGGATTGGGGTGAATTTTATGGAGTTTCGAAACTAAGACACAGACCTACAACTTTTATGAGAGGTCGAACCATCAAATCAGACATAATCATGGTCCAAATTGGCAAAATCAGAGGCACAGGAAAACTGTCGGGTCAATGACAGGGTAGCTGAACAGTCTCGGAAGAAAGGCCATAACTTGATGTAAAAAAATCGAAATCGAGTTCTGTCAGTGGCGTTTAAAACTAGATTCATAGATCTTTCCAATGGTGTAAATATCAAGTTCTTGTTCAATTTCTATAATCACCAGAAAGTTCAGAAAATTGACTGAATATGAAAACTGTTAGCTGAAACAGGGTAATGGGGTAGTCAAGGGTATTTTCATAATTTTACATGATACAGTGCTCCGATTGCTCTAAAATGTTTTGGGTGGAAAGCTAACTCAAATCACTACAACTTTCATGTTTTGTGCAAAACTAGTTTGGCCTTTATTATGGACAAATTTGCAGGTCAATTTGACACAAAAATGGGACAATTCATCAAGGAAAACCATCAAACTCTTAACACTTTCCATCTCCAAGCATCAAAAACACTCTAATACATCCTAAAATTCATCTAGCATCAAGAATCCATAAGTTTGACATTATCAAAGAGAAGTCAAGGGGTAGTTTTACCTTATGCCAAGCAAGAGAAATGCACCAAAAGTTTCACCTCCTCCAATTAAACTTGGTAGCCAAGTGATAACCTAGCCTAGATTTTCTTCTCAAGTGATTTTCTCAACTGAAAGCAAGAAGATTTTGAGCTAGGGTTTTGGTGTTTTTCTCCCCTTGAAGCTCGGCCAAGAGAGAGCAAAATGGGAGGGAATTTTGGTTTGAATTTTTGAAATCAAGAAGTTAAATAGAAAGGCTTAAGTCAAGATATTAGTTGATGGTTGACAAGTGGTCAAATTTTGGCCAAGAATTGGATAAAATCTATGCAATTGTCTTCTAATCCCTCAATTTAAAATATAACCCATTTAATGCTATATAAGTTTATGCATTTGGCTACATGAAACATGTAAAATCCAATTCCAAATTAATGTCATATAATGCATACAAACTAGAGTACTTAAAGGAAAATAATGCACTTAATGAAAATTTTATGCTACCAATGTTGAAAGAAAATGATTTGCACTTAAATAAATACAACAAAAAATAATTCATGAAAAATTTAGGGTTCTCGTAAGAAATATAAGCAAATAATTCAGGAAATTTTGGATGTATAACTCAACAAATTTTGGGTAACGATCCCACATCGGTTGGGAGGAGGGATCCTGGTCGCTTTATAACCTGTTGTGGGTAACTCCCCACCTGACCGAGGCCTTTTGGAGGAATATTGTCCCACAGTTAGCCACCCTGAAGGTCGTGGGTTTTGTTCCTGGAGGTGGGATTATAGCCCACAACAAGTGCAGAGCCCAAGCCCGCAGGTCATGAAACCCAGCACTCCTCCAAAAGGCCTCGATCAGATGGGGAGTTACCCACAACAGGTTATAAAGTGACCAGGATCCCTCCTCCCAACTGATGTGGGATCATTACAATCCACCCCCTAGGGGACCCAGCGTCCTCACTGGCACACCAGAGTTGGGAGTCGGCTCTGATACCAACTCTAACACCCCTAACCAATATTGTCCCACAGTTAGCCACCCTGAAAGTTGTAGGTTTTGTTCTTGGAGGTGGGGTTATAGCTCACAACAAGTGCAGAGGCCAAACCCGCAGGTCAAGAAGCCCAGCACCCCTCCAAAAAGCCTCGGTTAGGTGGGGAGTTACCCACAACAGGTTATAAAGCAACCAAGATCCCTCCCAACCGATGTGGGATCGTTACATCTATAACTGATCAGGCTGTGCAGTAGTTGTAAGTGTATTACCGTAAGCTGTGTTGTCTTTTAACTGATTTTATTGTGCATCTGTGACTACGTGTACTTGAAGTGCAAGTTTTGTGGTGTTTTGAAGCACTTGAAATTCTACATTTCTCTTATTATTTCCAAAGAACTGAACATGCATAACAGAAAATCATCACAGAATTGGCATTATATATGACTGACATGCTTGACTTTTGAAGAAAACAACTTCAACAGCAGAAGTAAAGCTGTTCCAAAATCCTTCTACTACATCAAATTGATTTTACAATCTGAATAAAAATATAACAACCAATTAGTAGCAGATCAATGACAATTAGTAGAATGATTGCTGAATTGCCTTTAGGTTGCTGTTTTGTCTATATCTCGGTACAGGATTGCCTTCATTCTTTCGGTTGGTTACTTCATCACCTTCACTGCCTTCAAACCATTGGAAAAAATTGCATCTTAAACAACAGAAGTAGAGGTTATCCGGATTCCTCTCACTCTCAGAAATTCTTATGGTTGTCTTGTGATTGCATCCACAATATCGATTCTTAATGGTGAATGAAGTTGGAGAATTATAGGACCTCCCTCCAATGGAAGAGCTAGCCATTCTTGCTTCTCTATACAATTTACAATGAAGAAACTACAAAATTTCCCACTTCACTGGTGCAAATTGGAAACATCTCGAAAATGACCGGATTTTATTGACAAAAGGCCTGATAAGAATTCTGTTGGGAGCAATGGTCATATACATATTCAGAACTCAAGTTTGCTTAATTTATTGCACATTCACCCCTTAAGCTTTTCAATTCATATTAAATACCTATTTAGATTTACTACAATAATGAAAAAATTTAGAAATCACTTTGGACAATGGGTAAAAGTGGAAAAATAACTAACTCTCTCTCCTGCAACTCATTTTTTTTTTAACTATATTCAAACAAAGGGGCTGACATCTACCTTTAAGTTGTCATTCTTGGGGGGTATGTGTGATTTCGAAAACCTGAGGGGGTCTAGCTGTGATTCGAAGAAATCTCAGGGGAGGTTTCTAATATTAATCCACCTTATAAAAAGACAAACTTTTAACACTTTCTTTCAATAATTTCTATCTTTTTTTACCTTCATAGATTTTTTTTCCCTTCATAGATTTTTTTTTTCCTTCAAAAGGATTTTTCAAAAAGTGTTGTGGTGTACACTATATAGAATGTTAAGTACTCAAAACGACATTGTAGTTCCAAAATTGAATAGTCTGCTCATGCTTTTTTAATTTTTCAAACTAGTGCTCTTCTCTACTTTATATTCAAATAGCTACCTTTTTGCTACCCATCTACTAAAATTCACGCTTCCTTTCACTTTATCCCTATCCCTCATTTTTTGTTATTTTCCTCATTTATCTATAATGAACTTTTTCCATATTCTAGGGGTTTTTTTAAATTTTTATTAGATTACTCAAGTTATATTAAAGGGGTTACTTTCAAAATTAAGTGTGTTTCTTCAAGAAGATTGTTGCAAAACAAATTTAATTTTAAAATAATAGTGTGGCAATTTTGTTATGTGATGTATTACATCAAAATAATACTACATAATTATTATTTACGTATACATGGACAAATACACACACAAATATAACAAATACACACACACACACACATACATAGCACGCAAAAGTAATTGCTCTAAATGACTATGTATTACCCATGCAAACACAGTACTTGAATATGTTTCCTAGTAAATAAAGAGATCAATATCAATAAGATATACTTATTTATACTAAGACAACACATGAATCAATTTAATAAGTTAAAAGTACATGAGATATCTTACTTATGTAAACTTAATTTTATGTTGTAAAAAGAAAACTAATTGTACTCAAATTATGCCTTTTGTCTTATTCTATATCCCAATAGAATTATATAAACTTATCATGGCTTAAATCATTTTTAGGGTGGCTTAATAAAATAAGGTTAAATTATTGGGGCTCAAATCATATTTTTAGGGTGTCTAAGTAAGTAAGATAAACTTATCCAAGCTTAAATCAAATTTTAAGATGTCTCAGTAGACCAAAGATAACTTGTTGGGGTTCAAAATATTTTTTTAATTTGCTAATTAGTACAATTTGAAAACTTTTATTTATGTTAATTCAATTTAATTAATAACTTTCTTTAGTTTTTTCAATTAGAAAATTATTCCAATTTGAGCAACTATGACTAGTTTAACTTAGATAATTAAATTATCAAATTTATAAGAAAATTAAATTAATTATGAGACCTATAATCATATAACAGCAAAGTAATTTCATTAGAAAACAAATCAAGAATAACAGTTTAAAAAAGACTCAATTGAAGACAGTTTTGTAATGACATAATTTGCCACTAAATACTACACATAACTCTAGTGACAACTTGAAATCATTAATGAAAAATGTACACAAATACAGTGACAACAAAGCAAAGTTGTCAAAAAAAGGAACAAACGTAGTGACGACTTTTCGTTTCTATTGCTTTTCCCAATTATTCCCGCGTCCTCCAAATGTTATGGCAGGAATTTGTTTGCGACAACAATTCAAAGTTGTCAATAACAACTTGGCACCCATGAAGCATTTGTGACAACTTTCAACATTGCGGCTCAAAGGTCCCTTTCTGTGATAAATTTTCAGTTGTCACTGAGAAAAGTTGTCACTAATGATTAATTTTCTTGTAGTGCACAGTAGCCACAGCCTCATTTGAATAGTGAAGGAAATTTTCCTTTGCATCATAAATCAATTTCTGAAATATTTTCCTACGGGCTTATACTTAATAATTAATTTGGGTCCATCAAAGTGGTATTAGAGCTACAATAAATTGATGTATAGCAAACTCTAGCTCCAATCATAATATTATTTATCCTATCTAAAATCTCAAAACAAAGATAGAGTAAAATTTTTAGTAGAAACATATGAAAAAACATCTTAAAGTATGTAAATTACATCAATATATTGAAGTTGTACTTACTAAGGATACTAGTGAAAATGAGAGGTAAAGGATAGTCAAGTGTTGTCATAGACTCATACTACAAGAAATTTGGCCTTTTGTGACAACATTCTCAGTGACAACAGAAAAACTTGTCATAGGTGACACATTTCAGTGATGATTTTTGATATCGTCACAAATGACCTAACATAGACTGATCGTTAGCGACAACGTGGGATTACTCATCACAATATGGGTGGCATGTGTGACGACCCACCTCTCCTTAGGGCGTACCCTAGGGTATCAGTAGGCGCCTGCCTAGCTCTCGCCAGGATTCACTCACTCAAACATCACATGACTTATCAAACTAAAAATCTAAACACAATACAAATCAAATAATAACTTACAAACCCATAACTTCAAATTACAAACTTTGACTACATAAATCCTCCAACCATACAATCAGGTTCCATATTACAAAAACTTTCAATAACCATAATTCAAAATTCTCAAAATAATCAACATAAGTAAACCCTAATTCTAAGGGTTCGCTTCTCCACTTGGGTACACATTTCCTTAACCACATTCCAAATTTACAATTCAAATCTCTCAAGACAATTACAAAAATAAACCTCGAGACTAACGGTGAGCTCCTTCGCTTGGATTCTCAGTCCCTGCTAAGGAAAACAAATTTGAAAGGTTGAGCTAAAAAGCCCGTGAGTTCCCAAAAACATGCAAAGCACATAACACATATGATTCTTCACTCAAGATTCACACTTGGAAATAAACAAGTAAGGAAAGCCAATAATCACACAAGAGTAGGATACGAGTAGCCCTCGGCTAAGGTCCTCAAGTGGAGCACATTCTGGACCGTAATTCTCGTAGTTGACACTCACAACTTTCATACTTAACCAAGTAGAACACCACTTACTCCTTTCTCCACCAAAACCCCAACCGGCCTTCCAGCCTAACAAGAATTTATATTTGTGTATTGCTCTTCAATGTGGACAAGGCCATTTGCCAAGTCCGAGCACACAACACGTCACGTAGCCAAGGTTGTTAATCTCCTCGACTGGTCTTCCCAACGGCTTGAGTCGATAACTTATCAAGGGGATTAAGTTAATCACGTAGCCCAAGATTGTTAAATCTCCTCGACTTGGGTCTTCCCAACGACTCGAGTCGATAACATATCAAGGGGATTAAGTATTCTCGAGAACAGGAAGTACAAGACACGTCACTTCACTTCATATAATTCAAAACAAGATTCATGTCACGAATCAAGAGATTCAAAGTATACTTGAAATATCATGAGAACACTTTTGTAAACGGTACCATTCAAATGGGAGTAAGTGTGATAAAGTACACACTACTCCATTTGATGGATGAAAAATCTGTTTTTCACGACAATTCACTTAGTCAGAAATTAAATTCACGTAGTCAAGTATCATGCATGGAAACTCACCCAAATAGTAGGGTTCAGCTTCCACGTATGGGTCAAACTCGCCCTTGCACACCCCTAGAACAATTTCAAAAACAGTAGTTGAGATTCACTTCTTTACTTATTAACTAAAACATTTCACTTTCGCTTCATAGTTTCCAATCAATCTTTTTTCCAAAATCCTCAAGGAAAAACACTCATTTTAAATGATTCAACATTCAAATGAGCCTTTTGAAAATCACTATATCACTTCAAGTATGCCACGTCACCGATGTACTCACCAGGCACTATTTTCATACTTTCTTTAATAAGACACTTAAGTGAGATCTATCATATCAAAATCACTTTTATCACAATACTCAGCACTCACTCTTTGACAATACTTTAATATAACTTTAAAACGCTTCAAACCATATCTTTATTTTCAAAATTCATTAAATTTAGCCACAATACTGTAAAACCCTCAAATATCATTTTTTACTTAGAAATTCACGAGAAATTTCACTTTCATCTTTTAAAATTCATACACTCATAAATGAGCATAACATATATTTTCTTAAACAGAAATTCATCACAAATAACCATAAAATCTTGAAATCAAACATGAAAATTACCAAGCATGAGTTTGGCCGTCTCATACATTTTTCTATCACAATTTCCAACAACAAAACCCTACTCTCTAACCATATCATGATAAATTTCACAAATATCATACAGATCCTAATCAGGTCCTCAAGTCCGCAACCTAGAGGCCACCTCAAATCCGCTACCTAGGTTGGGAATTCAAGAGCCCAACTTCATCACTTCAAACATAGCCATTTTTACCAAAGTAAACCACAGATCTACAATATTTAACACTAATAAAGTTACATCTAGTAGTTTTGAAGCTTATACCTCCGGATCTGTCAAGATCCAACAAGATCCAACACGATCTCTCGAGCCCCTCTTCAAGCAAGTTGCTTCCAAACTTAGAGACACCCAAAAGTTTCGATCTTAACCCAAGATCTTCGTGCTTTGACGATGATTTCCAACACCAAGCTCAAGACAAACCACCCAAGCTTTCCTTCTCTTTCTTTTCCTCCAAATTTTTGGACTTCACCCCTTCTCTCTCTCACCTTCAATCGGCTGCCAAGAAGGAGGGAATACAAGCCAAAATCCTTCACTCAAGTTTCACAAGTTCATGTTGCTAGATGAAGGATGAAATGAAGGATCAACCCACAAGCTTTTTCCTCTCTTTTCTTCCTCCAAAATCAGACCAGCTCTCCCTCTCTCACCTCCCTCTCTCTCGGCTGCAAAGTTGAAGAAGATGATGGCCTTCAATGGTGATCAAAGTTCCAAGAAGAGATGATGGAAGAAATGGAAGAAACAAGCAAAAATCTCTCTTTTCTTCCTCTTGCTCTCTCGGCACTCTCTCTCTCTATCTCTCAAGGTTGCAGCTGAAAAGTGAGCTTCAAGGATGCAAGAAGTCAAGGCTTCAAGAGACAAAAAGTGCACTTTTCCTTATTTTAAGGAAAAGTGCTTTTTGGGCGCTTTATGTCGCGTCATACGCGACAATCCAACTTACACTGTTTTACTCCATTCCAACACTGTCCAATCTTAATAATATTTCCATAGTATCACTACATATGCTCAGTTTCAACTTAAAGTCACTAATCACGCTCCGGTAGAAAATTAAACACTTATTTCGGCCAAAATCGCACACCGGCAAATAATTCGTATAAAATTCTCTAAATTGGACAATATTCACTTTAAACATATATTCACTCATTTTTCAATAAATAAACACAATATAAATAATATTATATATTTTTAAAATAATATCTGAATTTTGAGGCCCTCACAGCACGCAACTAACTTGTGTGGCGGGAATTCATCTTTGTGACGACTTAAAAAAATATTGTCACTAAAATGAAACATACAGTGACTACTTCTAATGTCATCACTATCAAATTATTACTTCAAAGTTAGCAATAATTATTAGTTGTCACTGTGTAAAGTACTTATTCCTGAGTCCTTTCCATTAATTTTACTACGCCATCCTAACTTTTTTAATTGAGCCCCATTTGTGGCAAACAGATTTTATTAATTCTACTATGGCACCCTATCTTTTACAAATTAGGCCCATATGTGATAAACTAATTTCATTAACTCTATTGTGACATCCTATCTTTTGTAATTTAGCCTCATATGTGATAAAGTAATTCCATTTATTCTACAGTGGCACTCAATTCTTTGTAGCTTATGCTATATTTTTCATTGGTAAAAACTAGAAGGTATTGTAAAAAAAATGTATACATATTTTATAATTTTTCAAAACTTACATAAATTATTTATTATGAACTCTTGGGTCCCTTCAATTAGCTCTACTATGCCACCCTCACGTTTTCAATTTACCCTCATTTGTGGTATACAAATTTGATTAATTCTACTATAACACCCTATCTTTTACAAATTAGTCCCATATGTGATAAACTAATTTCATTAACACTGTTATTACAATCTAGCCTCAAATGTGATAGACTAATTACATTAATCATACTATGACACCCTATTCTTTGCAATTTAGGTTATATTTTTCATTAGCAAAACTAGAAGGTATTGTAATAAAATATGTATATATATTTTATACTTTTTCAAAACATAAATAAATAATTTGTTATGAACATAAAAAAAATTATCTTTGGTTCCCTATCTAGCTTTGTTGACAGCACTTCAAAAATTAATGATTAGTATAGTTTGAAAATGACGGTAAAGAATAGTAAAATTTAATATGAAATTAATTTTAATCCTCAGAATTGCATGGCTAAAGTGTGGGGACCCGTAACACCATTTCAATTTATTTTCCTAATTTCTATGTCATTTTATTTCATTTTATTTTATTTTGTTTAATAAATCCATATCATTTGCATCGACACGAAAAAAATTTCAAAATTCGTCGTGCGTGTTTAAATTCTTTCATTTCTTGTACTACATGAGTGTTTATATTTCACGTTCGAGTCTAGGGTCAACCATTAGATATAGGTTGAGAGTGTTAAGTAATGTGTTCGAGATATACAAGTGGAAGAATCGAGTCGTCGGTGTTGCATTGCGACACTATTCCTAGTTGATTTTCCGACATGACATGAAGTCATTTTTTGCTTTATGTCAAAACCATATCATTTCATCAAGTCAATACCATTTTCAAGACACATTCTCTCTCCTGTTCAGGCTCATAGTGCTAGCTCTTCTTCTTCCTTTTCCTCTCAAGAAAAACAACTTCTACTTCTAGCAAATCTTGGCCAAGAAACTTGCTTGATCTTCCATTTTTTCCCTTTCCATTTGGAGACCATCATGTGACACCCCACCCTTCCCTAGGGCGAACCCAAGAGAAACGGCAGAACGCCTGCCCAGTTCTCGTCAGGACTCACTACGAAACCAAATATCAATCACAACATTCACCCATGAAACCATCGTTAAAGGGTATTAAAAGTACTGACAAATTCTCACAAAATACAAACCCCAAAATTACATCAAGGTTACATTGATAATAACTCCAAAATACCATAAACTGTCAAAGTCATCCATTAACTTCAAGCTTATACAAAAGAGGAAATCCTACAAAAGTATTAGGTTCCTCGATTCTCGTACTCCACTTTCAGACCTGTTAAGGAAAACAAAGCTTATGGGGTGAGCAAAGTTTAGTGAGGTCAAGAATTCATGCACAAGCAGGTTAAAGAGGTAACGAATCGCAACAAAACAATAATAGTAGAAAACTTAAAAATCATACAAGACAATATAAAAGAATCACGATAAAAAGGATACAATTTGCCGTTCCACCCTTCTGAAATTTCCACAACCATCTTCGGTCCACTTCCAAGCCGTAGTTTACAATTAGAATGTTGACACTCCATCAACCACTATCTCACTGACCGTAGATACCATTTTACTCTCATCCGTCTACTTACACCCCCTGTACCGGGCCCGCTCGTCAAAACAAAATTATCATTAAACCAAGTCGGGATGAGCGGCACCTCCCACTCCATAAAGCGTGGTACATACTACCGCTTGGTAAATGAGTCGACGAGACTACGCTCCAATCGACTTAACCAGAACCTAACCAAAATGGGAGGAGAGGTACCTCCCACTCTCTTGAGTGTAGTACATACAACCGTTTGGTCTTAACATGTCAAGAATAAGCACAAGTACATGCATTCAACAATTTCAATATAGGTAAGGGTGAACGTGATAAAGTACACGTTCACCAAACCAAACAAGCATGCTTTTCAAACAATTTTCATTACACCAAGCATTAAATAACATGCACTTGAACACTCACCAACAGTTAAGAGCAAGCAAGAAAAATTTAGGAAATCAAACATGTTCTTCGATGTCCACGGAATCACCTGAGATATGAAAGATTCAAGCAATTAAACTTCCGATTCCGAATTAAAAGGAATCCCTTAAAATTTGGGAAAATCCATTTTCAAGTATGAAATGGTGTGCATGTACTCAACGAACTAAAACTCTCGAGAGAACGCTTATAAACACTTAAAAGAGCAAAAGGAGCACATGCATGGGCGTTAGACTAAAAACGGGCGAGAACGGAGCGAAAATGAAAAACACACACTAAAAGGTGAAAAGGCAGTTTTGACACCCTGTACGCCGTTACTCATAACTCAGGCTACAAGTATCGGATTAGAGCGTACAAGATGCCGTTTCAAAGCTAAGAGAACAGGATATAACTTTCATGAATACCATTTCTGCCCAGATTCACTCCTTCTGGGTCAAAAAGTACGAAAACTGTTCCAAAATTTCAGTCTCAGAATTCCTGACAGGTCTGATTCAAACGATCATGCCTCAGCGCTCATAGATCCAAATCAAGAAATTCCAGATGCGTTGGAAAGCTAGAATGAAGGGTTATAACTTTCGTGTTTTGGCAAAAAGTCAAATCACAAAGGATCGACATGAAAAATGGAGCCAAAGTTGCTGTCCAGCCTCCCCTGTTTTCCTATTTTATGCCCAAATGCATTGCATCCCAACCAAATCACGCACATGCAAATCCAATGACTCGAATGCGATAACAAACATGCAAATGCAGCCTTTACACGTCCCACATTACCCTCGACACACACACACTCCCCACTTATGCACCAAATGCGCTTAACCCTTCTAACGGTTCTAACTCATGCATTTCTCCTCCATTGTGCATTAATGCGCTAACAATGGATCATTCATTTAAGTGACCAAATACATTAATTAAGTCTAAGATCATCTCCTCCTTATTAGGGTTTCAACCATTTCATCCACATCACCAACTCTTCATGCAAGCATTCCATATACACCTAAACATGCAAGGGAAACAACTCAAATACACATGAATTCTTGAAGCCTAAAAAAAACCCTAAGCTGGCCGGATCTTCTTGGATCATGAAACATGAAACAACCCATTCACACCATGAATTCATTATCTAAGGGAGTAACAAGTACCAAGGGATTCATAACAATAAACACAAACATCAATTTCATCATGAAATCTTGAAACCAATGAAACCCTAACCCTAGCTCTTGGCCAAGATTCAAGACAAGCCAAAAGAAGTAAACTAAACCATGGAATCATCTTCCCAACTAACTTTAATCATCAATAAGCTAGAACATGAATAAAATCCACCATCTTTACCTACTTAGATAAATTTCAGCAATCTCAATAAAAATTCAACTTGCAAAGTGTAAATCACCTCTTGAATCCAAGATTGAACTTCACAATCAAGTGCTTCCAACTCCCAAAGGAAGGTTGGATAGTTGAAATTGGCAAAATCCCAAGCTTTTCCCTAGTTTTCTCTCCTTTCCTCCTTGGTTTTTTTCTCCTCTCTTGGCAGCCAACTTTCTCTCCCTTTTTTTTTGGCTAAAATAGCTAATGGATTGTGGTAAAGAGATATTTATTGGTCCAAGTCAAAGTTAACCCATGGTCAAAATTATCAAGCCAACTATAACCTAGTAACTTAAGTTATTTTCCACTCTTTCCCACATGATTTCTTTTCCTATCAATCTACTCCCTAAGTTGCAAAACCTACTTGGTCCAACATTACTTAACTACACCTAGTTAAATCACTAAACACCCAATTACCGTAATTAACTCTCGTGAGCAGGCAAGTTTACTTTGAAAACTCACAAAATGCAAACATTTGTGTTAAAGTCGATGTTAAAATTTAAACAAAAATATAAAAGACGGTAGGGGTCCTCACACATCAACTCTTGTGGAAGCTGAGTTTAGTGGGGAGGGGGGAAAATTGGTGATTTTTGAAGCTCCTAGACAACCTTAATCTTAGGGTTTTGCTCTAGAAAGAAGAGGTAACTTGCTTCCTCTAAATCTTGTTTATTTGGTTATCCATCTTGTGGTTTGAAGCACCATTGACTCATTAACTTCATTCTTGTTATTTTGGTTGATTTAAGTGGGCTCTTGGACTCCCACTAGAGTTGGTTGTGGCTGTGGTTGATGTTGTTGTTGTGTACAAGTTAAGAAGAAAATCTGGTGAAGATGGGCTGTTGCTGTCCAATTTTTTTTGGAGATTTTTCCCTTGTTTTACCCCAGAATTTTTGTGGCTTATTGATGCTAAAATGGTTGATATATGTTGGGTTTTGTGTGTGTAAATTTTCTACCAAAAATCCCTCCATTTGGTTGCATTAAAGTTGAGTGAAGTGAAGACAGCAAGTCTGCAAATTTTTCTGTCCAAAATGCTATCCATTTGTGCTACTGTTTTGGCACCGTTTTTGTCAAATTTTATGCAATTTGATCACAATTTACTCAAGAATCATTGTTGAGAACTTGGCTTCAAATGTGTGAAAATGGAGTTAGTTTTCTTCTATATTGAATTTCCAAAAGAAAAGCTTGAATGCTGGCAGGTTGTTGTGCCGAAACAGGGAGCTATTTGTGACCTTCAAACTCAGACTTTTCATGAGAATTTTTGGCTAAAATTTGGTACTTACCTAGTCTATATAGTGAAGAGTAAGTGTAAAAAATTTGGTAAGTTTTCCATGAATTTTCATTGGCCAAATGAAGCATGAAATTTCACCTTGCAATCTGGAAAACGGACTGTCATGTCAGTCAGCCAGCTTTTACTAAACAGAGTGTAATTTCTTGTACGGGGGTCAGAATTGAGTGCCGTTTGTGGCATTTGAAACTAGACTCCAAGATCTTTCTAACGGTATACAATTTGCATGTTAGTTCATTTTCTACAAGTCGCAGAAATTCTGGGAAATTGACTGATTTTGCAAACTGATAACCCTGCGTTTTGACATCTGCTGAATCTTGCGGCTTGATTTGACTTATCTTGCAAAATGAATTTGAAAGCGAAGTCTTCTAATGATTTTTAGTATGTCGAGTCTAGTTTCCAACGCTTTAATCCATGTCCATTTTTGATGTGTATAACTTTAGTTATAGGTTGAGTAAGAAACTGTGGCATGAGCGGTCTTGGTAAAAAAAAATTGAAGTGTGATGGATAGGTTTGGATTCTAGTTGGAATGGATAGTTTTTGATAACTATATTTTGCTTAGGTGATCAAGGTGACCCGACTTCGGAAATATAAACTTGCTCTTACTTGCTTATTGGTGAGTGTTTCTTGCATGTTGTGTGAATTGCATGTTTATGTGGTTTAATACTTGATGTTACTTGTCCTCATGAGTGTTAAATACTTGTTCCTAGGCGAGTGTGTACTTTATCACACTCGACCTAACTCTTAATATACTGCTCAGCTATTTATTATTTCACTATTTGTTTATTATTTGTGCATGACTGTAGGCCATGCGTACTTCAACACATTGGCTGAACAAAGCCTCTCCCCCTTCGTTAGCGGCCCATTTGAGTTAGAAGCGGACTCGGTCGGGTAGGTTGATAACCTAGGGCACTGATTACGGTGTAATCGAGCATTACCACTGGGTGTTATAAGAAGGAGAAGGGTTTAGTGGCTGACAAGATGGACTGCAACTGCTCAAGTGAACCTCGTATCCTTTCACTGAGTGTTTCCTCATTTTGTATGTTTTATAAATTTTATGCTCGCAAATTGATTTGTATTGAATTATTGAGTGCTCAACTGTTATATTGCTTCACTGCTAATATGAGATTGCATGATATTAGGACCACTCATTAGGCTTTTAGGTCATTCTTTCCAACTTTGTTTTTCCTTAGCAGGGTTTGAGAATGAGAGCTCCAAGGATTGCACTAGGTTGTTTGGTTGGAGACTTTAAACTTGTATTTTGTTGTAATTTTTGTATTTTTGAAGTGTACCTAAGAAATTCCGAATGGATAATCTTTTGAAATTGTAATTATAATTTGGATGGTTGTGATTCTCTAATGAAATTTAAGGTTTAAACGTTGTATTGGACTGGAGGATTAAGGTTATCCTATTATTCTAAAGTACTTGCTTGCTAATGAATGGTGGATTGTAGTGAGTGCCGGCGAGAGTTGGGCAGGTGGCCCACCGATACCTTAGGGTTCGCCCTAGGGAGAATTGGGGTCGTCATAGTTGGTATCAGAGTTTAGGTTTCAGATCTTTGTAGTGTATCCTAAATTTAAAATTTAGGATACCGGACCGTGGGACTAATTGGTTGTTAACTGAAATATTGAGCACTAGGGTTTCTTATATTGTAGGAAAAGAAGAAAATTGTGTAGGGTTGTATTTGAAAAGTGATAGGTGAGTTTCATGAACAATGGTACTAGTCGATATCTATGGGAGTGAATTTGACTAAGATAAATCATAAAATTCGAGGTGTTCTTTAAGATTTTAATCTCTATATGTATGTGTATGATACTGGAAGATGTAATTCTTAGATTGATATTTAAGTGATACTTCTTGTGAGTTTTCTATAAGGAATAATGGGGATTGAGTTGATTAACACCCGGAGATGGCCAGTCCTGGTGTGAATTGACTTGGTTCCTATTTGACGTTTAAGTTAGCAAGTTGTACCTATTCTTTGGGCTTGAATTTTGATCTTGAGGCTTTGACTTAAAAAAAACCCTAATGTTGGTGATTCTTGGAATGATTGATTAAAGATGACTTTTCCCTAACTTTTAATGTCGGAGTTTGCTATGGAGAGATAGGATTATCTGGATTTGCTTTGACTGGACCTGGTGACCAATGATTTTGCCTTTTGAAAAGGAATAATAGGATTAGAAGTAAGAATTGCCTATTTTGATGATTAGTATGTTTGGTTCACTGATCTTGACTTGAGTATGTACGAAACTTGATTTTCTCTTGTGTTTTGATTAACTAGCTATGATTAAGTGAAAGTGGTAGCTAAGGTTGATTGTGACAACGTTACTTGTGAAAATGGTTCAGCCTCATTTGTCGTTCGTTATCATTGATTACATGTGCTTGTAATTGGTATGTATGGCCCCTTGCATCTTTGTGTGTATGTTCCTAGTTCATGTTGAATTAATGCATGTCCATATAGATTAGTTAAAAAAAATGGAAGTTAGAAGACCACGACGGGGACGTCCACGCACACAACCCCAAAATCAAGAGGAAGAGAGTGGATCTGTGGCTAACCAAAACATTGAGCTAAAGGCTGAGACAAACGATCAAGTGGCACTGGCTTTAAATCGTATGACAGATTTATTAGAACGTTTAGAGAGATTTCAAAAGTTTTCTCCATAGAAATTTTCTGGGGGCCCTGACCCTGAAGTCACTGAGAACTGGTTAGAGAATATAAGGAACATATTTGATGCATTGGATTATTCAGAAGAGAGACAAGTAACCTTTGCAGTGTTCCAATTTGAAGGAGTGGCTCGAGTCTGGTAGAATGTTGTAAGGAACAAGTGGGAAAGGGATCAAACTCCAAGAACTTGAATAAATTTTGTACGAGAATTTAATGAAAAATTCCTACTACCACTGGTCCAAGAAAAGAGAAAAGATGATTTTATAAAGCTTCGCCAAGGAACCCTAAGCGTGGCAGAATATGAAACTCAATTCACTAAGTTGTCTAGATTTGCCCCAGAACCGGTAATTATAGAGCGAAAGAGAATAAGAGGGTTTATTCAAGGGCTCAACCTAGAAATTCAAGACGCCCTTGCAGCGGCTCAAATTAAAACTTTTAGTGATGCCCTTGAGAAAGTCCAAAGGGTCGAGACTACAAAATCCCAACTAAAGTCTTTCAAACATGAAAGAGAGATACACCTAGTAGTAATCACTTTGAACCTTCTAGAGAAACTGTACCGCGACCCAATGTCAGAAAAGAAACTGATGGAGTAAGACTACCACCACCTTCTTCTTCTTCTCATAAGATGGAGCAACTAGAAGGAACTACATTACAAGGAATTCAAACAAGAAGGTTCCAATCAAAAGAAACGTCATTGGGAGGTCAAGTCATGATTTCTCAACCAAGTTGTGGATACTGTGGAAAAGGAAATCACACTGAAGACAACTACTAGGTGAAAGGACGAAAGTGTTTGCATTGTGGGAGTGCCGACCATCAAGTTAGCAACTGCCCAAGGAAGCAACCGTGAGAGAGTAATACTCGCCAAGGAAATGAAACTACTTCTTAACGAGCTACTGAAGGAGGGAACCGACCACAGGCGCCAGCTAGAACACATACCCTTTTTGGTCAATAGATTTCAGGGTCAACTAAGGTAGTAGAAGGTATGAATTTTGAGGAGGAAGTTCTTTTAAGAAGGAGAGACTGTGAGGACCCATAACACTATTTTAATTTATTTTCCTAATTTCTATGTCATTTTATTTTATTTTATTTTATTTTATTTAATAAATTCATGTCATTTCACTACAAGAAAAATTAGCAACAGTGACAACAAATGTTGTCACAAGAAATTAACAAGTCGTCACTAATTATTATCAGTGACAACTTAGGAGTCGCCACTGAGTCGTCACTAAAGGCTTGTCGGTAAAAGTACACAGTGTCAACGTAGAAGTCGTCACTAAATATGGAGCATTTGTGATGACAAATGTCGCCACTAAATTTTATTATATAGTGACGACATTATTTATGTCATAGATACTATATCAGATGTTGTCACTGTTGAGTGCCTGATGTTGTCATAGGTAGCTTGTTTCAGTGACAACCATGTCACCACTAGTGCTATACTATTCAGTGACAACACTTTGTTGTCACATTCCTGCTGTAAATGTAGTGACAACGTGATTGTCAGTGTACTCTCATTCTGTGACAAAATTTTTTCAGCATTTGTTATTATTATTTGAGCAATCAGTGACAAGCTAGCACTTATTTTGATGTTGTCACTAAACTTTAATCTGTATATGGTAGAATCATTCAATTCCCTAAAATTACATGGCTTGTATCTCAAATGAATTACAATATTGGTAATAGCAAAATGCATCAAAATTAGCATCCTGTGACAACCAAAAGTAGATAAAGCAGCATAAGCATTACACCAATTGACAAATAGATATAGAATGTCAAGCTAGTATCAAGCAATATATATCTAGATTAATCCAAAGTAGTATCTTATACAATGCTTGTTCCAAAACATAGGTAGTTTAAGAGTAACGAACATAGATCCAAAATATATAAGCCATAGCCAGTATAAACATCTCATGTGCAAAAGGGGCTCTGGGTTCATCATTCTTCTTTAACCTTGTTCATATGGCAGCCTTGCAATCAAAATGCTTGAATCGACAGCACATTTCTGCACCATAAATACCGGGATTTAATAAGAGACAAATAACCAAGATAAATACAAAAGTATAAATCTGTCCAAGAAACAGTTTGGAAGCACGAATGAAGTTCTGGGACTCAAGAAAAAGTAGTTTACGACACCAAATGCGGAGCATGGACGTGGACTTAGAGCTGTGGATCTAGCACATATCACTCATCAAAATATTTTTCCTTCTAAGAAAGTTCTACTAAAGCATCAAACTCCAAAAGTAGTCGTCCTTCTTCGTCGATGTTTTAAATAAACACTACTTGTGTCGTATAAACAAATAGGGCATGCATTATACCCTTTTGTACTCCATCCCGACAAATAAGCATAAGCTGGAAAATCACTAATTGTCCAAAGAAGTGCTGCACGTAATATGAACATCTCTCCACTTGACGCATCATATGTCTCGACACCCGGGAGCCATAACTCATTCAACTCATGAATAAGAGGTTGGAAAAAAATGTCCATGTCATTTCCAGGACATTTAGGACCAGGAATAAGCATTGACAATAGAAAAAAAGGATCTTTCAAACACTTCCAAGGTGGCAAGTTATAAGGCACAAGTATCACAGGCCATATACTATACGTACTGCTCATATTTCCAAAGGGATTGAAACCATCACTGCAAGTCCCAACCTCACATTTAGGTGGATCTGCAAAAGATTCATGAGTTCTATTGAAATCCTTCCAAGCTATTGAATCAGCCGGGTGAGTCATTTTGTTGTCATCATCTACTCGTCTATCCTTATGCCACCTCATATCTTGTGCAATCTCTTTATTTACAAAGGGTCGTTGCAGCCTTGGTTTTAATGGAAAATATCGTATCCCCTTTCTAGGAATTTTGGACCCGGGAGACTTATATCTAGGAGCTTTACATTTTTCATTCGGACAATGATCAAGGCTTTTATTTTCTTTCTAATAAAGTGCACAATCATTTTCACACACATGTAGTTTTTCACACTTGAGTCCTAATTCTCGAATGAAATTTTTAGCCTCATAATAGGAAGTAGGAATTGATGCCATAGGAAAGACCTGACTGAGAAATTTGAGCAACATATCAATGGATTTGCAAGTCCACTGATTCAATGTTTTCAAATGGAGAATGTGGACAATGAACGACAGTTTTGAATAACACTCACAGCCTGGATAAAGGTTTTGTTGAGCTTCGGATAACAGTCTAAGAAATCTGCTTGCTTCTCCTTCTAATTTTTGCCTATCATCCCTACCAGATTCTCCCAAATTCATCCAATCCTCACCAAATTTTGCAGCTCCAACATCACTTAACATTTCCTGGACATCATCACAATCACTATATTCCTCATTTATATCTAATTCATCACTATCATCATCATCATCAAATTCATCTAAACTCTCACCATGATAAACCCACCTAATATAACTTTCCACTATTCCATTACAACTGATATGTTCATTCATCACTTCCATGGTTTGGGAATCAAAGTTATTGCATAAGGTACAAGGACACGGGTGTTCACAATAGGGATCCTTGCCTAAATAAGCATATTCGATAAATTCTTGAACACCATCTAAATACTTGCTGTCTAAATAGTCTTTTATTTGCATCCAACTCTTATCCATGTTAGTGCAGCCTTTACCTAAGTTACAGAAAAAATGTACCCTAATTATAATAAAGAAATAGATAATTTCTACCAAAAAAGAATCATAACAAGTAAATGGACAGAAACTCCATTAAAATCAACTGATCCATAATAACAAATAAATTAGCCTTATTACTATACTATGACTCATGAAATATAGAATGGTAGTTGACCTTACATATTTTACCTAAGAACAAGTGCATACATGTCATGTGAAATAATCCCAAACAGCAAAATCTAGCTTGCTAGGATAAGGCATGACATAACGTGCATGTACATATCACAAATAATAAAGTGCCCTTTCATGTTCATTTTGCATTTTCGAAACTAAAATGTGACATTTACAAATAATTAACTCATATTACAGGCACTTATTACAATATATCGTATGGACTATAATTATTTGTGAAGATTGTCATGTCGAAGGAAATGCAACATTGAAAAAAATTACCAAAGGAAATGAAAAATGAAATAGACAGTGTAACTTACCAGTGAGTGAAAGCTTGTGGTTGATTAATCGTGAGCTTAATCGCAGAACCTATGTTACTGCAATTCAACATAGCACTTGATTAATCAATGAATCCATAACACTTAAAGCCACAAAAAATCCAAAATACAACATGCAGAACGGTCACTTAGCTCCATAAGCACCTAACGTGTACCTATATCTAAGTCTTTCAAGCATCCCCGTATTTTAGTGTTAGAAAATTGATAAATTGGACACCTAGACATGCTCCCATATTTGACACCTGTACCTAGGTCCATGTAACATCAGGATAGGAGGGGCTGGAGAGATGGACAGATTTGTCATTCAAAACCCAGTAATTTCAGGATTCAATAAGAGGTCGATCTGCTTTCTAGTACCCCAAGTATTTAGCCCTTTCATAAATAATTGCATGTGGTGCAATGAGGCAATCCATGACTTTCACTGCCTTTAGAGTAAATCAGGTTGAAATATTGAATTACGTAAAGCATCATTGCAAAAATGCTCTTGCACTTAATCTTGTTACACTCTTTATGCATAACGGATGAATTCTTAGACAATTTTTGAGGTTTCTAACAAATTTTATTCTGCACGTTTAACTGCTGCGTAAGCTCAATCACATCTATGAAACCACACTTAGGTTTAGTACCTGCAGGTTCCATGGATATCATATTCATTGATCCACTAATATTACCCAGAACATTAATATCAAATTGATGCTAAAATGCATATGCAAGGATTAAAAGTTGCAGATTGCTCCAAAAAAAGGGGGGGAAAGAAAAACAAAAGTTGCAGATCTCCCTTTTCAAATAATATATCCTGATTGACAAGGAGAAATATTTTTAGTTTCACTGTTTAATTTTTTTTTAATGGAGAAGTACAATTGGGAAGACTAATCAGAGTTGGATAACTCTAAGATTAGATGACCCTTTCCTCCCTATTGAGCAGGTCAAAACGGATAAGAAAAACTAAAAGCAGATAACAAAAGGAGTAGATTAAGAGACATAATCTAAAGCGATGTTCAATTGGGTTAGACGCCTGCCTAACATCAGGATGTTGGTTTTAAAACATAATAAATACATGCAATGATACGAGTGTTGCTTGCTAATCCTACCAACTAATTATCTCAGGCTCTTTCTACCTTTAACTCAGTTTTCACATTAGAAGGCACATATAAACCAACTTACAACTGTACATACATTAGAAGGTGTCTGAAATTCAGACATGAAACCTGAAACATAGCTACAGCCCTGATGCTTTCTTTAGTCACTTATGCCTAGTAATAATATGATGGCTTCTGGAATAATCTCGGAGCTCGGATATATATATATATATATATATATATATATATATCCCCACTCACCCAAACATTTGCTTCTTGAGGACAACCTAAATGTGAATTCCAGAAAAGGGTGAATTCCAGAAAGTAAGAATTGCCTTCTTACTTTCTGCAGCCAACGTGATTAAAAGGAAACATCCCAGAAAAGAAGAAGAAGGAACATGGGCAATGGGAGTCATACAAATAAAATAGAAGCATTTGGATCAATAGAAATTTGAAGAGTGCACGCCTCTTGTAAAGTGAATTCCATCTTCCACAAAAAAAAAACAGTAATATGGAAAGATGATCCTTGAAAGCAGATCATGCATGTCATTGAATGTAATAGGGTATGTCACTGCAGATGCCCAGAGACTTGGATATCTGTATTCAGGTTGCATTACCAGATCTTAATTCACCAAAGCTACTCCAAGTCATTAAGCATGAATCATCCATCTTAGCCTATGCGTTTGGTCCCTAATCTGAACTGATGAGATCTTCTATCCTTGAGAAGCCATGGCTTGTAGAAGCATCTCACGAATGGCTGGAAATCAATCCAGCATAGAGCAAATATTACAAAATCTACAAAGAACTCTTTTAAGTAATTACTTATTTTACTACCCCTTGTAAAACATACACTCTACTCTTACAATGGGTTTCCTGTAGAAATCATATGCCAAATAAAGGCTGCCAAC
The DNA here is from genome assembly GCA_013103745.1 of Gardenia jasminoides. Taxonomy (NCBI): domain Eukaryota; kingdom Viridiplantae; phylum Streptophyta; class Magnoliopsida; order Gentianales; family Rubiaceae; genus Gardenia; species Gardenia jasminoides. Next base: position 17,508,301 of record CM023095.1, on the reverse strand, counting down.
TGGGAAAAATGGCCCCATGCTACACAAGAAAGAACTAAGCAAGACTACAAAGTTAATCTTCATTTCTATAATATACAAAAGAAAGAACAATATCAAGCGCAGCTAATCTGCAATTCTCTCAAACCTAAGACTGCCTTCATCCAAGATGGTATGCATACCATCTCAGGCGTGCAAGAAGCCTTGCTCCAACTAGCCACAACCTCACGGAAGGAAGAGTAGAGTGTGAATTTATGATAAAGCTAAAATTCAGCTTCTGAAGTCAATGGCAAGGCAAGAACACACGATCATCACCAGCCCATCGCCCTCTCCGACCTTTTGTTTTAGCTCTCATCTCCAGTGTCATTGCTCATGGATGGCTTACTCTTCTTGACCAACCAGCCTTTCCATTTTTTATCCCATCCCATCATAGCAAACTTGGGCTTAAAAAAGGGTGATCCTACTTCACTTGAAAATACAGGAAGAAGTGCATAAAAAAGCATCTAAGCAAAAACGAAACGTGATCAGGTGGACGAGGAGAAAGATGAGGGTATACACGTATGAAAATCTGAGGACCCCAAGTATGAATGGCGGTGGGCGAGCCCAACTGATCCCCCCTCGCCTTTAACCAACTCTAGGCTTTTCTTTTCTCAAAAATCATTGCTCGGTGCTTGTTTTTTTTACCTCTTTAGCTCAGATTCCAGTATTTTCCAGACAAAATTAATGTTCAGAGTGCACAAAAACTAGGTCAATGACATTTGGGGAAAGCTGAAATAGAGCAAGAATAAGTGAAATTTACCTTTTTCTTGTAGTTTGCACAGAGGAGACACCAAATCTGTAGCGATTCTTGATTGAAGGTGAGGCGAAGTGTTTATGGGAGCAAAAGAGGTAAGAAAGAAGGGAGCTAAGTGTTTAGGAGAGTGAAAGAGTGAGAAGCCATTCTGGTCTTCTTTTTTACTTTTCAACGCTATTTCTCACTCTCCTGACGAGTGAGAGTAGACTTGTCCAAATTTTCACTTACAATTGAATGCCTCCAAACCATTTTCAATTCCCGCTAATGTCTTTCCTTCATTTTGAGCAAGAAAATGTTTTCCAATTACAAAAGTTTTATTTTTTTCTTTCTATTTTCAATTAATGGGTTTTTTCTTTTCTTTGTTTTAACTTAAATGTTTTGAACAACTATGCTAGATCTTCAATATTTTCTTTGTTACAAAAAATTTTGATTACAAGTTAGAATAATTTTAATTCATAATACTACTAAATCATTTGTTAAATTTCTAATGATTCGTTTAAGTTGCTAATTATATTGTTAGTAAGTAAACAATTGTACTTTTAAATCTATATATTAGACACAGTTATGCATTACAATTGAATAATATCATTCTTCATTTATTTTTAAAGTAAACATATCAAAATTTCACATAAATTGACAAATATTATTGTACAGTAAATAAAAAAATTTCTAAGACATATTATGCCCTATAAATTAATCTAGGACAATTAAGTCAAATTTGTATTTACTATATTCCATCCTAACATCTAAATATTGATTATACCAAATATTAAAAATTGAGTAAATATTTCATTCTGATTTGTCTTCCAAACCCTACAATGATAAATCTTTTTCCTCTACTCATTCTGGGTAGAAATGTATTTGGATGAAAAAGCTTTTTTATTCTTAACATTCCTATGTACCAAATAGGGGTAAAAATAAAAAGCATGTTTTAGCTGATAATATACTTTTTTCTTTTTACATGTAAATAATTGCTTCAACTAATAAAATGACCAATATTAATGGAAAAGTAATTTGTATAAAATTGAAAAGGTTCTGTGACAACCAAAGTTGTCACTGTCTTGTGGAGGTGTTTTAGAGACAACAACTAGAGAGTTGTCAAAAAAAGGGAAGATTCAGTGACGACATTCCCCACTTGTCAGTACTTTGAAATGCCAAATCATTTGCGCGCCTTGGCGGGAAATAGTCAGTGATAACATTTCCTCGTTGTCACTGAAGACTTAGCTCCCGGGAAACAAACTGTTACAAGTTATGTGGTTGTCACTGAAATGGTTATTCTGTGATAAGATTTCTGTTGTCACTAAAAAATGTCATCACTAATGACCCTTTTTCTTGTAGTGTTTGCATCGACACGAAAAAAATTTCAAAATTTGTCGTGCGTGTTTAAATTCTTTCATTTCTTGTACAGTATGAGTGTTTATATTTCACGTTTGAGTCTAGGGTCGACCATTAGACATAGGTTGAGAGTGTTAAGTAATGTGTTCGAGATATACAAGTGGTAGAAATCGGAGTCGTCGGTGTTGCATTGCGACACTATTCCTAGTTGATTTTCCGACGTGACATAAAGTCATTTTTTGGCTTTATGTCAAAAGCATCTCATTTCATCAAGTCAATGCCATTTTCAAGACACATTCTCTCTCCTGTTCAGGCTCATAGTGTCGGCTCTTCTTCTTCCTTTTGCTCTCAAGAAAAACAACTTCTACTTCTAGCAAATCTTGGCCAAGAAACTTGCTTGATATTCCATTTCTTCCCTTTCCATTTGGAAACTATCAACTCTTGTGGAAGCTGAGTTTAGTAAGGGGGAAAATTGGTGATTTTTGAAGCTCCTAGACAACCTTAATCTTAGGGTTTTGCTCTTGAAAGAAGAGGTAACTTGCTTCCTCTAAATCTTGTTTATTTGGTTATCCATCTTGTGGTTTGAAGCACCATTGACTCATTAACTTCATTTTTGTTATTTTGGTTGATTTAAGTGGGCTTTTGGACTCCCACTAGAGTTGGTTGTGGCTGTGGTTGATGTTGTTTTTGTGTTATGGTGATATATTTTAGCTTAGTTTTGGTGTTTACAAGTTAAGAAGAAAATCTGGTGAAGATGGGCTGTTGCTGTCCAATTTTTCTTGGAGATTTCTCCCCTATTTTACCCCAAAATTTTCATGGCTTATTGATGCTAAAATGGTTGATATATGTTGGGCTTTGTGTGTGTAAATTTTCTTCCAAAAATCCCTCCATTTGGTTGTTTTAAAGTTGAGTGAAGTGAAGACAGCAAATCTGGAAATTTTTCTGTTTAAAATGCTGTCCATTTGTGCTACTGTTTTGGCATCGTTTTTGTCAAAATTTTTGATATAATTTGATCACAATTCACTCAAGAATCATTGTTTTGAACTTGGCTTCAAATGTGGGAAAATGGAGGTAGTTTTCTACTGGATTGAATTTCCAAAAGAAAAGCTTGATTGTTGGCAGGTTGTTGTGCTGAAACAGGGAGCTATTTGTGACCTTCAAACTTGAACTTTTCATTAGAATTTTTGGCTAAAATTTGGTACTTACTAGTCTATATAGTGAAGAGTAAGTGTAGAAAATTTGGTAAGTTTTCCATGAATTTTCATTGGCCAAATGAAGCATGAAATTTCACCTTGCAATTTGGAAAATGGACTGTCAGGTCAATCAGCCAACTTTTACTAAATGTAATTTCTTATACGGGGGTCAGAATTGAGTGCCGTTTGTGGCATTTGAAACTAGACTCCAAGAGCTTTCTAACAGTATACAATTTGCATGTTAGTTCATTTTCTACAAGTCACAAAAATTCTGGGAATTTGACTGATTTTGCAAACTGATGACCCTGTATTTTGACATCTGCTGAATTTTGCTGCTTGACTTGGCTTATTTTGAAAAATGAATTTGAAAGTGAAATCTTCTAATGATTTTTAGTATGTCGAGTCTAGTTTCCAAAGCCTTAAGGCATGTCCATTTTTGATGTGTATAGCTTTAGTTATGAGTTGAGTAAGAAACTGTGGCATGAGCGGTCTTGGTAAAAAAAATTGAAGTGTGATGGATAGGTTTGGATTTTAGTTGGAATGGATAGTTTTTGATAACTATATTTTGCTCAGGTGATCAAGGCAACTTCAAGGGTGACCCGATTTTGGAAATCTAAACTTGCTCTTGCTTACTTATTGGTGAGTGTTCCTTGCATGGTGTGTGAATTGCATGTTTATGTGGTTTAATACTTGATGTTACTTGTCCTCATGAGTGTTAAATATTTATTCCTAAGCGTGTGTGTACTTTATCACACTCGATCTAACTCTTAATATACTGTTCAACTATTTTTTATTCCACTATTTGTATATTATTTGCGTATGATTGTAGGCCATGTGTACTTTAACACATTGGGTGAACAAGGCCTTTCCCCCTTCGTTACCAGCCCATTCGAGCTAGAAGCGGACTCGTCGGGTAGGTTGATAACCTAGGGTACTGTTTACAGCGTATTCAAGTATTACCTCTGGGTATGAGGAGAAGGGTTGAGTGATTGACAAGACGGACTGTAACTGCTCCTAGTGAATCTCGTATCCTTTCACTGAGTATTTCCTCATTTTATATGTTTTATAAATTTTATACTCCCCAACTGATTTATATTGAATTATTGAGTGCTCAACTGCTAAATTGCTTCACTACTAATATGAGATTACATGATATTAGGACCACTCTCTGGACTTTTAGGTCATTCCTTCCAACTTTGCTTTTCTTTAGCAGCTTTTGAGAATGAGAGCTCCAAGGATTGCATTAGGTTGTTTGGTTGGAGACTTTAAACTTGTATTTTGATGTCATTCTTGTATTTTTGGAGTGTACCTAAGAAATTACAAATGGATAATCTTTTGAAATTGTAACTGTAATTTGGATGGTTGTGATTCTCTAATGAAATTTAAGGTTTAAACGTTGTATTGGACTGGAGGATTAAGGTTATCCTATTATTCTAAAGTACTTGCTCGCTAATGAATCGTGGATTGTAGTGAGTCCCGATGAGAGGTGGGCAGGCGGTCTGCCGATACCCTAGGGTTCGCTCTTGGGAGAAGTGGGGTCATCACATAAAGGCTTATTATTAATTATAATAGTCACATTGTTTATGGATTACGAACTATTATTCGTACCAAATAGATTTAGTGTTTTATGCATGTATTAGAAAACTATTTTGGTTGTTTGATCAACTAAACTGACAGTCAGATCTTGTTAGACTACAACTCATATATAACTGATAAAATCATAAAATTAGTACCAAAAATATTCTGATTCAAATTTTTTTGACTCGTAAACATATTTTTTCAATAACCTTTTATTTTTTGAACATTATTTTTACATAATAGATTAGAAAAAATTTTATGTTAGTAAAAGAATATTATTCAAAAACACTAAATATTCGTATTCTAAAGTTTTATATAGTGATGACATTTGGTCATCATATATAGATATTGTAGTTCATATAAAATATGAACGAAAAAAAGGGAAAAAAAAGGGAAATGATGCTGTTTCTTCTTCATATAAAGTTTATGAAGAGCGCCAAACCAAAAATTCAAACAAAATTAGGTGGCAAACTAAAAAACTATAAAATGGTGTCGTCACCTCTTGATATAGAGCATATGTATCGTTATCTTGTTCTTGCTCCTCCGAAACAATTTTCCATCTCGCTTCAAACTAAATTCCAAACTCCAATCCATACCCAAATCACTCAAACTCTGATCATCCCAACTTCAACCCCAGTAGCTTGGTCAATTAACCCCTAACTTCAACCCACTAGACTGGTCGATTAAACCCAAACTTCAACCCACTAGCTTGGTCGATTAACCCCAACTCCAGTCTAAAATTTTAATTTACCGGTGAACATGGCTTGAAGTGTGGAAACAACTTTAGGTAACCAATTTTGCTAGTTTGTTTGTCAAATAGAAATATGATGAGTTGTCCATCTTATGATATTATTTTAAAGCTTAATTGACTAATTTTTTTGCATTATTTTAGGGCTCAATTGACCCATTCTAGGACGATTGTTTAAGGGTTTAGTCAGCCAATTTATTGAATTATTTTCGGGCTTAATCAACAAATTGAAAAATGCTTAATTAAGGGGCTTATTTTATAGTATTTTTAGTTCAGAGGACTTTCCGAAGACTAAAGCTAGCTATTCACGATCCCCTTTGGCATGATGTTAGGTTTGATTATAGTATATTCCTTAGCTGATGACGTCATGTGATTCTTGAGGTTATTTGGCACATGGACAATATCATTGCTGGTAAATTATCTAATGTATTTGTTTGGTTAATTGTGTAACGGCCTCGAATTTTTAAAAAAAAAAAAAAAAAAATTATTATTATTTTTAATTCCAAAAAATTCGAAAATTTATTTATTTATGTAGTTAAATCTTTAATTATCTTGTGATATTTAATTTTATCCTCGTTTAAAATGCCTCGTTTGATTTTAACTTTATTTTTCCTGTTAATTACGTTTCGTAACATTTATTAGTGGAAAAATGTCAATGGCACGTTTTTCGAGGTAAAAGTGGACCGTGAGTAATTAGTGAAATTAAGTATGGATGATCATTAGTAGGTTAGAAGAGTGACTAAATGATTGAAATTGGGATATTGAAGGTGATTAATCAGGGTTTTGAAATTTTAGTTAAGATTTGGATTAACCTCCATTAAGTTTAGAACTTTACCTAATCGCTAATTCTTTCAACTAAACTCCCACCACTCACTTAAAATTACTTTTCCATCCCCTCTCCCTAATCAAGATTTGTCCCTTAATCTCAAGCCAAATGAAGTGATTAATTTTCCCTCCAAATGGCTAATTAAGATCACTATGCCAACTTTGACTTTTTGGGTAAGACAAGACCCATGTCTTGTCTTCCTTTTTCCCATTAATTCCTCAAGAAAAATTGCACAAAATTCCTTTCTTCTTCCTTTCTTCTCAGCCGAACTCAAGCCCTCTTCTTCCTCTTATTTTTCATCAAAAATTTCTTCCATTTTCTCCATTAAAACTCAACCAAATTCGCACCAAGAAAAGCTTAGCTAAGGAGGATATTGTGGGCTTCATCTTGCATTTCTTTCCTTGAAGTTTTGCTAACCAAAGAAAGGTAACATTCTCTTAATTTCCTTCTTGTCCAAGTTCTTTAAACCCCAAGCATGATAATTAGGAAATTATCGAATTTACTTTCTTATGAGATAAATTTGGTCGGTGAATTAGGGAAACCTATTTCCACTCTCTTTTAATTATTATAAGGCATAAACTTGGAAATTTTGATATGGAAATGGTCGACCCCTTTTTTCTTGATTTTCGTGCCAACTTAGTGTCTTCCTTGATTTTCAAATTAGGAAATCTTGAACTTGACTTGAGTCTCTTTGAGACATTTCTAAAGACATCTATCAAATATTATTCAAGCGCTTTGAATGAAAAATACTGCATTACTTGTCTCGGTGATCGAGAAGATCCCGAAAAACCTCAATTGATCTTGCGTGTTTTTGGCCTTAAACTCATGAACTCGGTGAGGTGTGTGCATGACTTGTTGTATTACTTGACTTGTTTATTTGAATATAAAGCTGAGGCGAGAGTGTACTTTATCGACTCGTTTCTCTTTACTTGACTTGCATGTACTTGACCGTTACTTGACTTGATTGGACTGTTACTTGACTTCATGGGAAATGAATGTCGATTGGAATAATCCATCGACTTAAAAAGTGTTAAATGGGACGCCTAAAACCTATTGGGGATCCTTGGGACCCGAGCCGCAAGGCTTGGTCGGGAAGCTTGGTGAACCTTAGGTTCTTTGAGCTTGACCTATTGGAGAGGTCTTGCTCGGTATTGCTCGACGTAGCTTTACCTTTTAAATTTACCGCTTGGTTTTGGCCCTAGGGTGAACCTGTTGGACTGAGGTTGTAATAAGTGGAGTTTCTACGGACTTTATTTGTGTTAAGTTGACGGAGGGTCAACGTTTGGGAATGGAATGGACTCAACTCCTTAACGTGGAAAATGGCTCAGAGCCCTGTATTCCACTGTACTTTGTATTTTTCCTGTATGAATTGGTCACCGCATTTTGCTAAATTCACCAGATAGAGAGGTCAAGAGGGTCTCCAACCAGCTCCAGACTTTGTCTAACGTGAGCCTCGAGTAGTGATTCCTTGAGAATACAATCTCCGTGAAAATTGCAATTGTACAAGTGCATGATTGATTTACCGCTTTTATATCTAAATTTATTGACCTTCCTACTTACTTGATTACGTGCAGTTTGCATGTTTGGCCTCACTCAGCTGCTAGCTCACCCCGCTTGTTTTCCTTATGTGTCTCAAGTGGAAAACGTAGATCGAGGATTTAGTTACTTGGGTAGGATTTCCATGATTTTGTATAAGTTGAATATTAAACTCACGTTAAAGATTTATTGTACTTGAAGTTGATGTTATAAGAGTTTTATTAGAATTTATTGAGGATTTACCTTTGTAAGTTAACTATCATTTATTGTTGGACCTCAATTGAGGTTTTAAGAGCGGATGCATGTATTATTATTTTAGAGATCTTGAAATGTGATTATTTGAAATCTATAATATGCTTGAGGGTTTGTAGTGAGTCCTGAGAGGGCAGTTACCCTTGATACCCTGGGTTCAGCCTGGGAGAGGTGGGGCTGTTACAAATGGTAATCGAGCTTAGGTTTTGAATCCTTGTAGTGTATCTTAGGCTTAAAGCTTGGGATATCGGACTGGGGGTTAGTTTGAGTGTTAAGTGAATAGTGAAAGTAGGTATTTGTGACTCGATGGTTAGTAGGATTCGAACTCCCGAGTTCATAAAAGTCCTTGTATTGGATTTCCAAGAATTGAGCTTTAAGTGGTTAGAGCTCCATTGTGATTAAATATTAACCTGGCGATTTTGGTTTTCTTAGCAGGTTAAACTCGGGAATTAAAGGAATTAGTGACATGGCGAACTCAGATTCATGAAGATATAGAGACTCTACGAAAGGACTTAGGGTTTCAGACGGAACTTGCTAAATATTGGGAAGGACGATGGGAACAAGAATATAAGGAAAAGACCGAAGTTAATAAGCAAGCACGCGGAAATGAAGAAGAAATATGAAGCTACAAGGAGATGCAACATAAGTTTGATGTGGTGCACTCCACTACCCAAATTGAATTTCAAGATACCCTAACACTCAAGTTAGAAATGGGAAGCCCTCTCAATGTTAAAGGGAAGCGTAAAGAGATTAACCAACAGCGAACATGTCATTGTTGAAGGTAATGGAAGGAAATCAAAATCTAGTGGACCTCGTGGCGACTTAGAGCTGCTAAGTGTGATTTCCAAAAATCTCATCCTACAAATGAGTGTTGGAGAAAGATGGGAGCATGTTTAAGGTGTGGAAGCCTCGAACACCAAATAAGGAACTGTTGTAAAACCTAGGGTTATATCTATTCTAGGGTTTTGAACTTGGCACTTGATGTAATGATTAGTACAACCAAATGTTGATGTTATTTGGCTTTAAATCCCTAGATGTAGGGTGAAAATCTGGTTATGAACTAGACTATGGAGGTCTTAGTCTTTGAATGTTTTGTAAGTGGATTAGATGGGGTGAGGCTTGTGAGGCCTATGCTTGTGACTACATGACTAATTGTATTTTGTAGCATCTACGCGGTAGTATGTTTTGTAATCTTTGAAAAGAGAAACCATCGTATGCATTCTCGCCTCTGGGTGCATGCTTATTTATCGCTTTGTTGTGTTTTGTGTGGTAATATAGTCGCAAGCGATTTTAGTATTTTCTTTGTATAAAATATGCCATTACCATTACCGCACTTGATTCTCTCGATATATATACATATATGTATGAAAGTTAGGTTTTGGAAAATTCTCTTGTTCATGCAAAAAAAAAAAAAAAAAAAAAAAATTGCTAACTTGCTTATTTTATTTTGTGTTAATTCATGACATTCCCTTTTTATTCTATTTTACCTTGCTTTGGTGTATTTTAATTTAGTTTATTTTCACATGTATTTTATGTCCATCTCTATAAAATTGTGGACAGAGACTAGGCTACGATCGAAATCGAGGTTGAGAACGAGGGCTGGGTCAAGACACCCAAAGCAAGGGAGAGAATCAAGAGTCAAGTCTAGGGTTAGTCAATGAGAGTAAAAAAAAAAAGATAATTGTGGAGTGTATGTTGTCTTTATTGGAATTAGAGGGAGTTAAGTGAGAAAAGGCTAACTAGTAAATAAGATAGATTTCATTAGAGTCAATGAGCAATGGAAGGTGGCCATTGGCATCATCTCCACCACTCATCCTTTACAAAACTTCAATTACTCTTCATTTTACCATTTTACTTTGACTTCACAAGAAAATAACTAGAGAGAGGCAAAAGAGAGTCTTGTTTCATATTTTATCTTTATTCATTCTTTTATCTTTAGAGAAAATCACTCAACCCAAAACTCTACTCTCTTCCTTCCTTGTAGGCCGCTTTTTTATAGAGATGAGAGGTGAGATTTTTCAACAATTTTCTCCACTGTTTACTCTTCCCTAGCTGGTTATTGCTACCGGGGAAGAAAGATTTCATTTGTTCTTCCATAAATTTTGCTTCAATCCACCTTCACTTGCCACCCATCGGGTTCTGGGAGAAAGTAAATCTTGAGGCTAATCTTGAGGTTTAATGACTTACCTTGACCAGGATAAATACTATGTTAGTGGGAAGAGCTTGAACTTTGTAGCCTATAAGTTCTACCATGACTTACACCTAATGATTTATGGCTAGATGAGCCTAGATTATTGAAGGGATTTTGAAAACCGAATACTAGGTTAGATGATTTGAAGATTTTCCATACTTTGTAGTGTAAACTTGTTAGCTAATCTTGACGGTTAATAGCTTGACATATGTCGCATTGTTATGTCTTATGGTTATTTCATGAGATTGAAGGACTATAGATATGAGATTAAAAGAATCTTGGTAGAATTCTAAAGGTACCCCCACCGGGTCAATCCTTTCAACTACTTTTAGTCTTATAGTCTTACAAATTTTGGTAAAATATTGTTCAATGATCTTTGTTCAAAGTTGACTTTTAAATGTGAGTTTAGAGGTTAAAAAAAAATAAAAAAAAAAAAAAAAGGATAATTCTTGAACTCTATTTTGTTAGATATCTCCTTAGGGAGCATTGTGCAATTTTTGAAAATCTTGATATCGCGGTGCAAAATGAAGTTTTTATTTGGGTTTTGTATGCTAGATTTGAAACTAGACAAGAATTTTCAACCTTGTAAACTTTAGATTTGACTCAACTCTATACGTACTCAATAGTTTTAGAATTCACTACAAAAAACGCAGACTTGATCTGTTTTTTACTTATAAAGCTACCACTTGAGGTCAAGTTTGTTATTTACAATTTGAGTTTTAGCCAAAATGTCTTTGAACAGTTATAGTACTTGAGTCTATTTCTAGTGGTATACAACTGGTAATTTTTTCGATTTATGGATATAAAATAGAATTTTCTGGTTTAAAGAAAAGGTTCTTTTAAAACTTAAAACTTTACTAAGAAAATGTTGATTTGATCCCAGTTTGAATTCGGTGAATGAAAAATGAGGTCGCTTATAGTTTTAATCCTCTTTAAATGATGGTTTTCAAACATTAACCCCCTTTATGCTAAGAGACGCTAAGAGTGTGGGTTTTCCTTTTCAATTGAGTCTCTATGATGATTTAAGGAAATTAATTGGAGATAATTCACCCTTTTGATGGTTATTGAGAGTAATCTCTACTTTAGGTGCCTGGCAATGACTCTGGGGAGACTCGCATAGAAGTAAAAGGACTTGAGAACTAAGGTAACTTTGGTTAAGAATGCTTGGAAAATCTCCGACACCGGTAGCGCGATTTGGGACAAAGTCGGAAGATGAAATGCCGTAAAGTATTCAGAATTATTTGTTTAATCAAGGTGAGAATTTTGAGGACAAAATTTTTGCCGAGGGGAGAATGTAACGGCTCCGACAATTTTAAAAAAAAAAAATTATTATTATTTTTAATTCCAAAAAATTGAAAATTTATTTATTTATGTAGTTAAATCTTTAATTATCTTGTGATATTTAATTTTATCCCTCGCTTAAAATGCCCTCGCTTGATTTTAACTTTATTTTTCCTGTTAACTACGCTAAACATTTATTAGCTGGAAAATGTCAACGGTGGCACGCTTTCGAGGTAAAAGTGGACCGTGAGTAATTAGTGAAATTAAGTAACGGATGATCATTAGTAGGTTAGAAGAGTGACTAAATGATTGAAATTGGGATATTGAAGGTGATTAATTAGGGTTTTGAAATACTAGTTAAGATTTGGATTAACCTCCATTAAGTTTAGAACTTTACCCAATCGCCAATTCTTTCAACTAAACTCCCACCACTCACTTAAAATTACTTTTCCATCCCCTCCTAATCAAGATTTGTCCCTTAATTCAAGCCAAATGAAGTGATTAATTCTTCCTCCAAATGGCTAATTAAGATCACTATGCTAACTTTGACTTTGGGTAAGACAAGACCCATGTCTTGCTCTCCTTTTCCCATTAACCCTCAAGAAAATTGCCCAAAATTCCTTTCTTCTTCCTTTCTTTCTCAGCCGAACTCAAGCCCTCTTCTTCCTCTTATTTTTCATCAAAAATTCTTCCATTTTCTCCATTAAAACTCAACCAAATTCGCACTAAAAAGCTTAGCTACAAGAGGATATTAGGGTTTCATCTTTGCATTTCTTTCCCTTGAAGTTTGCTAACCAAAGAAAGGTAACATTCTCTTAATTTCCTTCTTGTCCAAGTTCTTAAACCCCAAGCATGATAATTAGGAAATTATTTTACTTTCTTATGAGATAAATTTGTCGGTGAATTAGGGAAACCTATTTCCACCTCTTTTACTATTATAAGGCATAAACTTGGAAATTTTGATATGGAAATGGTCAATCCCTTTTTTCTTGATTTTCGTACAACTTAGTGTCTTCCTTGATTTTCAAATTAGAAATCTTGAACTTGACTCTGAGTCTTTGAGACATTTCTAAAGACATCTATCAAATATTATTCAAGCTGCTTTGAATGAAAATACCACTGACTTCTGTTCTGTGTGATCGAGAAGATCCCGAAAAACCTCAATTGATCTTAAGTGCTTTTGGCCTTAAACTCATGAACTCTGCTGAGTGTCCGTGCATGACTTGTTGTATTACTTGACTTGTTTATTTGAATATAAACCGCTGAGGCTTAGAGTGTACTTTTATCGCACTCGCTCTCTTTTACTTGACTTGTATGTACTTGATCGCTACTTGACTTGATTGACCGTTACTTGACTTGATTGAAATGAATGTCGCATTGGAATAATCCATCGACTTAAAAAAAGTGTTAAATGGGGACTTCAAAACCTATTGGGGATCCTTGGGACCCGGCCCAAGGGCTTTCGGGAAGCTTGGTGAACCTTAGGTAATGCTCTTTGAGCTTGACCTATTGAGAGGTCTTGTTCGGTATTGTGTCGACGACCTAGCTTTTACCTTTAAATTTACCTGCTTGGTTTCGTCTCAGAGGTGAACCTGGACTGAGGTTGTAATAAGTGGAGTTTCTGGACTGACTTATTTGTGTTAAGTTGACTGAGGGTCAACGCTTGGGAATGGAATGGACTCAACTCTAATCATGGAAAATGGCTCCCAGAGCCCTGATCCCACCTGTACTTTGTATTTTTTCCCGTATGAATTGGTCAGACTTGCTGCTAAATTCATCAGAGATAGAGAGGAAGAGGGTCTCCAACCCCACCCGACTTTGTCTAACGCGAGCCCTCGGTAGTGATTCCTTGAGAATACAATCTCCGTGAAAATTGCAATTGTACAAGTGCATGATTGATTTACCGCTTTATATCTAAATTTATTGACCTCCTACTTACTTGATTACGCGTTTGCATGTTTCTCCTTGGCCTCACTGAAAGCTAGCTCACCCCAGCTTTGTTTTCCAATGTGTCTCAAGTGGAAAACGAGATCGAGGATTTAGTTACTTGGGTAGGATTTCCATGATTTTGTATAAGTTGAATATTAAACTTCGGCTAAAGATTTATTGTACTTGAAGTTGATGTTATAAGAGTTTTATTAGAATTTATTGAGGATTTACCTTTGTAGTTAACTATCATTTATTGTTGGACCTCAATTGAGGTTTTAAGAAATGCATGTGCATTATTATTTTAGAGATCTTGAAATGTGATTATTTGAAATCTATAATATGCTTGAGGGTTTGTATGCAGTCCCCGGAAATAAGTGCATACCCACCGATACCCTGGGTTCTACCTGGTAAGCTGGTCTACATAAATTGAGTTTCGCTTTGGTACCTTTCTATTTGTGGTGCTAATTAAATTGAATAACATGATAATTTGAAATTTTCATATAGTAATTTTAATAAATAGAATAACGAAAGTTTGCCTTATGTGATCTCTTTTGGGCCAATGAGTCATAACTCTTATTTTCCTACCAGTGTGTTATGATGTTTATATGTATGTTCGTTCGAATGCTTATTTTTGTATTTTGGTTGATAGTCTTGGAGCAAAGCAAAAAATTATATGGATTTCTTGCTGAAGACTTTTATTCAAAGAAAAACTGGGATCAGCAAGTTCTTGCTACATATGTGTGTTTTTTATTTACTTAAAGCATTCAAATTAATAGAAAGTATTTTGCACATTAAATTAAGAATTTCCGTGTTACTCTTCTATGTCAATACGCCTGGTCAGCGCTAAGTCAACCTTGATTTGACAATGAAGCTCATGCCTAGAATTATGTAATGACCTAACACATGAAATTGATAAAGAACAAGGAAAAGGAGAAGTAAATAAATGGAAAAGATGAGAGTTTGGTCTATTATGGTTTGGACATAGAAGGAGACAAGTGAAAGCAAATGTTGTTGTCTCGAGGATGCAAGTGGAATTCTTAAGCAATAGGAGCTGGTTATTGGTGTAGATTTTATTTAATAGGAACTTTGGTCACTTATTGAAATTAAATGATGTTAGAGGGATAGATGATATCCTTTTCAAACTCATCTTAATAGCTTTATAAGTAACATGCAAGCCTTATTCCACAATTGACTTTTTCACAGTTTTCCATGTCCTCTTGATTCTATACTTGTCCATTACTTTTTTTTTTCTTTTGGTTAAAAGAAGTGCTCCTGATAGGGGAAGGATGCGTTGGTGTACATTGTGAAGAGAAAGACCACTGGGATTTGCATTTTGATTCTCAGTTGAATGGTTTAACAGCTATGCATCTTCAAACCGGCTTATTAGTGGTTTTCTATCTCAGTTTTGTAATTTTGATACTAAATTATTTGATGAGGAGGTTGCTTCAATAGCAATCTGTACACTAGCATTTCAAGTTCTTACACAAAAAAAGTGCAAAATCTTTATAAGTGTCTTTTCAGAGCTGAAAATACTAGAGTTGCTTGGGAAAAGTTAAAAACTTTGGGAATAAGGGATATCAAACTTGGGTTTGTGTGAAGCCTTAAAATTGAAATTTTATTTTAAAATGCATAATAATATTTATATTATGATTATTCACTAAAATATTAGTGAATTTATGTTTTGACTGATTATTTTCTAATTTAGAGAATTTTTCAAGATTTATTTGTTTGCAGTGTGCTTTTGGCCCGTTTAAATGCTAAATTTTGTACCGAAGTGTGACTAGTGACTTTAAGAAGAAATCGAGCATATGTAGAGATATTACGGAGATATATTTAAGGTTGGACAGTGTCGGAATGAGATAAAATAGTAAAAGTTAGACTGTCGCGCTTGACGCGACAAAAAGTGATCAAGAGACCACTTTTCCTTATAAGACCACTTTTCCTTAAAATAGGGAAAAGTAACCTTTTTGTCTCCTTAAAGCTTGACTTCTTGCTTCTTGAGCTTCATTTCAGCCACAACTTAGAGCTTAGAGAGAGAGGGACTGAGAGCTCCAAGAGAAAAAAGAGAGAGAAAGCTTCAACTTTTGTCTTCCATTTCTTCTTCCTCAAATTTCTTGAAGTTGTGAGACTCCATTGAGGACTTAGCTTGTTTCTTCCATTTCTTGGTCGTGGTGAGGGGT
This sequence comes from Gardenia jasminoides, assembly GCA_013103745.1. NCBI lineage: Eukaryota > Viridiplantae > Streptophyta > Magnoliopsida > Gentianales > Rubiaceae > Gardenia > Gardenia jasminoides. Next base: position 17,492,483 of record CM023095.1, on the reverse strand, counting down.
GAGAGAGAGGAAGAGGTTTGAACCTTGAGGGGAGAGAAAAGAGAAGAAATAAAGCTTGTTTGAGTTCTGTGTTTCTTGATCCTGAGTTCTTGGCAGAAATCATCATCAAATCAAGCAGATAGTGGGCTAAGGTTGGAAATTTTGGAGTTTCTAAGCTTCGGAGTATCACTCTTGGGAGGGGCTCACAAGATCTTGTTTAATCTTGTTAGATCTAGAAAGATCTAAAAGTATAAGACTCGAATCTCTCAGATTTAGCTTGGTTAGTGTTAAATATAGTAGATCTATGGTCCACTTTGCTAAGAATGCTTATGTATGAAGAATATGAGTTGGGCTCTTGGATTCCCAACTTAGGTAAGCGGACTTGAGGTGACTTTTAGGCAGTGGATTTGAGGACCTGATTGTGGATGTGTTTGATATATGTGAATTGAGTTCATTCTATGGTTAGAAAGTAGATTTTGTAGCTGAAAATATTGAAGGAAAATGATAGGGATGGCCGAACCATACTTGGCAATTTTGAAGTGTGATTTCAAAATTTTACGATGTTTATTGAAGAGATTTTGCTTAAATGTATATGTATTATGTTCGTCTACGAGAAAATGTTCTAAAAGAGTTAAAATCTTAAACTTCTATGGTGAGAAATTGAATTTCACTAAACTTTGAGGGAAAAGTACAATTTTGGATAAATTGGAGGATTCGAGATACTTTAGCCAATTTTCATGAATTTTGTGTATTGAAAACTAGTGAAAATTGTTTGAAAAGTGTGTTAGAATTTTGGATTAGAGTGTAGTGTTAAGTATGAGCTCAAATGAGTGATTTGGAGGTGAAAAGCCTCACTTTAAATCATTTTGCTAAAGATTAAAAATCGCCTAAAAGGAGTGCATCAATAGAGTTATTGTTTCTGTGAAAATTTAGATTTGTAAATGAAATTTTGTAAAATGAGTTTCGACTCGAGTGATTCCTTGTCATTGAGCAGAGTTGACGGAATTTTGTAAAGAACTTTGATAAGACAAGTGAATGAATTATTTGAGTTTAGTTTCACTATTTGTGAAGCAAAACTTATTTATTTATTCCTTTTCATGATAATAGAGGTGTGGAAGGATTTGAACCAGATCCCACCTTAGAAAACGAACTTTACTACTGTGGTGAGTTTCAATGTGTGTTATGTGCTTATGTGAATGTGATTCGAAATATGTTAGACAAGTGATTTGATGTGAAATTGGGTTTTCAAACCATTAAGTGCGGTGGTGTATATTTCATCGCACTTACCTCTATTTGAAATAAAAGAAAAGTGAAAGTGTTTTGCAGTGAATTGTATGTGTATGTGAAAGGTCGTGACATTCCGTGAGACCTATTATGAGTCTTCGACTCGAAGCCGGAGGCTAGGCCTAGGTCGAAGAAAGGGACGAGCCATAGGGTTAATTCAGTGAAGTGAAGTGCAGTGATATATACGCTCGAGACTTGGCATATGGACTTGTCTCAGAAATGAATAATAAACCAGTGATATAAAGTGAAGTGATGTGATATAAAGTGAAATGAAGTGAAGTGCTGGAGTCAGGCCCGATGGGGGTTTGGAAGAGTAAGGAGAAAGTGAAGGTCTACAGGGTTTATATGTAAGAAAGTTGACGGAGTGTCAACTACCCGGTTTGAGATCTAGCTTAGGAGACCCGGCTCCGAGAGCCCCCAGATCCCTTCTTTAATGTTAAGAGCTTTTCTTATGTGTTTATTGTTAAATTCAAATTTGAAGTGAAATGTCATATGTGCTAAGTGCTTTGCATGTCGTTTGGAACTCATCGGTTTTAGCTCACTCTTTCCAATTTGTTTTCCTTAACAGTGGACCGAGAACCCCAAAGTGAAGGAGCCAACCTTAGATTTAGGGTTTGCTTTTGTGTTTGTACACAAACTTAAATTGTGAAATTGAGAGCTTTGTATTATGAGAATTGAATGTTTATGTAAGCACGATATGTAATTTGGGATTGTAAGACCGAGTATTGTATTTGTAAATTGTTATTTGGTTTAGATTTGTGGTTGGAAATTTTAGTTTGGCATATTCTGATCGCTATGTGATGTAGTCCCATGAGAGTTAAGAAGGGTCCACAGATACCTTAGGGTACTCTGGGAGAAGTGGGTCACTGCCGTGTGGTATCGGTTTAGGCTTCAAATCAATGTATCCTAGGCTAAAAGTTTAGGATACTGGCCTGTGGAAAGTAGAACTAGAGTGTTTCAGGTGCTTGATGGTTAGTAAGTGTTACCACTTGAGAGCTTCTTATATGAATTGATTTGATTGAGAGTTTGATGTTGCTGTGATTGAGACATAAGAGCCACTTTAGTGTTTGATTGTCTTTGAGAATTGACTTGACTCGATTAGTATGAGTTAGAAAATTAAGGACTACACCCTTGAGGGAAGATATTGTATCGTCTCTGAAGTTAAAGGTGATTTCAAATGTATTTTCAAAGGTTCTACTTTGAATAAAACCTATTTCCTAGTGATTGGGAAATAATTTATATATGCATATCATTTCATATCCTCTTGCTTCGCTCAATTATTTTACGAATATTAGTAAGGGTTCAAGTGAACTAGTCAAGCTTATTTGAGTATGTAAATTACATTTGGAGGTAAAAGAAGAGTTTATTGGCAAAGTTTCAAAGATATTTTTGAGGGAAACAATGAAAGCTTGACATTTTCACCAAACTAATAGCTGAAGTTTTGATCAAATAATATAAATAGCCAAGCTTTCAAGCCTGTTATCATTTTTCATTTTACTTCTTCTCTTCTTCATAGACTAAATTATGAGAGGAAAAAGGGAAAAGAAACTCTACTTGCTTGGCTTCATTTCCTTGTCCAAAATTTGAGAGAAAAAGAGACAAAATTGATTTTCCTCCATGAAGTTACAAATCAAACTTGAAAGGGAAGCCCTTAGTGGAGAACCCTTGGTTTTATTTTCTTAGTATGCCGGACTGTGGGAATTAGATTGTGTGTTAAGCATAAGATGACGTCATCATTTGATGGTTGGGTGAGAATTAGAGTCATTAAGTATCTGAGAGTTTAATAAGTTTGAAAGAAATGTAAGAGATAGTTATTTTTGATGTTTAAAGTGTTAATGATGCTTAAGTTTGATTAAGTTCTAATGGAGTTCATTTTGTAGGTTATGGAGTTTGGCGGTGATGGTAACGGGCTTGGACGTAGGCAGCCTACAGTTTCATATCGACTGGGTTCGGCGGGTGCTCGCATGGCTTACAACCCTAGAACCAGAACTAGGCGTGACTGTGAGTGCTGGAAGGACTATGCCTATTCTGATGAGGTAGTACTGGCAATCCATCGTGAGAGGAGGACCCCGACTAGGGTTACTGGAGGAAAGCTGAAGGTGGACAGGCTATTGACAGAGAGGCAGGATCAGGCCGATCGGATCCGTGCTCTCGAGGAAGAGGCTCGTTCGGCCAACGAGCGAGTAGCTAGAGTTATGAGAGTTGCCCGATGGTATTGTGGTCGAGTGTGAAGCTTTGGTGCAGGGGGGTGCTCGAGGCTAATCGGATCGGAGGCTGGCCGACCCCACAACATGCAGATATGGGAGGAGATCATCGGAGCGAGTCTGGGGAGGCCGCTATAGCTGAGACAGATCCCCAGCATTTGGAGTCTGACCCATGGAGTCCCTACCTCTAACTCGCCACTATGTCCGGTAGGCTAGTTGATCACGGAGACAGGATTTGAGTAGCTTTTGTGAGGGAAACCATTAGAGTGGTTCTCAATCCCTGTAATTGCATGCTTACTAGCTTTTCAAGTATTGTACCTTTGTTTAACTATATTTGTGAACTTGATGTGATTTATGTATGTCATTTTATTAAAAGCATGCTCATCTGATGTACTCCTGGCACTTCTGCTATTATGAGTTGTGTGTATAAAGTGCTTTAATTGTCTTTTCAATTTGACTTTCCAATAGTGTATTGTACTTTCATGTTTATATTAAAATATCTGCCCTCTAAAGAATTATGGAGGGTAGAAGAGGCCGAGGTCGAGGACGAGAAACTAGATCCCTCTAAGAATGGAGAATAATGTATATGGATTAAGGACATGATATAAAGATTTAAGGTAAATACTCTTTACTTTTGAGTACCCTTATCATGGATGGTAGGACGTCAAATTTAAGGACAAAAAGAATGACTTTAAGAGAGGAATCTTATGTTTTCTTGTTAAGTTATTAGTTTGAAGTGCTCAAGATGATAAATTAGATTAGAGTAATTTATGTGCAACCTTTTATGGTTATACTTGCTAAGGATCTTGACTAGATGATTCTTGATATGTTAATGGGAGGATCTTGTGGTTTTGCTTGGAAAAGTTGGAAGCATTGTGGATCAAACGATGAGAGAATGTTGGTGGAAATTCGGTGTTGTGATGGCCAAAATAGGGGAGATAAATCGGCTTTGATTTTCACTTTTCCTTGGTTATTTTGGGCAAGTTATTGTTCAATGAACTTGTCAAAACATCAACTTTCACTTGTATATTGAAAGTAAACCAAAACCATGCCTTTTCTACTTTGAATTCTTCAAGGAGCAATTTCAGCCAACTTCTTAGATTTTTTGACATTAATTGGCAGTGACTTAGAGCTTGATTTTTATACCATTGAAAGCTCTATGAATTTAAGTTCAAATGCCACTGGTGGTATCCAAATATAACTTTCCTACTTGGAATTATGGTCAATTACTCAAATGATCTAATTCAAATCCGACGCCTTTCTACACTTGATTGCTGTTTTGATCTGAAATGTATGAATTTGATTCCAAAGTCTTCATATGAAATGTGACACGGTGTCCTAGCTTCAAAATGGCATGAAATGCCTCTCAATTCGATAAGTGAAGTGTGACAGCCCCACCTCTCCCTAGGGCGAACCCTAAGGTATCACCCAGCCTCTCACGGACTCACTCATGCATCCTTAGTTCAAATGTGCAAATAACAAAGTACATCGATATCCTCAAATCAATCAGTAACATTTAAACCCCAAAGTTTCCTTAACGAACCACAAACGCTCCAACTATAATTACAGATACAAAAGTTTATCCATCCAAAATTCCATTAGTACAATTCAAAATACAAGGGCTACATCAATACAAGATTAGGTCTCCAAACCAATCAACCTAGTGTAACCCTTGAAGCTTCGATCCTCAAATCCTACTAAGGAAAACAAAGTTGAAAGTGGATGAGCTAAAAGCCCGGAGCGGTCCCAATATCATACAAATCACACAAGATGGAGCAAAAAATATATCAAAGCACTCAATAGGTTAATATAATTCAGTTTAGAAGCATAAATGTATAAACACATAAACTGGAAATACCCAAAGAAAGGATACAGGTTCCACTGAAGTCAAGCAGTCCGCCTTGTTCAATACTCAACCTCCTACCTCCTTATAACTCCTAGTGGTAATACTCGAGTATACCGCATCTGCGTCCTAAGTACCAACCTACCCGATCAATCCGCTCGCTCGAATAGGTCGAGCAACGTAAGGGAAAGGCCTTATTCAGCCCATGTGGTAAAGTACACATGGCCTACATCATGCGCAAGTAATATACAAGCAATGGAAAAGCACACGCTTGACCAAGAGATATAAGTAGGTCGAAAGTGTGATAAAGTACACACTCGCCTTCACATAATTATTAAAAGCATTTAAACACGCCAACAGAGTAATTTATTCACAAACATGTAAGGAACACTCACCAACAGCTTGAGCGTAAACTAGACATGTAGAAGTCAAACACGCCACAATGTCCACTGACTCACCCGAACATGCAAATCAAACCATCAACCCTTTTGTTTCTATTTAAAGCAATCTTGTCGTAAGATTGAAGAAAACTATTTCAAAGGGAACCGACGCTACATGCATATGCCCTATGAACTAAGATCTCATAAAGGCTTATAAACACTTAAAATAGCAAAATAAGCACATATGTATGCGTAGGACGAAAACGGACAATGACAAATCGAAAACGGAAAACACACAGTGGAAGGTGAAAAAACAGTTTTGACCCCTTGTACGCCATTGCCCATATCTCAGGCTAAAAGTATCGGATTTGAGTGCACGAGGTGCCGTTTCGAAGCTAAGAGAACAAGCTACAACTTTCATGAAGACAACTTCAACCCAGATTTACTCTATCTAAGTCAAAAACGCAGAAACAGTTTCAGGAATTTCGCCGTCAGAATGTCCGACAGGCCAACTTCAAACGGACATAACTCAGCCACAAATCAAATCAAGAAATTCCAGATGCGTTGGAAATCTAGAACAAAGTATTATAACTTTCGTGTTTTGGCCAAAAGCTAAATCACAAAGGAACAACACCAAAACGACGCCAAAGTCGCTGCAGTCAAAATCCTGTTTTTTCCGTTCAATGCCCAAACGAATTTTTACGCAACCAAAACACATTCATGCAAATTCCATCGGCTCGCCTGCGATTACACACATGCAAAACAGCTCCTCACACACCTCACATCACTCCTAATCAGCACGCACATACACACACACACACACAACACACCACAAGTGGAATTCAAGAGCCCACCAACCGCCTCGAACTTACGCAAAGGGAATCCAAGAGCCCACCAAACTACTAAACATGCAATCCAACCTTAATTTCTACCATTAGCATTAAAGCCAAAACCCTAACCCTAACTCATGATCATGGCAAAGCATACATACATCAAATTCAACCATTCCAATCCATAACATCATTCCATAGGCTAAAAATAGTCATGAATCAAGCCATGAAAACTACCAAATCCTTCAATTTAAAATCTTCAACTCAACTCAAGCTTATAGGAAACTAGGAGAAACCTTTCTTGAGGTGGTTCTTGGTGAAACTTCAAGTGCTCAAGTCCAAGCTTCTCCTCCCAACTCCGAATCGAAATCGTACGGTTGAGAGTTGCAAAAATTTCCAAGTTCTCTTCCTTTTTTTTCCTCTTTTTTTTTCCCTCTTTTTCTTTCTTCCCTCACGGTTTTCCTTTCCTCTTCTTCCCTTGGTTTGGCCGGCAGCTATATGGCTTAAAAGAAGCCAAGAGATAACCTCAAAAGATTTTTCACTTGGTCAAATTTTGTCAAAATATCATGCCAAAAACCCTAGCAACTTAGGTCTTTTTCCACTCTTTCCCACATAACTTCTTTTCCTATCAAATTAGTCCATAAGTACTTAATTTAACCTAGCCCATCAAAGCTTAATTACCCCTACTTAGGCTACTAATCACTTAGGAATTGTAATCTCACTTCCTAATCATGCATTTACGCACGTAAAATCAAGAAACAACAAACTTGTCATTAAACGTAAAACTTAAATGTAGTTTCAAAACTAGGGTTTTACAAATCCAAACTAGGGTTTTGCATATACATATTAGGGTTTTCTCCCAATTTAGGGTTTTCGAAAAAAACTAGGGTTTTAATCAAATTAGGTTTTCAAACTTTGTACACAAAAAGTCAAAACCAAACACTTTTAAAAGCAAAACAAACCATATAAACACCTTGGCAAACCAAAATAACTATAATTAACATTATTTAATATTTTCCAGAAATTGGGAAAAATCGGGCCTCACAATCTCCTCCTTAAAAGAATTTCGCCTCGAATTCATACCTTCTACCACCTCACCGACCTTGAAATCTGGCCAAGAAGGTTATAGGTTCTCGCCGGTGCTCGGATCGGTTTCCTCCTTCAAGAACTTGTTGAGAAGTAGTTACATTTCCTTGGCGAATTACTTTCTCTCGCTTGTTTCCTTGGCTAACTTGATGGTCGGACTCCCACAACGCAAACATTTTCGCCTTTCACCCAACAAAGTTGTCCCGCAGGATTGCTTTTCCCACGATCCACAAGTTGGTTGGACAACCGTGGCTGACTTCCCGGTGTTTCGTGATCGGCCCTTCTTGTTTGTTCCCGTGATGAGCCCCTTCCGGTTGCTCCATCTTATGAGAAGGATAAGGAGGTAGTCTTATTCCACCTTCCTCTTCCAACTTTGGTGGTGGTACGCCTCTAGAAGTCTCAAGGGACTACCACTAGGTATATCTCTCTTCGGCTTGAAAGGCTTTCAGCTTGAGATTTTGTTATCTCGACTCTTTGGGCTTTCTCAAGGGCATGTAAATGTCTCAATTTGAGCCATGGAGCATCTTGAATTTCTAAGTTATGTCCCCAATAAACCGCCTTATTCTCTTTCACTGTAGTACCAGCCTGGGACAAATCTAGATAACCTCGTGAATTGAGTTTCATATTCAGCCACACTTAGGGTTCCTTGGCTAAGTTTTATAAAATCATCTTCTCTCTTTCTTGGACCAGTGGTGGAAGGAACTTTTCATTAAATGCTTGTACAAAATTCATCCAAGTTCTCTGAGTTTGTTCCCCTTCCCACTTATTTCGATAACATTCCACCATGCTCTAGCCCTTCCAAATTGGAACACCGCAAAGTTACTTGTCTTTCTTAGAATAATTCAAAGCATCAAAGATGTTCCTTATATTTTCCAACCACCTCTGCTATATCTGGTCGACCTCCAAAGAAACTTGGGAGAAAATTTTGAAATCTCTAGTGCCTTGTCTCTCCTTCTACTTGATTCACGGGTTTCCTTGTTGATTTCCGTTTTGGCCAGCCATTTGTGCTAACAAATCAGTCATACGCTGGATGGTCACTACCGATCATTAGCATCGCCCTTGCTTCACGATTATTTCCTCGACGATTCGCGGATCATCCCTAGATCCCTGGGTTGTTCTAGGCCACGCCCACGCCCACGCTTCACCTGCCTCGTTGCTGTTCCTTTCGCTTCCATGTTCATAGCTAATCTATATGCATATGTATATCAACCATACTAAACCATAATTAACTTCACACACACACAAGTAACAACTCTTAAAGCAAGTGGAGTAAACACATTTTCACATAGCACATTTCACAATACAGTTCACACTCGGCCATGTTCACGTTAGTACAAACTAGAACTCGTTAAACTAAAACACAAGTCACAGCCAAGTTGAGTACATATCAAGTCAAAAGTAGTAGACAAAAGTAAACAAGTCATCAACAAAATACACTGGCCCCAAAAGTAGAACATTCTACATCCCCATCCTATCATTCTCTTACAAAAGGTCAAAACCAATATGCACTGGATTAGTTAGACCCAAGAGATTCTCGTTCTCTAACACGCTCGATTTCATTTCCTATGCTAGATCCTCAAGGCTATCTTCTCCAACTCGCCTTAGTTGTTCAGGCTATCCGAGCCAAACGACATTGGCCTCTTGTAATTGTTCACGAAGGTTTCGACTCGTTGTTGCTCCTCGAGCACCCTAGTCTCTAACTCTTGAATTCGCCATTTGCTCGCATTTGCATTGACTAACCTCTGCCTCTCATCTACTATAGCTAGCACCACTTGATTGGGATATGAATATGTCCGCCAACAATCACACCGCCATCCACCCTACGCCCCTGAACAAATCAAGTTGAAATGGCTCACCGTGTCCCATTCAAACATAATGATCGAAGTCGCCCAGGCAGTCCTCTGCTCCATTTCCTTCCATTCCTACAATCACAACTAGAATTAGTGTTCTAGGTAAACTATTACCGTAAATCATATCATTTAACAGCTAACCTAATCCCAGCCCTGCACCCAAACGCGTTGGTACACCATGTAGATCAAACCTAAAGCTCGATACCTAACCGTGACAGCCCTCTCTCTAGGCTAACCTTGCTAAATGGGCAGCTCATCAGCCTCGCCGGACTCACCATGCATCCTTAGTTCAAATGCAAATAAAAAATACATCGATATCCTCAAATCAATCTGTAACATTTAAACCCCAAAGTTTCCTTAACTAACCACAAACGCCCCAACTATAATTACATATACAAAAGTTTATCCATCCAAAATTCCATTAGTACATTCAAAATACAAGGCTACATCAATACAAGATTAGGTCTCCAAACCAATCACCTAGTGTAACCCTTTAAGCTCTCGATCTCAAATCCCGCTAAGGAAAACAAAGTTGAAAGGGATGAGCTAAAAGCCCTGAGCGGTCCCTAATATCATACAAATCACACAAGGATGGAGCAAAAATATATCGCTAAGCACTCAATAGGTTAATATAATTCAGTTTAGAAGCATAAATGTAAAACACATAAACTGGAAATACCCAAAAGAAAGGATACAGTTCCACGAAGCCGCTGTCCGCCTTGTTCAATACTCAACCTCCTACTCTCCTTATAACTCCTAGTGGTAATACTCGAGTATACCGCACCGCGGTCCTGGTACCAACCTACCCGACCGAACTCGCCTCGAATAGTCGAGCAACGGAGGGAAAGGTCTTATTCAGCCCATGTGGTAAAGTACACATGGCCTACATCATGCAAGTAATATACAAGCAAATGGAAAAGCACACAGCTGACCAAGAGAATACAGTAGGTCGAGTGTGATAAAGTACACACTCGCCTTCACATAATTATTAAAAGCATTTAAACACGCCAATGAGCAATTTATTCACAAACATGCAAGGAACACTCACCAACAGTTGAGCTGTAAACAAGACAATGTAGAAGTCAAACACGCCAACGTCCACGGAATACTCACCTGAACATGCAAATCAAACCATCAACCCTTTGTTTCTATTTAAAGCAATCTTGTCGTAAGATTGAAGAAAACTATTTCAAAGGTAAACCGACGACGCATATGCCCTATGAACTAAGCTCTCATAAAGGCTTATAAACACTTAAAATAGCAAAAGAAGTACATATGTGCGCGCGACGGAAAAACGGACAATGACAATCAAAACGGAAAACACACAGAAGGTGAAAAACAGTTTTGACCCCTTGTAACGCCATTGCCCATATCTCAGGCTAAAAGTGTCGGATTTGAGTGCACAAGGTGCCGCTTTCAAGCTAAGAGAACAAGCTACAACTTTCATGAAGACAACTTCAACCCAGATTTACTCTATCTAGGTCAAAACGCAGAAACAGTTTCAGGAATTTCATCAGAATGTCCCGACAGGCCAACTTCAAACGGACATAACTCAGCGCTCACAAATCGAATCAAGAAATTCCAGATGCTGGAAAGCTAGAACAAAGGGCTATAACTTTCGTGTTTTGGCCAAAAGCTAAATCACAAAGGAACAACACCAAAAACGACGCCAAAGTCGCTGCAGTCAAAATCCTATTTTTTCCGCTCAATGCCCAAACGAATTTTACGAACCAAAACACATTCATGTAAATTCCATCGCTCGCTTCTGCGACAATTACACACATGCAAAACAGCTCCTCACACACCTCACATCACTCCTAATCAGCACGCACATACACACACTACACACACAACACACCACAAGTGGGAATTCAAGAGCCCACCAACCGTTCGAATTTACGCGCGGGTGGGAATCCAAGAGCCCACCAAACTACTAAACATGCAATCCAACCTTAATTTCTACCATTAGCATTAAAGCCAAAACCCTAACCCTAACTCATGATCATGGCAAAGCATACATACATCAAATTCAACCATTCCAATCCATAACATCATTCCATAGGCTAAAAATAGGCATGAATCAAGCCATGAAAACTACCAAATCCTTCAATTTAAAATCTTCAACTCAACTCAAGCTTATAGGAAACTAGGAGAAACCTTTCTTGAGGTGGTTCTTGGTGAAACTTCAAGTGCTCAAGTCCAAGCCTCCCAACCCGAATCAAATCAGACGGTTGAGAGTTGCAAAATTTCCAAGTTCTCTTCCTTTTTTTTTTTTCCTCTTTTTTTCCTCTTTTCTTTCTCTTCCCTCACGGTTTTCCTTTCCCTTCTTCCCTTGGTTTGGCGGCAGCTATATGGTTTAAAAGAAGCCAAGAGATAACCTCAAAAGATTTTTCACTTGGTCAATTTTATCAAAATATCATGCCAAAAACCCTAGCAACTTAGGTCTTTTTCCACTCTTTCCCACATAACTTTTCCTATCAAATTAGTCCATAAGTACTTAATTTAACCTAGCCCATCAAAGCTTAATTACCCTACTTAGGCTACTAATCACCTAGAATTGTAATCTCACCTCCTAATCATGCATTTACGCATCGTGAAAATCAAGAAACAACAAACTTGTCATTAAACGTAAAACTTAAATGTAGTTTCAAAACTAGGGTTTTACAAATCCAAACTAGGGTTTTGCATATACATATTAGGGTTTTCTCCCAATTTAGGGTTTTCGAAAAAAACTAGGGTTTTAATCAAATTAGGGTTTTCAAACTTGTAAACAAAGTTGAAGTCAAAACCAAACACTTTAAAAGCAAAACAAACCATATAAACACCTTGGCAAACCAAAATAACTATAATTAACATTATTTAATATTTTCCAGAAATTGGGAAAATCGGCCTCACATGAAGTTCTTAGAAAAGGAAGCAAAGTCGTTAACCTTTGCTCTTCAAGATTCTTTCCTTTACTTTTTTGGTTCAATTCATTTTCCTTGGTTCTAAATAACATTCTCACTCTATTCTTATATGTAGACGCTTGCCTTTAAAATATTTGTAAACTTTTCATTGATTTGCATCCAAGGCCTTGTGAGATTAGAATTGAGTTTGGAAAATTAAAGTTGGTAATGTTGAATGAGATATGGAAGTGAAAATTCCTGTTTCTTGTGGATCTAAAATTAGTGAAGGTCTTGTTATATCATGTTTCATATCAAGACTCAACCATGTTAAGAAGATGGACCCTGTGATTGTTGTGTTAAGGTGAAAATGAGTTTAATTAGTGAATGATCCTTTGTTACTTCGGATTAATTTATTAATGAGATATGTAGATTTGTCAATGTATGTAAGAGGATTGGTTCTTTGATTTACGTGAGAATTTGTGAGGCATACAAGGATTATTGGATTTGAATTATACCTCGATCAAAAAAGTGAATACCTTGTTGTAAAACCATTATGGATGGATTGATCTAGTATAAGTAATGAAAGTTCCTTTAAGATGAAATTATAAGAATATTGTCAATTGAAGACTAGTAAGGATATACACTAAGAGTGTTATCATCGACCAATATGGACAGCATGGATTTGTAGGGAGGCATAAGACCAACCATGACATTAGTGGCATTCATGGGGCTAGTACATAGCATTTAAACCTTATTCGGACTGCATTGTGATAAATTTATCAAGGGTACTATGGTACATTTAAAATTCGAGGAGAGCATGGATAGTGTTTTAAACCTTGTGGAAATACTAATTATAGGTTAAAATCCATAGGGAAGTGAATTTTGGTGGGAACATAATTGGGATGAGAGTTAACCGGCATATACAATGATCTGAGGACTTTAAGTGATGACTTCCTTATAAGAGTTGAACTTATACCATTGTCAATGCAATGAGTATTAGTATGGATATGAGAAGATATTGAAGATGATGACATGTTATCATACCTAAGAACATCATATGCAAATTATTGGTAAAAAATACAAAGGATTTGAGAATTAAGAAAATTCCTTTGGTTAAAAAATCCATGGAGGAATCATTGAATCAAGAAAGTAACTTGGGGAAAAGAAGAGAAGATTTGAAAAAAAATACCGTAGTCGCTTATACATAAGGTATGAATTTCGAGGTTCAAATTCTTTTTAAGTGTGAGAGATGTGAATGCCTCAAAATTCAAATTTTATTTTAAAATAAATAATAATATTTATATTATGATTATTCACTAAAATATTAGTGAATTTATGTTTTGACCAATTATTTTCTAATTTAGAGAATTTTCAGGATTTATTTGTCGGTATGCTCGAATCTGCCTAAACCTAAATTTTGTACCAAAAGTGATTAGTGACTTTAAAAGGAAATCGAGCATATGTAGATATTACTGAGATATATTTAAGGTTGGACAGTGTCGGAATGAGATAGAATAGTAAAGTTAGAAGTGTCACATGACGCAATGAAAAAAGTGATCAAAAGACCACTTTTCCTTAAAATAGGGAAAGGTAACCTTTTTGTCTCCTTAAAGCCTGACTTCTTGCTTCTTGAGCTTCACAATTTCAGCCACAACTTAGAGCTTAGAGAGAGAGAGGGAGGCCGAGAGCTCCAAGAGAAAAGAGAGAGAAAGCTTCAACTTTGTCTCTCCATCTTCTCTTCCCCAAATTTCTTGAAGTTGTGAGACCTCACTTGGAGGACTTTAGCTTGTTTCTTCTCCATTTCTTGGCTTCCTGTGAAATGGAGAGAGAGAGGGAGAGGTTGAACCTTGAGGGGAGAGAAAGAGAAGAAATAAAGCTTGTTTGAGTGTGTTTCTTGATCCCGAGTTCTTGGTGGAAATCACCATCAATTCAAGCATCGGTTAAGGTTGGAACTTTGAGTTTCTAAGCTCGTGAGTATCACTCATGGGAGGGCTCACAAGATCTTGTTTAATCTTGTTAGATCTAGAAAGATCTAAAGGTATAAGACCCGAATCTCTGATTTAGCTTGGTTAGTGTTAAATATAGTAGATCTATGGTTCATTTTGCTAAGAATGCATGTATGAAGCATATGAGTTGGGCTCTTAGATTCCCAACTTAGGTAACGGACTTGAGGTGACTTTTAGGTAGGGAATTTGAGGACCGATTGTGGATGTGTTTGATATGTGAATTGAGTTCATTCTATGGTTAGAAAGTAGATTTTGTAGTTGAAAATATTGAAGGAAAATGATAAGGGATGGCCGAACCATACTTGGCAATTTTGAAGTGTGATTCAAAATTTTACGATGTTTATTGAAGAGATTTTGCTTAAATGTACATGTATTATGTTCGTCTATGAGAAAATGTTCTAAAAGAGTTAAAATCTTGAAATTTTATGGTGAGAAATTGAATTTCACTAAACTTTGAGGGAAAAGTACAATTTTGGATAAATTGGAGGATTCGAGATACTTTAGCCAATTTTCATGAATTTTGTGTATTGAAAACTAGTGAAAATTGTTTGAAAAGTGTGTTAGAATTTTGGATTAAATTATAGTGTTAAGTGTGAGCTCAAATGAGTGATTTGGAGGTGAAAAACCTCACTTTAAATCATTTTGCTAAAGATTAAAAATCGCCTAAAAGGAGTGCATCGATAGAGTTATTGTTTATGTAAAAATTTAGATTTGCAAATGGAATTTTGTAAAATGAGTTTCGACTCGAGTGATTACTTGTCATTGAGCAGAGTTGATGGAATTTTGTAAAGAACTTTGATAAGACAAGTGAATGAATTATTTGAGTTTAGTTTCACTGTTTGTGAAGCGTTATTTATTCCTTTTCATGATAATAGGAGGTGTGGAAGGACTTGAACCAGATCCCACCTTGGAAAATGAACTTAACTACTATGGTGAGTTTCAATGTGTGTTATGTGCTTATGTGAATGTGATTCAAAATGTGTTAGACAAGTGATTTGATGTGAAATTGGGTTTTCAAACCATTAAGTGCGGTGGTGTATACTTCATCGCACTTACCTTTATTTGAAATAAAAGAAAAGTGAAAGTATTTTGCAGTGAATTGTATGCGTATGTGAAAGATCAGGAAATTCCTGAGACCTATCGGTGAGCCCTTCGACTCGAACCGGAGGCTAGGTCTAGGTCGAGAAGAAAGTGGACGAAAGCATGGTTAATTCAAGAAAGTGAAGGCAAGAAATACAATGAAGTGCAAAATATACCAGACTTTGCATATGGACTTGTCTTGGAAATGAATAATAAACCAGTGATATAAAGTGAAGTGATGTGATATAAAGTGAAGTGAAGTAGCGAAGTGCTGAGTCGAGTCCCATGGGGTTTGGAGGAGTAAGGAGAAAGTGAAGGTCTACATGGTTTATGTGTAAGAAAGTTGACGGAGTGTCAACTACCTGTCTCAAGATCAAGCCAGGACCTCACCTGAGAGCCCCTATATCTCCTTTATTGTTAAGAGCTTTCATGTGTTTATTGTTAAATTCAAATTTGAAGTGAAATGTCATAAAAGGCTAATGTGGTCAGTTGGAACTCACCGCTTTAGCTTACTCTTTCCATTTGTTTTCTTAACAGGACCTAGAACCCCAAAGAAGGAGCCAACCTTAGATTTAGGGTTTACTTTTGTATTACAACCAAAATTGGATATTGAGAGTGTATGGAGAATTGAATGTTTATGTAAGTAAGATATGTAATTTGGGATTGTGAAACTGAAGTATTGTATTTGTAAATTGTTATTTGGTTTAGATTTGTGGTTGGAAATTTTAGTTTGGTATATTAGTGATCATTATGTGTGAGAGTCCAAAGGAGAAGGTGCTGTCATGATACCTGGGTAGGAAAATGCCTAGGGAGAACCTGGGCTTTGCCAGCTTGCCTTTTGTTTTGTGATGCAAATGTTACGTAGATATTTTCAACCTTCTTCAAATCTTAAGAATAATAAATATTTACCTTAATGTCAATCCTTTGGGAGGTGATCCGATGGCATCTTTATTAATATATTTCATTTCATATATTGTATTTAATTTTTTTCTACTATTGCTAAGAGTGTTTATGCAACACAATTTCCATGGAATTTGTTCTTTGGTAATGACTTTATTGGTTAAGAAGCCAAACAGGAACATTTTAAAGAGGATGAAGAGCAATCAAATTTAGTTGGTGAATGTTGCAAAAAAATTTTTTTGCAAATGATGTGAAAGATTTAATAACTGTATTCATCAAACATTTGAGGTTGTCATTGTTTTCCTTTTTCTATTTGACAGTAATCAATGGTTGAATGTTCTTTGCACTTGATCAATTTTGTTGAAGAAATTCTTTGCTATGTATCTAAGTCTAATGATTTCTAACATTGTTTGGTTTGATAATGGCAGTAGTAGCATAAACAAGAGTAGCAACCTCATTAGTATTTGGACTCAAGTTCAGTACTTGAACTTTTTATGTCTAAGAATTAGGCTATTTGGAAATAATTGATGATGTTTTCTTTATTTTGGCTGAAAGTCTTTTTCGGCTAATTCTTTTACCTCTTATCAAGTTGACAGTAGTTGGAGTCTTGTTTTGTATGGCTATTCATCCAAATTCGGTAGTCTAATGTTGTAATAGCATATTTTCTGACTAAAGTCAATTCTAATGCATATAATATTTTATTTTCAATGCAGTGCAGCCTAATATTTTCAATGCAGTATGCATACACAAATGGGATCTACTTTTGTTTGACCATATTTGTGATGCTTTTGCTTAAGAGTTCATGCTATTTTTGATTCAATTTTATGGAGAAACTTGATATATTGAACTATTCATATTTGTAGATGGTAGGATCATCCAATCAGAGGTACATGTATGGATGTTATACAAATTAGATGTTGTAATTATGAGTTCGCTTTGTGGATTTGCATTAGTTGTTGACTTTAGTAGAAATGGTTTGCTGCGTTCATGTTTTTGGTTTTATCATGTTTGTCCTAATAAAAATTCATTTGGTAGTTTCCATAGTATAGAGCAACAATTACTGGAATCCTACCATCCAATTTACAAAACCGATCTTCTGTTACAACCTGCAGTTGTCACTCATACCTCAAGCGACAATATAACTCACTGGACTACCTAGTCAAGTTAGTGATGAAAAAAAAGTTGTCACTAATGGCGTTGTAAAAGTAGTGACGACTTCTTGTTACTGTTTAGTCTCAACAGTGACAACTAGAAAGGCTATAGGCATGACAAAACAGCATATTTAATGACAACATCAGCTATCGTTGAAGTTTTATGCAATATTGACAACAAGAAGTCATCACTAATGGGAAACCTTCAGTGACAACTTTTTTGTTTTATCAATAAGAGACTTTTGTGATGATGATTCAATGTCGGGAGGTGACAACAATTTTTTCGTCACTAATTGTAATCAATGGCAATATTTCGGCTTTGACACTAATAGCCTATTTTCTTGTAGTGTCATCAAATAATTGATATATCAATTTTTGAGAAAATTGCTATGATTGATGTGGCAAATGAGGATTGGAATACTTTGGAGAAGATGTACAAAGGGATTGATAGGGTTCAACAAAATAATTTGACAATGTTGAAGAGGAAGTTTAAACTTGTAAACAACAAAGAAGTTAGAATCTATTAGATCATATTTTTCTGGTTCGTTAGATAATAAAAAACAAGATAGCACTTAATCAGTATGAGCTCCTTGTTAGAACATTTATTGAGAAAGTACTTTGCACCCTACTCTTGACATTTGACATGTGGTAGCTGTAATCCAAGATATGAAATATTTGGAGAATTTGAGTATTAAAGATTTACAGAGGTCATTACTTCTATATGAACAAAGAACTAATGGGATGTTGGAAGATACCATAGAGAAGGATACAGTAGAAAAGGTGTTATAGACGTAAATGAATTTGAGAAATGCTAATCAAACCAAGGAGCAAGATGAAGTCAGTCAGAGAAATAGAGATGGTTATAACAACAGAGGTCATCGTGGTTGTAACAATAGAAGTGAGGAGGTACATTAAATCATGGACATGGTTTAGATAATAATTTTAATTTTAGAGGTGGACCTAGTAATAGTAGATGTGGTAATTTTGGCAAAGGAAATAATTTTAATAAGAATAATTTTTAAAATAATTTTGGTTACAGGATTATTTGATATAATTATGAAAAATTTGATCATAGACAGTTTGAATGTAGATTTGGAGGAAATGTAAACAAAAAATTTTAGACTAATGTTGTTGACAATCAAGTTCAGGATAATAACTAAAAATCTGAAACTTTATTATTAGCTTGTAATGTTTTTAATGTAGTTGATAAAAATAAATGATACTTGGGTATGGGTTGTAGTAATCACATATCAGGAAAGAAAGAATTATTTGTTGACATTGATGAATCTGTCCATGATAAAGTTATGTTTGTAAATAGCATTTGTTTTACTAGCATATGGAAAGGAAAAAATCTCTAGTAACTTGAAAAATAGGTCTATTGGTTTTATTTCTAATGTTTTCTATGTCCTTCGATTGTATCATAATTTATTGAGAATGGGTTAGTTGTCTAAAAAGAAATATACATTTGTATCAGGAATAGTATTGCACTATTTCTGATGAAAATATTAGAATGATTGCCAGTGTATCAATGACTCTAGATCACTTATTTTCATTAAATTTGAATATCAAATTTTTTTTTCTATTTGAGTATGGTAATAGATGATAATAATTGGTTATGGCATACGCTATTTGGTCATTTAAAATTTGAGAGTTTGAAAATTTTGACCAATAAAAGAATGATTGGTAGGCTGCCTAGTATTAAAAAACCTGACAAAAATTGCGATATGTGTGTTTTGAAAAAGCAACATAGGGATTCTTTTTAGACAGGCAAATTTTGGACCGTTAGAAGACCATTGAAAAATTATTTGTTTAGATTTATGTACTATGGAGATTTCTTTCAATGGTGATGGCAGGTACTTTATTGCATTTATTGATGATTTTAGCTAAAAAGTCTAGGTGCTTTTTTTAAAAGAAAAAATCTGACACCCATGATGCTTTTAAAATTTTTAAGAATTTTGTTGAGAATTAGAGTGGCTGCCAAATTAAAATTTTAGGAACAGATAGGGGTCAAGAATATTTGGTGCGCGATAATTTTCTTGAGAAAGATAGTAAACAATATAAGTTGACTACTAGATACACTTCATGACAAAATGAACTAGTAGATAGGAAGAATAGGACAATTATGGCTATGGTAAAGTGTATGCTAAGTTGAAAAGTATGCCAAAGTTCTTTTAGACAGAAGTAGTTTTTTGTGTAAATTGTATTTTAAACAAGTGTCCTACTAGAAGCCTTTTCGGTAAAACTCCTAAAGAAATTTGGAGTGGTAGAAACTGTTTGTTGGTCATCTCAGAGTATTTGGATGCATTGCTTACTCGCATGTACCATATCAATTAAAGAAGAAACTTGATGATCAAGGGGAAGGGGAGAAATCTGTCTTTATTGGTTACAATGAAATTTCTTGAACTCATAGGTTGTATAATCCTATGACATAGAAGGTGATAGTGAGTAGAGATGTGACTTTTTATAAAAGAGATATTTGGGACTAGTCTATTGGAGATCCCAAAACAGTAGAGATAACTTTAAATTATCAGCAAGAGAAGCCTAACAATAATGTTCAGCCATCACCAGTTGCTAAGGATCCACAAATTGAGTTAACTAGATGTCCACAGCATCATTGACAAATGCCAACTCGTTTACAAGATCATGTGGCTATTCCAGATGATGTTTTTCTGAGGAAGATATTATTAATTTTGATTTATTTGTAGATAGTGATCCAGTAGTGTATGAGGAGGTAGCCCGTGCTGATTGTTTGGTGAAAACAACGGATGAAAAAATTCATGCCATTAAAAAAAATGATACCTTGGAGTTTATTTCTCTTCCAATTGGTAAAAAAGTCATTGAAATGAAGTGGGCATCCAAGACAAAGTTTAACCCTAGTGGAGAAAAGGATAGGCACAAGGCAAGACTAGTGGTGAAGAGGTACAACTAGAAACTCGGGATTGATTATTTTTAGGTGTTTGCACCTGTTGTTAGGTCTGATACAGTCACATGATAATTTCTCTAATTGCCTAAAATAACTAGATTTATCAAATAGGTATCAAGTTAGTTTTCATGAACGGAGTACTCAATGAAAAATATATGTAAAGCAGTTTGCAAGCTTTGTCAGAAGATGTCAGGAAAATAAAATGTACAAGTTGAAGAATGCCTTAGATGGATTGATCCAAATCTTGAGAATATGGTATACAAGAATCAATTTCTATTTTCTAAACTTGTGGTTTTCAGAGGTCTCCGTATGAGCACAATTTATATGTTAAATCTTCTGCTAGTGGTTATATTTTTATTGTGTGCTTGTACATAAATGCTTTGATTTTTACAAGAAATGATCTCGAGATGCTTATAGAGTTTAGGGAAGCCATGATTAAGCAATTTGAGATGACAGATAGAAGACTCATGTATTATTTTTTAGGAATTAAAATTTTTCAGTTTGATAATGGGATTTTTATTTCTCAAAACAAATATGTAGGTGATATCTTGAAGAAGTCCAAGATGGATACAGCAAAACCAATTCTGACTTCTATTGAACAAAAATTGAGATTATCTAAGAAGGGTGCTGGTGGATATGTGCATCTCACTTACTTTGTGCCAGCGACCCCACCCATTACCAGGCACCAAAGGGCTTGGATCGCCTAGCTCTGCATGAGGTTCGATAACAAAAACGATAAACGCGTCAAATTCTCACCAAAAGATGATAGGTACATTATATATATACATAATATCCACTACAAGACCACAAGTGTTAGGGTACAACTCCCAACAAGGTTTCTCACACCGCTATCCAAAATACAATATACATTGCCAAAACCCTAACCCAAGCAAAGTACTAAAACTAAAGGCTACACTATGCCTCCCAGCGTCAATTCAGCTTCAGCCCCGCTAAGGAAAACAAATTGAAAGGGGTAAGCTATATGCTTAGTGAATAATCGAGGAGGGTGCATGTAAATCACATTACCACAAATTTTTCAAATCAATAGCAAAAGTAACATCACAAATAAGGATCTGGTGGCTTCAAAGCCATTTCCATTGAGTAATAATGTCATTGAGATCCCAAAAGCATTGAGATCAGACCATCTATTCGGTCGGAAAAAAATAACATTTACCATTGAGTAATAATGTCATTGAGATCCCAAAAGCATTGAGATCAGACCATCTATTCGGTCGGAAAGAAATAACATTTACCATTGAGACCCCAAGGCAACCCCTTGAGATCAAACCACCCAAGTGGTCAGAAATAACATTTACCAATGAGATCCCAAGGCAACCCCCTTGAGATCAAACCATCCAAGTGGTCAGAAATAACATTGAGACCCCAAGGCACCCCTTGAGATCAAACCATTCAAGTGGTCAAAAATAACATTTACCAATGAGACAAGGCAACCCTTGAGATCAAACCACCCAAGTGGTCGGAAATAATATCGACATTGAGACCCCAAAGGCACTTGCCAGGATCAGACCATCCACATGGTCACTCATCACCAAAATATCATATGTACAATTTATATATTATCCATCATATGCATTCGTATATCACACATCATATGCATTCGTATATCACACAACACGTACATTCAAGAATCATATATGGATCTTTGGTCGAGTGCGATAAAGTACACCCTCGTCCAAACATCCACTTAACACATTTCACATTATATTCACAGATAAAGTCCTAATTACTCACCAACAGTAGTACAAAAGCAAAGAGGTTAGAAAAGTTCTCCGGTCTCCTCGACCCCGTCACTTCCTGTGAAAAGTCGAGCCAGAAAATTACTCAAACAATCACTAAAAGCCAAAGCGCCAAAACCACTTAGAAACACTTAAAACAGCAAATAAGGTACATACATGGGTGTTCGACCAAAAACGGACAAGGGCGGGACGAAAACGGAAAACACACACTAAAAGGTGTAAAAAAACAGTTTTGACACCCTGTGCGCCTTTACTCATAAATCAAGCTACAAGTATCGGATTAGAGTGCACGAGGTGCCGTTTCGAAGCTAAGAGAACAAGCTATAACTTTCAAGAAGACCATTTCTGCCCAGATTCTCTCTAACTAGGTCAAAAATGCGAAAACACTTTCAGAAATTTTCCCGTCAGAAATTCCGACAGGCTAGATTCAAACAGTCATAACTCAGCGCTCACAAATCCAAATCAGGAAATTCCAGCGGCGTTGGAAAGCTAGAATGAAGGGCTATAACTTTCGTGTTTTGGCCAAAGGCTAAATCCAAAGGATCAACACTGAAAACGAGGCTAAGTCGCTGGTTCGTCATCCCTGTTTTCAGTTTTAGCAAAACTCAATGCTTCCAATCAAACACACACATGCAAACTCATCGACTTCGAATCGACAACAAACATGCAACCGCAGCTTTACAACATCCCACAATACCCTCAACACACACACATATGTAACCTTAAAGTTCCTAAACTTGAGCCAACATTTCACCTTCCAACAATTCCACCACATCCGAGCTACATCAATGCATACCTGAAACACTCATTTACACACTAATAGAAACAATTATGGAACATTAAACCAAGAACCCTAAACTTGTTCAAGCTGGCCGAAACTTGAAGCATGCAACTCATCCAAATTTACACCATAATTTCACAAGTTAAGCTAAGAACAAGCATTAATTGCACCCAACCATCAATCACAAGCATTACTTCCAACATCAAAGCTCGAAATTAAGAACCCTAACCCTAACCCTAACTCAAATTCATGGCTAGGCATAAATACATCGAAATTAACCAAACCACTCCGTAGAATCATCTCAAAAGCTATCAGTGGCCATGAATGAACCCAAAACAAGAACAAAATCCATCATTTTCATCAACTTCAAACAAATTCCAGCTTATATAAAAAAAAGAAAATACCTTCTTGGCTTATGTTCTTGATGAAATTACAAGCCCCAAGCTAGCCTTCTTATCCTCCTAACTCAACTTCAAGATTGGATGGTTGAAACTTGCAAAATCCTCAAGCTTTTCTTTCTTGTTTTCCTCTCTTTTTCTCTCTTTTTTTCCTTCTATTTTCTTCCCTCTTTTCTCCTTGCTTGGCCGACTTTCTTGTCTTCCTTTTGCTAAGAGATTAAGTCTCTTAGATATTTGTTTTGTTAGTCAAAATTTGGTCCAAGTCCAAGTCAAAGTTGTCATGCTCAAATCAACCTAGAAACTTAAGCTATTTTCCACTCTTGCCCAAGTAATTTTCTTTCCTATCAAACTAGTCCATAGGTGCTCAATTTAACCTAGCCTATCAAAGCTTAATCACACTTACTTAGGCTACTAATCACCTATGCACCTAATCTCTCTTCTTGCACATGCTTTAACACACGATAAAATCAAAGAAATAACCAACTTGTAGTTGGACGTAAAACTTAAATTTATTTTCAAAACTAGGGTTTCTGAATCAAACTAGGGTTTTCATATATACAAATTAGGGTTTTATCCAAATTTAGGGTTTTCGAAACAAATTAGGGTTTAAATGCAAATTAGGGTTTTCAAACTTGTAAAACAAAATAATTAAAAAACATTTTAAAAGTAAAACAAACCATATAAACACCTTGGCAAACAAAAATAACTAATATTTAACATTATTTAATATTTTTCAAATATTGAGAAAATTAGGCCTCACAATCTCCCCTCTTAAGACTATTTAGTCTCGAAATAGTACCTTGATTGAATCTGTGGTCCATCTTCTGGCTGACCCATTGCGTAAACTCTTGCCGGTACCAACTGTCGATTACCCCCTGCATTTGTCGGCTTGGTAGTGGGCCCTTCTTTTGGCATCTGGGACCGAGAAATCAAGTGCTTGAACTACCACAACGGCTAACACTTTGATTTTTCTTCCACGGTTATCTCGTTGTGGTTAGTGGCCCCAAAAAACCACATGGCGTTCCAAAACCTGGTGTCGTACCCATTGGATCTTCTTTCAATTTCTCTTCCTACCTGTCCTCTCCCAAGGTTTCCTTGGTTTGGGATTCTGGGTCTAGTTCACCACTCGCCGCCTCGGGTTGGTGGCTTACCTCTCGAACTTTGTTCAATAGTGTAGGTGCTTGTTTCAGGTTGTTTCCTCTTTCTATCGTGAAAGTCCTTTCTTGAACCTTGGCTCTTTCAATTAGTTGCTTTCTCAAGAGCTTGACCAAATGTTTCCAAGTGGGCTGCCTTAATGCCTCTTGTATCTCCGTTTAATCCTTGGACAGTGAATTCTCTTACGCTTTCGGTGGTCACTAACTCGGGAACAAAACGGGAAAGTTTGGTGAACTGCGTTTCATATTTTGCCACACTTTGAGTTCCTTGGCGTAGTCGGATAAACTCGTCCTCCCGGCGCTCTTGGACAATAGGCGGTAAGAACTTCTCATTAAACTCTCGGGTGAAATTGACCCATGTCCACGGGGTTTGTTCCCGATCCCACTTGACTCGAATTACATTCCACCAGGCTCGAGCTGCCTCTTCAAATTGGAAAGCGAGAAAGCTATCGTAAGCTCTTGAATATCCTAAAGGCGGCAATATGTCCATCATCCTATCCAGCCAACTCTATTCACGTCGGGTTAGGTCCATAGAAATTTAGGTGGAAAAAACCGGAACCGTTCCAAACACGGTCCTCACCCTCATGATTATTATTGTGATGATTATTTCCCGACCTTGATTACTGGCGGTCCTACCGTTCAGATGGAAGTCAGCCATCCATTTGGATAGCGGTAGCGACACAGTCTCTGTCTCATTCCCTGTTCTCTCTTTCAAGGTTCGACCCGACCTCGACCTCTACCTCGTCCACTTGGACCACCGGTTTCCATAGGTTTAGTTAAATGTGCTCTATTATAAGCAACATGTAATAACAAGAGTTGAATATATGGTACAAGAAAGCACAATAAAGCATCAAAGAGCACTCACCAAAAAATATAAACAAGCATACACCAAAATATACAGTCACCAAGCGGTTATAGCGGATCCAAAGGTTCTACTTCCACGAAAAGCCAACTTCATTTCCATCACTATTGTTTTAAAACATTTCAAAGACAGGCGTATTCAAGCACCAAAACAAGCTTCGGGTTTTATCACACCAAGGTTAGCCACCAGTAAATCAACCCAAGCCCGTTCTTACACGACATACTAGCTCAACCATACAAAGAACATACAAGGACCATATATAAATACACATGTATATACAAGTCCATAAAATATGCATCACATCACCGGTCGGTTAATACAAAATAACTATTTACACAAGCACGCCACTCTAAAACATTACCGGACAACCGCGGAATCCTCTGGAATCTCACTTCCTTACCACTAAGTCCACGGTTACCGGCATCTCATCTTACTAGATATACTCAATCCTATAATATACTCCCACCCCAAGTTCTCTAACCTAGGCTCGATTACCAAGCTGTGACGACCCGCGGTACCAGTACCAAAGGGCTTAGCGGATCTTGCCTAGCTCTCCGGACTTCGATAACAAAAGCGATAAGGCGTCAAATTCTCACCAAAGATGATAGGTACATTATATATATACATAATATCCACTACAAGACCACAAGTGTTAGGGTACAACTCCCAACAAGGTTTCTCACTATCAAAATACAATATACATTGCCAAAACCCAACCCAAAGCAAGTACTAAAACTAAAGGCTACTATACTCCCAGCGTCAATTCCGCTTCAGCCCCCTGCTAAGGAAAACAAATTGAAAAGGGGTAAGCTATATGCTTAGTGAATAATCAGGAGGGGGGGTGCATGTAAATCACATTGCCACAAATTTTCAAATCAATAGCAAAAGTAACATCACAAATAAGGATACGGGTGGCTTCAAAGCCATTTCCATTGAGTAATAATGTCATTGAGATCCCAAAAGCATTGAGATCAGACCATCTATTCGGTCGGAAAAAAATAACATTTACCATTGAGTAATAATGTCATTGAGATCCCAAAAGCATTGAGATCAGACCATCTATTCGGTCGGAAAAAAATAACATTTACCATTGAGACCCCAAGGCAACCCCTTGAGATCAAACCACCCAAGTGGTCAGAAATAACATTTACCAATGAGATCCCAAGGCAACCCCCTTGAGATCAAACCATCCAAGTGGTCAGAAATAACATTGAGACCCCAAGGCACCCCTTGAGATCAAACCATTCAAGTGGTCAAAAATAACATTTACCAATGAGACCCCAAGGCAACCCCTTGAGATCAAACCACCCAAGTGGTCAGAAATAATATCGACATTGAGACCCCAAAGGCACCCCTTGGGATCAGACCATCCACATGGTCACTCATCACCAAAATATCATATGTACAATTCATATATTATCCATCATATGCATTCGTATATCACACATCATATGCATTCGTATATCACACAACACGTACATTCAAGAATCATATATGGATCTTTGGTCGAGTGCGATAAAGTACACCCTCGTCCAAACATCCACTTAACACATTTCACATTATATTCACAGATAAAGTCCTAATTACTCACCAACAGTAGTACAAAAGCAAAGAGGTTAGAAAAGTTCTCCGGTCTCCTCGACCCCGTCACTTCCTGTGAAAAGACCCAAAGACGCCAAAACCACTTAGAAACACTTAAAACAGCAAATAAGGTACATACATGGGTGTTCGACCAAAAACGGACAAGGGCGGGACGAAAACGGAAAACACACACTAAAAGGTGTAAAAAAACAGTTTTGACACCCTGTGCGCCTTTACTCATAACTCAAGCTACAAGTATCGGATTAGAGTGAACAAGGTGCCGTTTCGAAGCTAAGAGAACAAGCTATAACTTTCAAGAAGACCATTTCTGCCCAGATTCTCTCTAACTAGGTCAAAAATGCGAAAACAGTTTAAGAAATTTTCCCGTCAGAAATTCCGACAGGCTAGATTCAAACAGTCATAACTCAGCGCTCACAAATCCAAATCAGGAAATTCCAGCGGCGTTGGAAAGCTAGAATGAAGGGCTATAACTTTCGTGTTTTGGCCAAAGGCTAAATCACAAAGGATCAATACGAAAAACGAGGCTAAAGTTGCTGGTTCGTCATCCCTGTTTTTCAGTTTTACGCCAAAACTCAATGCTTCCAATCAAAACACACACATGCAAACTCATCGACTCAATGCGACAACAAACATGCAAGCAGCTTTACAGCGTCCACAATACCCTCAACACACACACATATGTAACCTTAAAGTTCTAAACTTGAGCCAACATTTCACCTTCCAACAATTCCACCACATCGAAGCTACATCAATGCATACCAACACTCATTTACACACTAATAGAAACAATTATGGAACATTAAACCAAGAACCCTAAACTTGTTCAAGCTGGCGAGCTTAGCATGCAACTCATCAAATTTACACCATAATTTCACAAGTTAAGCTAAGAACAAGCATTAATTGCACCCAACCATCAATCACAAGCATTACTTCCAACATCAAAGCTCGAGAATTAAGAACCCTAACCCTAACCCTAACTCAAATTCATGGCTAGGCATAAATACATCAATTAACCAAACCACTCCTAGAATCATCTCAAAAAGCTATCGGTGGCCATGAATGAACCAAAACAAGAACAAAATCCATCATTTTCATCAACTTCAAACAAATTCCAGCTTATATAAAAAAAAGAAAATACCTTCTTGGCTTATGTTCTTGATGAAATTACAAGCCCCAAGCTAGCCTTCTTATCCTCCTAACTCAACTTCAAGATTGGATGGTTGAAACTTGCAAAAATCCTCCAAGCTTTTCTTTCTTGTTTTTCCTCTCTTTTTCTCTCTTTTTTTCCTTCTATTTTCTTCCCTCTTTTCTCCTTGCTTGGCCGACTTTCTTGTCTTCCTTTTGCTAAGAGATTAAGTCTCTTAGATATTTGTTTTGTTAGTCAAAATTTGGTCCAAGTCCAAGTCAAAGTTGTCATGCTCAAATCAACCTAGAAACTTAAGCTATTTTCCACTCTTGCCCAAGTAATTTTCTTTCCTATCAAACTAGTCCATAGGTGCTCAATTTAACCTAGCCTATCAAAGCTTAATCACACTTACTTAGGCTACTAATCACCTATGCACCCTAATCTCTCTTCTTGCACATGCTTTAACACACGTAAAATCAAAGAAATAACCAACTTGTAGTTGGGCGTAAAACTTAAATTTATTTTCAAAACTAGGGTTTCTGAATCCAAACTAGGGTTTTCATATATACAAATTAGGGTTTTATCCAAATTTAGGGTTTTCGAAGCAAATTAGGGTTTAAATGCAAATTAGGGTTTTCAAACTTGTAAAACAAAATAATTAAAAAAAACATTTTTAAAAGTAAAACAAACCATATAAACACCTTGGCAAACAAAAATAACTAATATTTAACATTATTTAATATTTTTCAAATATTGAGAAAATTCGGGGCCTCACATACTTTAATAGTTTGGTAGGGAGTTTGATTTATTTAACATCTATGAGTCCAAATATCAATTTTGATATTGGTTTGATTATTAGGTTCATGAAAAATCCACGTCAGTCATATTTGCAAGTGGCTAAGAGGTTTTAGGCATATTAGAGGTGCTCATAATGACGACATATTTTATCCAGTAAATGATCTAGTTGAACTTGTTAGTTACATGGACAATGACTGGACAGATGATACAGTTGAGAGGAATAGTATTTTGAGATGCGCATTTTTTATTAGTTTAGTAGCATTTTCCTGGAGTTCGAACAACTAGTAGATGAATGCGTTGTTTTCAGCAGAGACAAAGTATATTGCAACAATTAATGGTGCTATTCAAGTTTCGTGGTTACATAGCATGTTTGGTGTTCTACAACACAAGCAAGTGGATCTTATGAAAATTTATTGTAATAGCAAGTCAGCAATTGAGCTGTCCAAGAACCTAGTTCTTTATGGGCGTAGCAAGAATATTGATGTCAAATATCATCTTATGCATGAGTTGGTTCGAGAGAAGGAGATTGAAATTGATTATTACAGTACTGAAGAGCAAGTTGCATATTTTTTCACAAATGCGTTGAGAATTGAGACGTTTATTAAGTTAAAGAAGATGTTGGTGTCGCGCCCCATTTTTTCGATATGGTATAATGGTATGGAAAAAGAGGGAAAAGATTTTTGATTTTTGAAAATGAAAGGGAAAGGGGTCATGGGACTATAAAAATGCGACGGTTTGGACCCAAAAACAAAAGTCTAGAAAAGGGTTTTTAGAAAAAGTTTGGAGTCGCCACTTGGTATGGAGTTTAGGTGTACCAAGTCACCCAAAAGATTTAATTAATGAAAATAAACAAAGAAAACCCTTTTTAGACGACTCCAGGTCTTTGAAAACTAGAGAAAAGGTTAGGGTCACGGTTGAAAGAAGGGAAGGCAAAGATTCGATGTTACTCGTCTCTAAGACACCCTTCTAACCTAGCCAAAGCTAGTTGCAAGATTTAGTTGAAAATTTCCTAATTTCTAACTTTAAAATTTATCACATTTGGATGTTGTCTATATGGATGCAAAACCTAGACCTAATGTTGGATCGGGAGGGGCAAATGTCTCATTGAGGTGTGATTGGAATTGATCACATTAGTTGTGTCATCCAATTTTGATCCCTCGAGGAGGTCACGAAGAATGCAAATGATGAGACTCGAACAAATGGAAAGTAGGGTTTTCAAAATGCAATTTTTATAAAGTATTAAGAGGAAAGAAGTTGGGTTTTTGAAAAGGTCACTTTTAAAGTGCAAAGAGGAATTTGAATTTCCAAAAAGATGCAATTTTAAGAAATGATTTTTGACTTTGAATTTGCTAAAACATGAAGAAGAGAGTTGATTTTTAAAGAATGAATTTGATAGCGTTTAAAATAATGCATATGTATGTCCTAAAGAGGGAAAATGCAACATAATGGGTGCGGGGGACTAAATTCGTGACTTTAATTCTTCCTTTTCATAGAAGGAAATAAAAGCGTGCTAAGGCTAGGAAGCCATACTCGCTCTTTTCCCTATTTCAAAGGGTAATGCCTTAAATGCACTAATCTAATAAAAAGAAAACTAAATGAGATGTTTCACACACGGGGTGGGATAATAGTGACATGCAAAATGGGAAAGAAAACTCTAAAAGTGAAAAGTGTGTGAAATTTGTATCTAATGCATGAATGGCGTTTAAGGGTCTAGCATTGGACTAGCCTAGTCAAAGGTTCTCACTAACATTGGATTAGTGAGAAATCGAAGGAAGCCACAGCTAGCGTTGGACTAGTGTGGTGGCGTCAATATATTTACACAATAAACATGTAGACATGATAATAAAGCAAATAAACACATAAAACACATAAACACGTAACACGTAGGCATAATATCTAAATGCAAGGCCCTAGGAAAGCAAATAAACACGTAATCATGCAAGCATGCAAAATAAACACATAAAAACTAATTATTACATTGGGGGAAACCTAAATACATTTTAAAGGGGAAAAATTAAGAATAATCATCTAACTATTACATCTTCTAGAATCAATACACTTTTTGCCAAATTAAACCTATCTATTACAACTTGGCATCCAAGGCCTCCAAATGATTTGCTCAAAAATTAAATGACATAAATAAAGACTAGACATGAATAAAGGCAAAGGAAAACTTAATTAAAAAAACATGCAAAATCATGCAAGAACACATAATAGGCACATAATAGGGAAAGGGAGTTACCATCCCTTGATGTGATGCCTTAATCGAATCCTTAAATGATAGGAATGGTTATCTAAGACTCAATATCAACAAAAGGGATCAAGGTACCAACTTAAAGGAAAAATGAATCAAAAATTCAAAGAAAGGATATCTAAACAGCAAGCAACATAGACGAGGCGGAAATAGAGTAAGATTGCGGAACAAAAGCGGAAATATCAACAAAATACAAAAGAGAGGTTCAGCGGGTAAACGCGACTGAACAGCGCAACCACAGTCAGCGTTGCGGGCAAAATCAAAGACGAGGAAGCGGACTGAAGCGGACTCGGCGTAACCAGCAGCGTTCTTCCCATCTTCAAAATAAAAGGAAGATTGCTTCCGGTTTTGAACAATATCACAAAACAAAATCCTCGGAGGCAAGGGATCTATTTAAAGCATCAAATATCAGCATTGGATCATGTCAAAACAAGATAAAATCGAAGAAGGCCAAATCTTAAGCATCGACATCATCAAATAGGCAAAAGGGGAAGGGAAGAAGCCGGGATAGAAAGCGAGGGGCATTACAGCTGGGGCTGCGTAACAGCCGTTCTTCACATCTTAAATATTCAACGAGCGGATCGTTACGAGGTAGTCAGCGCAAAGAGATCGCGTTTCTTCACAACTTCAAACATTCAAGAGGAAAGCGCTTGGACCGTTGTACGGGTGATCAGCGTAAGTAGTCAGCGTTCTTCACATCTTCAAAGCGTGAAGAACATTTTTCCGAAATTTCTCGGGAATCCAACGACATCATCCACGAAGCATCAAGCGTCTAATTTTAAGCGTAAAACCAATCTACTAGCCTTACCAAGGCTTTATAAACACAACATGCTCATATAACAGCGATAATCATCATCAAATATCCCAAAATAAAAGAAAACTACTCAAGACCTTGGTTCCACCAAAAGGCCCAAATCTCGGACAATTTTACGATCAAAAGCGGTAGATGGGGTATAAGTATGCTACGGAATCGAAGCTTGAATAAAAAATGAAGGAAGAGGCCGAATTCCAGAATAAGCTCTTCAAAGGTGAAACCCTAGCTTTTCTTTTCTTCTTTCTTTTCCTTTTTCTCTCTAATTTCAACCGTTTTCTCGATTTTTTCTCTCTTCGACCTCCCTTTTGCCTCTTTCTCTCGATTTTCTCTCTTTCTCTAAACCCTAATCTAGGCTATTTATAGCCACCCAAACCTAGAACTAAGGGTTTTGATGTTCTTGGGATGAGGTGAGCTAATCTTGAACGTTAGATCAGTTGTTAGGGTTTAGGGGTGAGTTGGGGAATGTTTAAATAGGTTTCTTATCGTTCAAGCATCAATACATTGGAAAAGAGTGATCCAAGCTTACGGAAAAATCAGCGTCATTTTTTTTTACGATCAGTTACTGTGATGGTTACATGTGGACTCACCGCTTGGTCAGCGTTTTTTGACTTGACTTTTTTTTTTTTTTTTTTAAGAAAACCTACAAAAATGAGAAAAATGTGTTAGAAAATTCAAAATAAATAACTAAACATTAATAGATAAAAACATAGGAAAACAAATGAAATAGTCAAAATTTGGTGTCTGACTTGCCCTCTTTGCGAGTTTGAAGAAACTCTAGACAAAACGTGTAAATGCTTACCCGGTTTTGTTGGTTGTTTAGAACCACGGCGGGGAATGTTAAATTGCCAATTTTCAAACTAAAAAAGCATAATGTGACCGAACTTCGTGTAGAGTTGCCTACATATCTCGACATGAGAATCGGTCAAACGTAGTTCAATGCAAATGAACTATAATAAAATGAATCTGAATCTTGTAAAATTCAAGAACGGAGATAGAAGGGTGCAGGGAGGCTGAGACTCCTGTAAATTTAAATTTGAAGAATGGGAGATAGAAGGGTGCAGGAGGGAGACTCTAATTTAAATTGAAGAATGGGAGATAGAAGGTGCTGAGGCCGACTCCAAATGAAGAATTAGAGTGAAGAATGGGAGATAGAAGGTGTCCTGAGGTCTGAGACTATTAAATTTGAAGAAAGGATAGAAGGGTGCAAGGCTGAGAACTCAAATTTAAATTGAAGAATGGGAGATAGAAGGTGCTGAGGTGGGAGACTCCTGAAATTAAATTGAAGAAGGGGATAGAAGCACTGAGAGGTAGAGACTCTTAAGTGAAGAATGGGAGATAAAGAGGTGAGGAAATTGAAGAAGAGAGAAGGGTGCTCACGGAGGGAGACTCCACCGTAAATAAATTCAGTGAAGAATGGGAGATAGAAGGAGGCTGAGACCTCCATGAAATTTAAAATTGGAGAAGAGGATAGAAGGGTGCCGTGAGAACTCCTGACAGAATTAAATTGGGATAGAAGCGGTGCAACAATTAAATTAAAAGAGGATAGAAGGGTCTGAGCAAGCTCAATAAATTAAATTGAGGGATAGAGGTACTGGCGAGTCGAGACAGCCCCAATGTAAATTTAAAGTGGGGATAGAAGGTAGAGGGTGAGAGCAACAATAAATTAAGCAGAGGATAGAAGGTCTGGCGAGGTCGAGAGACAGCGAATTTAAATTGTTTCCAAATTTAGACTATTGGTGGGATTGGACCCAAGCTTTGAATGACTAGTTGGGAAAATGCAAATATGCTATTGATGGGATTGGACGAGCTGAATGACTAAAAAAAAACTATTCACTGGATTGGACCGAGCCTGAATGACTAAAGAAAACTATTCAGTGGGATTGGACCCGAGCCTGAATGACTAAAGAAACTATTCAGTGGGATTGGACCCGAGCCTGAATGACTAGATGAAACTATAAATGCTGGATTGCCAGACTTTGAAAAATAAAACACAAAGTTGTTCAAACATGATAAATGTAAAAATGCAAGTAATGATGCACTCGACGAAATGGTGCAATTCTGATTTTTGATTTTCTTGACTTGAAAAGCAAGTGATTGATAGGAACAAAGATTTTTTTTTTTTTTCTTTTTCTTTTTCTTTTTCTTTTTCTTCTTCTTCTTCTTCTTCTTCTCTCTTTTTTTTTTCTTTTCTTTCTTTTCTTCTTTTTTTTTTTTTTCAAGAATTGATGGAGTTTGGAAAATTGAAGAGTGTAACTGAAACCCTTCCTCTGCAGGGTTGGAACAAATCCGCATATGTTGCCATCGTCTTGATCTGCAAATCTTTTCCGGCAAAAATTAATCTTGAATGCATTATCCAAAAATGGAGAGCACTTCTCTCAAAATAAAATTGCCCCAGTGTCAACTGAATCGTTAACCCTGCAGAAGTCATGAAATATTAACCAATTAGTCCATGGCAATTAAAATTTTTTTTTTTTTTCATAAAGTGTAAAAAAACTCTTGTGATCACAGCTGTTGACCATTAGAATGACTAAAATGTATCAGAACCATGCAATAAAAACACATTCATGAGATACTTATGCTTATGAAGCATTGCTTGTTTTCAAGTGATAGGAAATATTCATCCAAACAAGTTATGGGATTGAAACAAACCATGTGATCTTGGAAATCCAAATCCTCATAAACTAGGCAAAACATCATTATGCAATTATTCAATTTGCATCAAGTACTCATAATGTCAAGTAAAAGAAAGACAATTATACCTCAATTTTAACAATTCAAGCTTGATTTCTCGCTTTCACCAAATTTTGCAATCAAACGACTCATATAGTCAATTCAAACTTGCCTTTTCCATATTTTCTCAAATTCTATTGCTACAAAGGATTTATTGAAGCACATCTTCTTATTCAAATTGCAAAAATGTCTTTTGACGTGAAAATTAACACTTTTAGGTGAAGACTCCCGGTTACTCGACATATGCCTTCTTGCTCAAATAGTAAAGGTGTCTTTTGACGCGAAAATCAACACTTTTAGGTGAAGATCCCCGGTTACTCAACATTTTACTTTTTCAAACTGCTTTGCATACTCATAATTCAAGCACCGTTTTATGCGAAAGTTAACATTTGTAGATGCTAAACCTCCGGTTACTTAGTACTAGAATCATTGGAGTAGAACTTTGGTTCTCAATTTGCTGCTTTTCTTGCTTTTCTTTCTTTCTTTCTTTCTTTTCTTTTTTTTTTTTTTTTTTTTTTTTTTTTTTTCATATCAAATGGAAAAGGATCATTTGCCAACAACATCAATCATTTTCTTGTAAAATCCAATAAAAGAAGAGATCTCATTTAATAGGAAAAAAATTGAGGCATAATTTTCCCTATTTTACAAAACATACTTTCTAAAATGCCAATGTCACAATCACACAACAATTATTTCCGAGTAAGATGGAAAAAGGATTTTTCGCATCACACGGGCTTTTATTTCAGAAGGATGAAAACAATTGCAACCAAAATTGGACATTTGCACCCTTTTTTGAATCAAATTTTGACAAACAAATCAATTTGTGAGGCAAATGTGCAATTTAGAAAGGTTTTTTTTTCTTTTTTTTTTTTTTTTTTTTTGTTTTGTTTTTTTTTTACACACATAAGCACATAAAAGCCAAATTTAAACAAACAAATACATCTTGATGGACAATTCAATCAAAAGTATTTTAAGTTAAACCTACGTCTAAAATCAAAACACAAGATCAAACATGAAAAGAAATAGAGCAAGAATAGAATAAAGCGCGAATCATGGATCCATCCCCTCAACTCCATCATCGCTTTGTGGTGGCTTGGGACAGGTTGCTCAGGCGGAACATTGAGGCATGCCACGTTTCAGAAAGAAAGAATTTGAAAAGAACTGTGGATTATAACACCTAGTAGTGTGTGCATGAAACCCTTTCCAAATTTTTCAAAAGGTACTTGTCCTTCTTGATTTTGCAATTAATCAATCTTCAAAATGATTTAATCATACAAACTGAACATTTATTCAAAACATAAAGCTAGCTTCCTCGATTGGACCGATTGTCCCGCTACTTACGCAAAGAAAAGAAATGGTGAAGAAATAATGATGCCGCCATACCGTTCTACCCTTGTATCTCAAGCAGCCCGTAAACATGAGTTCTTGACGCGTTGATAAGCGGTGTTAACGAATTCCTTTTGTTTGGACCGTGCGATCTGTCAATTCGCTCACCTTCAACCCATATCACCCATACCTTCATGGTAATCCAAGAGGATTGTCCTTGATGAAAATGCCCTTTTGATGAAAATATGTGCAAAAGTTTGTGCAAAGAAACAATTTTATTTTAAAATGACATCATGACCATAGAATGAATGCTAAACCTGACATTTTAAATCAGTAAAAGGCTAAACGCCAGGAAAGCTTATTTAAAACAAAAGCGTCGCACTTGACCCCTTTGGATATCATCTCCTTGAATTTCTGCAGGGAGTGCTTGATATAAGGTAAATCGATAAACGTAGTCACTTCCCTTGTCCCATGAACTTTTCCTTTCGCTTGACCGTTGTTTTTCAAAACTTGCCCTAGTACCCTTTCATTTGCAATCAAGTTGGTGATAAGGTAAAATAGACGACTTAACTCCCAACTTTCGTCAATTTAAACATGTTTGTTAAAAATGGTGGCATCAGTGAGACAATCCCTTCTGACAAGATTTAGAGGGAATGTACTTGCATCATTTGCCTTTTGATTGAGAAAGTTCTCTTCAGAAATTTTTTTTTTGCAAAAAGGTGGGGTCTATAACACTAGGCTTTTGCAAGGGGTTTGAGTGTGGTGTAGAGGCAGGTTTAAACTTGAAAATTTTTTTTTTTTTATAGAAAAATTTGCCCCAGTTTGGTCCCTTTTTCTTAAAATGTTTTTTTTTTTTTTTTTTTAAATTATGAAAATTGCCCCAGTGTGGGTTTTGTGATTCTCAAAGGGGGTTTGCTAAATAATTAATCATTCTTTTATAGGCTCAAATGGGAGAATTGGGGGTTTTGAAGTGTTTAAATGAAAAGGAAGAAGGTCGGCTTTTCCAGACCACCTTTTTGCAAAAAATTTCTGAAGAAACCTTGCTCAATCATATGAAAAATCTTTTACACATGTCTGAATTGATTGGTTGAGAAAAAAATCTGTCCATCCATCTCCATGAGAAATAATGCTCCTCCAGGTAGCACCTTTTGAATAATGAACGGCCCTTGCCAATTCAGAGCGAACTTCCCCTTAGCCTCTTCTTGTGTCGGAAGGATTCGTTTCAAAACCTTGTCCTCCATTTTGAACCTGCGAGGTCTAACTTTCTTGTTATAAGCCTGAACCATCCTCTGCTGGTAACATTGCCCATGACAAATGGCATTCAACCTTCTTTCATCGATCAAAGACAGTTGCTTGTGACGTTGCTTGGTCTATTCAGCTTCTTCCCACTGAGCTTCCATTAGAACGCGCAAAGATGGGGTTTCAACTTCAGCAGGTAATACCGCCTCCATCCTATACATGAGAGAGTAAGGTGTTGCCCCAATAGAAATCCTGATTGCAATTCTCCATGCCAAAAGGGTAGTTTCTCATGCCAATCTCGGTGTGTTTCGATCATCTTGCAAATGATGATATCCAAGTTCATGAGACATCAGAATTTTCGTCCATCAAATTCCAAAAGGATGATGTCCGAGGGTCAAAGGTTTTTATTCATGATCATCCAAGAGCAAAATAAATAAATGTGCAAAAATAAAATGAGTGGACCATAACTGAAGGACAAAAAGGAGAAACTCCATTTCATTTGGCAAAGAGCAAGATAACAGATAATACCATGGAAGCATAATTAAAAGCAAAATTTTAAACAAGCAAAAAGGTGAAATAACAAGTGCATTGTTTTTGAAGAAATGATTGACATCAAAGCATGATTCATTTTTCAAGGACAATCCCCTCAGATTTACCAAAACCTCCTCCGAGCAAGCAGACAACCGGTAGCCCAATTTTGTGTGGCCTCTTAAGGAATCGAAGGAAGTTCCACATTCTCCATAGGATCGGTGTCAGGATGATCGACAAATGTTGAGATAACCTTGTCTCTATATCATCATCAGACCTTTCCTTAAATGATCCACCACCATCCTCATCTTCTTCTTTAATGAACTGAGCATGGTCAACAATTTCCTTCTCCACACTGATCATTCCAACGACATTTTTATGTTCCTCGAAAGGATTTCTATTGACGCTCGCCCTTGCTCATTCTTTTCTTTTCAGAACTATATCCCGGCCTCCACCATGTCTTGAATTCTATGCTTCAAGGCCCAACAAGCTAATCGCCGAATGACCCGGCTTCCTAATGATAAGCAGATGGTAATGGGGTCATACCTTAACAACCGTGGGGTCCCTGGGATACAGCTTTAGGAGGGACGGTCAATTTTCCCAGCGGCCTTCAACTGTTCATACAGCTGGTCAATGGGGCGGCCCAGATCGGTGAAAGTTCGAAAGGTTTTCTGATTTTGCATTTCATTAGGCGGAAAAGAATTTTGAGCAGGATGGTGTGGAGTAGGTCTAGGAGCATAGTTTTGACGGGGTAGGGAGATAGGTTAAAGTTGCAAACAAAGGTTGGGGTCCAAATGAATAGGGGCGAGGTCGGCAGTGATAAACAGATGGTAGGGTATGGTAAGTATGAGTCCGATTGGTGGGTGGTCTGAAGTTGGCCTAAAAGGTGGGTTCGATCCCACACAAAAGCAGCTTCTCCTTCATTCTTTCTAAACGGGAGCTTCCTTGCCATTTTGCCCTTGAACGCTTCCAATTGTCGCTTGTGGCGGTCACATTGACAATTTTCCATTTTCAATGAACTCATCATACTCCTCCAAATTATTGACAATTGTAGCAAAGAACTCCCCCATTCAAAAATCTCCTCAAATAATGGATCACGTGTCTTGATAAACGTATCTGAACAATCTCTTCTTCCGTCATGGAGGCTCAACTTTAGTGCCAACTTTCTCCATCGCCATATGACTTGTGATCTTCTGAGGGTCTCCTTTGACTCCTTCCAATGTTGTTCGTGTTCTGCCAACTCACAATTGAATTCATACCGCTTCACAAAAGTCATGACAAATCCAACCAAGTTTTGATCTCTTGAG
The DNA here is from genome assembly GCA_013103745.1 of Gardenia jasminoides. Classification (NCBI taxonomy): domain Eukaryota; kingdom Viridiplantae; phylum Streptophyta; class Magnoliopsida; order Gentianales; family Rubiaceae; genus Gardenia; species Gardenia jasminoides. Next base: position 17,453,406 of record CM023095.1, on the reverse strand, counting down.
ATTTCAGGTTCGAAAGTACCAATCCAAAGCATCTCCTTCTAGGCTCTCTGGGAACGCGATAGGTAAAAGTTCTCATCATCCACCGCTTACCAAGCTTGTTGGCAAACATTTTAAGGCGCCTTAGGATTCCCTACCATCATACTTGCGAACTTGGGGTTTTAAAACCCATAGGTAGTGGACGCCGTCGGAAATAGGCAATGCATCATCATAATCCAATCCACCGTGTCGGTTCGCACCTTGGTTCTTCTTTATAAACTCCTCGAACCTGTCCAATCTCTTCATCGACCTTTGTTGATGGCATGACAGCTCATCCATCTCTCGGCTTTCCTTGGGAGGCAATGTCCCATACAAAGGGTTCGTGGTATGAAGATGAGGCTTGGTATGACTGGAAGGTATGTTCAAAGTGATCTGGGGTTGGGTATGAGGGTTTGCCTTTTTGGTTAGGCTTAGTAAGACATAGTCAGGGTGAGTGTATGGAAAACCGTGTTATGGTGAGAGAAAGCAATCTCATGAAGGTTAGGAATAGGTGGAACAAGAGTGGTTTGAATATTGGTCGAGAAAAGGGGTGGATTACTTGTCAGCGGGGGAATGCTAACAAAGTGTCCATGATCATTCGAGGTACCACCTCCACTACTATTGGCCACCAACTGATCGATTACACGCCTTTGCGCGGCCATCTCGATGCTCATCTCATTAAACCTTCCCAATACTTCACTTAACTGAGCTCCCAAAGCAGCAAAATAGGGCGAAGTGACCAAAGCATTCTATCCAGCCTTCGCGTAACTCATGCTTACGGGCTGTTTTGAGATTTTGCTTTAGATCGGTAACGATGGGCTTCGTGAATCTATTTTAAAAGTACTGAGTGGAAAGGAAAAACACTTTAGAGCCTATTCCAAAGGGGAGCTGGAGATTTATTTGAAAGAAAAAAAAAAGAACGGTTAGTTAATTGCTTATATAATTGGATGCATGTCCTGTAGGGGGCCCTTTATGCCAAGGGTAGGCCTAGTATGAAAAATGCAATCCTCTGGGGTATGCACCATACAATACCTGATGGGTCCGATCACTTCACTGATATGTGATTAGTAAAACAATCTAGAGGATCGACCAAAAGAATATGTGATACTTGATGCATCACGAGGACAAAGTCCGACTGGATTTATTACTTTAATTGATATGTGAAGAGAGGTTAAAGGTTAATTTGGCATGAAAAGGATTATTCTCAAAGGAATTGTAGTGCCTTGACTTGTCTTTGAGGGAAATACGGATCGGACGGATTGGACGGGATCGATAGTTTACCCAAAAGTCGACTGGGTTTATTGTTTACTTGTAACTCCACATCCCCATTTTATTTGCAACACACTAGCCCATAAGCCTTCTAAAATCAAGATTTGGCCTTGATAAAATTATTATCTCCACAATGAGCAATTTTTTTTTTTTCTTTTTTTTTTTGATTTAGTGTCCTTATGCATGGGATTTTACCAACTTTGATAAAATGGCCAAAAAGTGATTATTAGGGGCTTATATTCTAGCATACGAAGGTCACTCCATATCTTTGGTGCCATCATGGAAGGATCGGACCTTACCTTACCTTGTGCACTACCCCTTTGGATGTTACTGAAAACATAAACATGCAAATCTCATTGGATTATATATCCGAGACACAATGGTGGCTTATTCCTAACATGGGATCCCTTATGCGGCATTCCCTCTATGGCTTGTGCATGATGCCAGTTTATTAAAGCAAGTAAAGGTGCAAAATGGAACATGGCCTATAGGAGCCCCGTTTGAATGCCGGGGTAAGCCTAAAAGTGATATGCCATTACAACTTAAATGCAATAAATTCAAACGTGTAATAGCCTATCTAGAAGGATGGCTTGTCTTAAAAGAGTGCCAAAACTCTCATCTTCTAGAGTTTGTGAAATGCAAGAAAAGGGAAGACAACAAAAGGTTAGTTTAATCAACAGATATCACATAGCACGTTGGAGCAACAAATTGCACAAAAAAATAAAGAGGGGTGGAATCCCTCCTCGTGTCTAGTGATCCCATTAGGGTAAGGTAGACTCTCCCCAGGCAATTCTAACATGGATGCATGAGGTTGGGCTCACTAATGCATCTAGACTCGATAAAGGTTACAGGCTCCCAAACCTTGACCAAAAGGCAAAAGGTCATCAATCCAAATGCCCCAAGTCGGTGACTGAGTGATCCCCTAGACATTGCTGCACGCGCCACGGCCACATGTCCAAGTGGATCGATTCTAATTCTAATAGGGAAGAGTGGCGTGACAAGCCACTAAAAGTAAAAAAAAAAGTAGGGTCAAAGTAAAATACATATGCACGTATGAAAGTGATTCCCTTTGAGAGGAGGGATTCAAACATCAAACATTTTCGAGGCTCTAGGGTAGATGCACACCCACCCCAAATGCAAAGCGCAGTACAAGTAAATAAATAAACAATAATTCATTCATTATGTACGCGATGTGTAAGGAGAGATTGCACGGGAAACCCTAAAAGAGAAAAGAAAAAGGAATGCAACCTAAAACATCCAAATGTGATATATAAGAAAGTTAGAAAAAAGAAATAATCAACTAAATCAAGTGCTCGGACCCTCTTAGGAAAGTCCCCAGTGGAGTCGCCAAGCTGTCGCGCCCCATTTTTTCGATATGGTATAATGGTATGGAAAAAGAGGGAAAAGATTTTTGATTTTTGAAAATGAAAGGGAAAGGGGTCATGGACTATAAAATGCGACGGTTTGGACCCAAAACAAAAGTCTAGAAAAGGGTTTTAGAAAAGTTTGAGTCGCCACTTGGTATGGAGTTTAGGTGTACCAAGTCACCCAAAAGATTTAATTAATGAAAATAAACAAAGAAAACCCTTTTAGACTAACCTGTGTCTTTGAAAACTAGAGAAAAGGTTCTGTCACGGTTGAAAGAAGGGAAGGCAAAGATCTGATGTTACTCTGCCTCTAAGGCACCCTTCTAACCTAGCCAAAGCTAGTTGCAAGATTTAGTTGAAAATTTCCTAATTTCTAACTTTAAAATTTATCACATTTGATGTTGTCTATATGGATGCAAAACCTAGACCTAATGTTGGATCGGAGGGCAAATGTCTCATTGAGGTGTGATTGAATTGATCACATTAGTTGTGTCATCCAATTTTGATCCCTCGAGGAGGTCAAATAAGAATGCAAATGATGAGACTCAACAAATGGAAAGTAGGGTTTTCAAAATGCAATTTTTATAAAGTATTAAGAGGAAAGAAGTTGGGTTTTTGAAAAGGTCACTTTTAAAGTGCAAAGAGGAATTTGAATTTCCAAAAAAGATGCAATTTTAAGAAATGATTTTTGACTTTGAATTTGCTAAAACATGAAGAAGAGAGTTGATTTTAAAGAATGAATTTGATAGCGTTTAAAATAATGCATATGTATGTCCCAAAGAGGGAAAATGCAACATAACGGGCTGGGACTAAATTGTGACTTTAATTCTTCCTTTTCATAGAAGGAAATAAAAGCGTGCTAAGGCTAGGAAGCCATACTCGCTCTTTTCCCTATTTCAAAGGGTAATGCCTTAAATGCACTAATCTAATAAAAAGAAAACTAAATGAGATGTTTCACACACGGGGTGGGATAATAGTGACATGCAAAATGGGAAAGAAAACTCTAAAAGTGAAAAGTGTGTGAAATTTGTATCTAATGCATGAATGGCGTTTAAGGGTCTAGCATTGGACTAGCCCTAGTCAAAAGGTTCTCACTAACATTGGATTAGTGAGAAATCGAAGGGGAAGGCCACAGCTAGCGTTGGACTAGTGTGGTGACGTCAATATATTTACACAATAAACATGTAGACATGATAATAAAGCAAATAAACACATAAAACACATAAACACGTAACACGTAGGCATAATATCTAAATGCAAGGCCCTAGGAAAGCAAATAAACACGTAATCATGCAAGCATGCAAAATAAACACATAAAAACTAATTATTACATTGGGGGAAACCTAAATACATTTTAAAGGGGAAAAATTAAGAATAATCATCTAACTATTACATCTTCTAGAATCAATACACTTTTTGCCAAATTAAACCTATCTATTACAACTTGGCATCCAAGGCCTCCAAATGATTTGCTCAAAAATTAAATGACATAAATAAAGACTAGACATGAATAAAGGCAAAGGAAAACTTAATTAAAAAAAACATGCAAAATCATGCAAGAACACATAATAGGCACATAATAGAGGAAAGGAGTTACCATCCCTTGATGTGATGCCTTAATCGAATCCTTAAATGATAGGAATGGTTATCTAAGACTCAATATCAACAAAAGGGATCAAGGTACCAACTTAAAGGAAAAATGAATCAAAAATTCAAAGAAAGGATATCTAAACAGATTCTGCAAGCAACATAGACGAGACTGGGAAATAGAGTAAGATTCGGAACAAAAGAGCAGGAAATATCAACAAAATACAAAAATAGAGGTTACGCAGTAGAAACGCTGACCGAGCAGCAACACAAATCAAGGCAAAATCAAAGATCAGAGGAACGCTGGACCGAACGCGACTCACAAACCAAGGCTTCTTCCCATCTTCAAAATAAAAGGAAGATTGCTTCCAGTTTTTCGACAATATCACAAAACAAAATCCTCGAGGCAAGGGATCTATTTAAAGCATCAAATATCAGCATTCGATCATGTCAAAACAAGATAAAATCAAGAAGGCCAAATCTTAAGCATCGATCATCAAATAGGCAAAAAGGAAGGGAAGAACCGCTGATAGAAACGAGGGTTACAGCTGACTGGCCCGCTGTAACAGCCGCTTTCACATCTTGAAATATTCAACCGTAACGCGGATCGTTACGAGGTAGTCCGCGCAAGAGATCCGCTTCTTCACAACTTCAAACATTCAGAGGAACGCTGACCGCTACGCTGGAGTGATCCGCTGTAGTAGTCCGCTTTCTTCACATCTTCAAACGTGAAGAACATTTTTCCGAAATTTCGTGAATCACAACAAAGATCATCACGTAAGCATCAAACGCCTAATTTTAAACGTAAAACCAATCTACTAGCCTTACCAAGGCTTTATAAACACAACATGCTCATATAACAGCTGATAATCATCATCAAATATCCCAAAATAAAAGAAAACTACTCAAGACCTTGGTTCCACCAAAGGCCCAAATTCGACAATTTTACGATCAAAACAGAGATAGGTATAAGTATGCTACCTGATCGGAAGTTTGAATAAAAAATGAAGGAAGAGGCTGAAATTCCTGAATAAGCTCTTCAGGTGAAACCCTAGCTTTTCTTTTCTTCTTTCTTTTCTTTTTTCTCTCTAATTTCCAGCCGTTTTTCTGATTTTTTTCTCTTTCAAACCTCCCTTTTGCCTCTTTTCTCTCGATTTTCTCTTTTCTCTAAACCCTAATCTAGCTATTTATAGCCACCCAAACCTAGAACTAAGGGTTTTGATGTTCTTGGGATGAGGTGAGCTAATCTTGAACGTTAGATCAGTTGTTAGGGTTTAGGGGTGAGTTGGGGAATGTTTAAATAGGTTTCTTATCGCTCAAGCATCAAAATACAATGAAAAGAGTGATCCAAGCTTCGGAAAATCCACATTTTTTTTTTCGCTTCGATCAAGTTACGCTGATCGGTTACGTTGACTCACACGCTGAATCTGGTCCGCTTTTATGACTTTGACTTTTTTTTTTTTTTTTTTAAAAGAAAACCTACAAAAATGAGAAAAATGTGTTAGAAAATTCAAAAATAAATAACTAAACATTAACAGATAAAAATATAGGAAAACAAATGAAATAGTCAAAATTTGGTGTCTACAGCTGGTATGTCCAAGTTAGAGAAGTTTGATTTAACGGAGGCTATGTGGGAGATTATTAAACCAAACTAGTGAAATTGGTTACTAGTTAATTGTGATATGGTAGGTGGGGATGAACTACAAGTCCAAGATATATTTTTAGCAGTAGTAGTCATCTCGTGCACGTATATATGAAGAGTCAGTAGTATAGCCTTCGCTTGGGTTTTGTTAGGGGTGGCAATTTTCGACACGACTTGAAAACACAACACGAAAATAATGGGTTTGGGTCAAGACTTGGCGGGTTCGGGTCAAAATTGGGTCGAACCCGACTGATCCGAAAAACAAACAGGTCAGGTCGGGTCATTAATAGGTTGACCCGATTGACCTGTTAAAGGTTTAAAAAAAAGGCCCATTTGATTGTTATATCATGCTATTATTTAGTCCTGTTGATATATATTGCATTTGTTGAGAATTGATTGTTATGCCAAGGTGCTGGACTGCCAAAATTTGGCCCCCTCGACCTAAGCGAAGGTTTGAACTTGAAGTTACATTGGGTTAGGCAAAATTTGGCCCCACTAGTTGTTTGATTGTAGTTTTGAATGGTTGCAGTACCCTTTCATTCTTTTCTTGCTATATCTGATAATGCGCACATTAAATCTATCCTAAAAGTATGTACTTGTTTATACTTATTCAGTTGTCATTTGTGTTATTTATTCTTCTTATTTAACTTCATTTAGATAAAAAAAATTTCCGGTCATTTCGGGTGACCCGCCAACCTGCATCAAGTCATATTCAGGTTGGGTAGTTTTGGGTTGGCAGGTCGTGTTCGGGTCAGTGGGTTTTGTGTTATACCAGCCTCTCAACCCGACCCGCCAACCTGTATACGACCTGATTGCCACCCCTAGGTTTTGTAATCGATGGTAGCCTCCTATTCCATTTGTACTTAGAGAATAAAGGGTAGCCGCAGTCTACGGTTACGTATGTATGAAGTTCATAGGGTAGCCTTCGCGTGGGTTTTGTAATAGATGGTAGCCTCCTATTTCGTTTGGGCTTCGAGAATAAAGAGTAGCCGTGCTATTATAATAGATGGTACCCTCCTATTTCGTTTGTGCTTTGAGAATAAAGAGTAGCCGCAGCCTACAGTTACGTATATATGAAGTCAGTAATAGCCTTCGCCTGGGTTCTGTAATGGATGGTAGCCTCCTATTTCGTTTATACTTTGAATAAAGAGCACCCGCGGCCTAGTTTGAATAGTGAAGAAAATTTTCTTTGCCTCATAAATCAATTTCCTGAATATTTTCCTGTGTATTTATGTCTGATAATTGATTCGGGTTCATCAGTATCAAAGATGTAAAATTGAGTAATGGTGATTACGAGTAAATTTGGGGAAATGAGCCCATATTGAAGATTTTGACCCTAAAAAACATTAAAACTACAAAATGAAATAGCAGCAATTTGGTCTTCCAGGATTCCTATTTCTTTTCGTCCTGCTGGTTTCTTGTGGTCTTCCCTCCTTCCTTCAATCTCTCCTCTATTCTCTTTCCTTTTCTCTCTCACTTTCCCTAAATCTCTCTCTTGTTTTCTGTCTCTTTCACTTGGTAGTGGTGGCTATCGCTTCTTATGAAGGACTTTTATTCTTTTGTTTTTTTTTTCTTCCTTTTGTTGGTTGTTGTGGTTTGGTTTCACTTATTCTTTTCTTTGTAAACCCAGAAGCAGTAAAATCTTTGGCCCATCTATTCTATATAAGACTTTGCCCATACCAATTATCATTGATGAATTTTTTATTATCATAGTCATTGCTATTCCATAGTGTATGCCAAACGAGTGGTAAATTCCACCATTGTGGTGTTCTAGGAGTATTAGACAACCAACGACCACATAAAGCTTCAATTTAATGTATTTGCCCTTTGAAACACGAATCAAGAACGATCATTTGTCAATTTCTCGCCGCTTTTGGACGACTTTGGCATTTAAGTTGTTAGAAAATCTACACCTAGTTTTTGATCGGCTGACTAAATAATGCATGTAAGTCAAATCTAGAGTAACTCGCCTTTATTTTGAAAGTGAATGTGACATCTAAACGTACAAAAAAAAAAAAAAAAAAAAGCATTCATACATATCACAGCAATCTAAGCCTCCATCATTGATTTGGAGTTATTAATTATTATCTAGAAGACGTGAAGAATTTCAAGTACAGTATTGCGTTTTTTTTTTTTTTTTTTTGGGGGCCGGTGGGGACCTAAAGTTCCACGTACCTTATTCTTTACAATGAGTTGAAAACTGTAGGGACTTCCAACTTCCAAGTCCCAATTATCGAGTAAAATACTCCAGCGCAGAGGCGCATAATTAGGCAATGGGTGGAACCTATGTTTGGGAGCATTTGGGAGAAATGTAGCTTTTAGTTCTCAATGTTTGATTTACGTGTTAAATTAGTTCCTAATGTTTCGACTAAAATAAATTTAGTTTCTAAACTTTATAATTTTGATTAGATTTTGGACAACTAATAGAAATGGAATAATAACTAATGGTCAATATCAAATTTCTATTAGTGAATATTTTTAACTTTATACCCCAAAGTTTGTTATTTTATAATTTTTTAGGATAACTAATGGAAAATAATCATAAATAACACTTAATATCAAACTGGCATTGGTCAATTATTTTGAATTTGCATTTCTAGTCCTTAATGTTTCAAGTTTCAATCATTACAGTTCTTTAGGTTTCAAGTAGCCACAAGTTACAACTGGGGATTTAATGGTGAAATAATATGTGAATTGAATTAAATATATGACAAATATGATCCTAAAGTTCAATAAAATTTTATAAAATGCTTTATATTGGCATAACATGATCGTAGCCTAAATGGCATATTTTGGTTAAATAAGTTATAATTGGATGATGATATGCCAATAATAAATAAAACATAAAGTAGTGAAAAAAAGAAGAACTCTAATTTTATAATCTAAGTTTATTTTAGGTACTACTACGAAAATTATTGCATGTCTTGTGCACATAGGCTTCAAATTCTTATAGTTTATCCATTGTACTTATAAAAACTAGTGGTAGTATGTATCAATGTGAAGTAATTTTTGGAATTCAAAAAAAACTATCTTTTATTTTTTATTATCATTCTTGCCAATTAAAATCTAACATTCTATCATTGTAGTTTTAAAGTATTTATTTTAATATCAATGTATATTGATAATCATTTAATGGTTCATATAATGTGTATAAAAATTCAACTTCATTTCAAACTCGATTGATAACCTATTAAAACGCACAAAAAAATCAACTTAATTGACAAAAAGTACATATTAAACAGACATTTAAATAAGTTTTTAATTATCATTAGAAATAAAAAGAAAAAACTCATTGACAATTAATTATTCATAGTGAAAAATAATAATATTCATATACTATACCAAAGACTAACTACGCAAAGAAACAATATATATGATATAGTGTTACCAAGAATAAATGAATTAGAAATAAAAATAACAGAAGAAAAATAAGTTTAATTAGAATTCTTATCATCCATTTGATATTATTTCATTCTAATCTGTATCTCAATTCTTGCTAAAGCATTTAACACCATTGTTTAAAATTTAGGGATATATATATATATGTATGTATATATGTATATATCAAAACATTGGAGACAAAAAATGCAAAGTCAAAGTTATTGACTAATAATAATTTGACATTGACCATTAGTCACTATTCTATTTTCATTAGTTGTTGTAAATCTATATAAAATTACAAATTTTGGTGACAACATTTATTGTAACTAAAATATTGAGAATCAATTTGGCATACAGGTCAAATATTAGGGACCAATACTGTACTATAATTCTCTCGAAGTATTATAAAGCAGCTCGAAGTTGTACATGCATGCTACACAATAATTTCTCCTAAAGAAGAACTAGGTTAATCTCAAGAGGGATGGCACAACAACCTCCCAATATCACCAAGAAGTTGGAAGGCAAAGTTGCTATCATAACAGGTGGTGCTAGCGGCATAGGCGAGGCAACGGCTCGACTTTTTGCCGACCATGGTGCCAAAGTTGTGATTGCTGACATCCAAGATGAAAAGGGTCAAACGGTGGCTGAATCAATTGGCTCAAAAACCTGCAGCTATGTCCATTGCAATGTAGCTGATGAAGAGCAAGTCAAGAAAATGGTTGATTCAACTATCCAAACCTATGGCCAACTAGATATCATGTTCAGCAACGCAGGAGTATTTAGCAAGTCCAAGCAATTGGTGATCGATCTTGACTTCTCAGAACTTGATCAGATGTTGGCCATCAACGTACGAGGCATGGCGGCATGTGTAAAACACGCCGCGAAAGTGATGGTGGAAAGGGGAGCGAAGGGTAGCATACTGTGCACAGCGAGTTTAGCAGCCACCACAGCTGGACCAACTTGGACTGATTATTACATGTCAAAACATGCAATTTTGGGGCTGATGAGATGTGCTAGTAAACAGTTGGGGCCACATGGGATTAGAGTCAATACAGTCTCACCATATGCTGTTGCTACACCATTAGCGTGCAGCTCTTTTCAGATGGATGCTGAGGCATTTGAGAAGTTTCATCAGCCGCTGGCTTCCTTGAAGGGAACTATATTGAAAGTTAATCATGTTGCTGATGCTGCTTTATTCCTTGCCTCTGATGATTCTGCATTTATCACAGGGCATAATCTTGTGGTTGACGGTGGATTTACGGCTTGATCATGGATTATCATCGCGAAAAAAAAGGGTTGTACTTCCTTTTTTCATTTAATTTGCTGCAATAATTGTTTGGGTTTATTCTACTTTGCAATCTTCAATTATATCTAAATTTTCACTTTAGTACTTAAATTTATAAATGAGGCACTTTATTCCCTAAGTTATAAAATTTGTCCGGATTAAGTAATATTATTAAAGAAATGAGACCAATTTTATACCTAAATGGATATATTTTAGGGACTAAATTGGGACAAATTTTATACTTTGAGACTAAAATAGATAAGTTCTATTTATTATTGAGACTAAAATATATTTATATTTTAGGGATTAAAGTGCCTCATTTTGAAGTTTAGAGACCAAAGTGGGACTTGGGTGTAGTTAAAGCGTGCTAAGTGGAATTAACACTAGTTGTTTGCAGGTTTCCAATCGTTGCATCTACAGCAAGAGTAATCAAATTTAAGCTAGAATAAATACTCGAACAGGGCAGCAATATGTGTGTAAGATGCTGTTGTATTGAATCTGTTGTATCTGTTTGAATTCTGTCGACTTAATACAAGAAAACATATTTAATTTACCTTTATTGGTTCTCGGTTGAAATGGTAGAGATCAAGAGTACTTTTTTCGTTTCCTTCTTTTCATGAAGGAACTAATGCTAGATTAACACTAAAAAGGTCAGAGGTTTTTTTGATCTCCATATTGATTTATTCATGTTTGAAGTAGTTTTTTTGCTTGACTTTTGAGGGAGCTATGAATAGTGACCTTACATGTGGCATCCTGTAGGCAGTTCGGCTGACCTGCCGAGCTGCACGAAGCTCAAGATCCGATCTGACTCCTGAGCACACCTCGAGACTTAACTAAACTTACACTCCGGCCGAACCGCTCAGATGGCTAGCTAAGCCTACCGAGCTGCCCTTCCGTCGTGGCCGAGCTGGTCTCCCAGATAGATAGGGCTCCCACCTGCGTAACCGGGAGTCTCGTCTATCCTCATCCTCCCAACACGGGATAAGTCCTATTCCACACCTCTAACGGTGTTTGGGGTGGACTACACACTGGGAGGTCCATCTTCTATAAATACACAGGTAGAACACCAGAGGGAGGTACGTCTCATTATTCTAGCCTTGCGCCTGCACTCTCTTTCTCTAACCTCTCTGACTTGATCGGAGCTATTGGGAGCAATCCCCAGGTGGTGAGTTCGGCTGGTGGAGAGGAGTTCGGGAGGAGGTCGGCCAAGGAACGGTTTTGCTCTAACAATTGCCGCTGGAATTGGTTTATCCTCTATGGCAAAAACACGATCCAAGAAGAACACGGAGACCTCCGCTCACCATGAGCCAAGCCAGCAGCAAATCATCCAACACGAGCAAGTCCAGGAAAACCTTGAGCATGCCAGGAAACCTCAGGGGAACGACCGGGTTCCGCTAAGATGGAGGACAGCTAGTACAGATGGTAGCAACCCATCTGCCCACCTTTGAGGCTATCATTCAGCACCTTAAAGGGAAAGAAAAGATCCAGGAGGAGCCTATTCCCCCGCTACTATCCCGGATAGAGGTTAGTGATTCCTCAGAGGGCAACTCGGACCGACATCCAAAGAGGAAGAGGACGCGCCGGTCGCCCTTGCGGCCTTATTTGGATGCGGAGCCCTCTTATCGGCAATCTCATATCCAGACCCCCTATTCCACTAACCCGGCACGAGAAAACCGAGGCCATCTAGCTCGAAAAAATCTGGATAACACCGCAAAAGATCCGCACAACCCGCCTCGTGAACATCGAGGAATCCAGGGAGGGCGAATGACGCTGGAAGAATCAATCGAATCCTCAATCCAGAGTAGACCTGCTGGTATACACTTACCCTTTCACACCGGATGTGGAGAATTACCACTTGCCGACCAAGTTTAAGATCCCCACCATAAAACCTTACGATGCCACTACCAACCCCGAGGATCACCTATTCATTTTCCTGACCCAAATGAGGCTCCAGGCTGTCCCTGACGCGATAAGATGCCGGACTTTCCCCCTATTCCTGGAGGGGAGAGCTCGGTTATGGTTTCAAGACCTGCCGCCAAACTCCATCAACTCGCTAGTTCTGCCTCCCTAGGGCCTTTTCCAAGAATACCGCACACCTCATGGCTATCAAGCAGCGACCGGAGGAAACGTGGAAAGAATATATGTTGCGGTTTAACAATGAGAGCTTGCAGGTAAAAGACCGCGAAGACAAGGTGGTAATGGCAGCCTTCATTAATGGACTGCGGTTGCAAAAGCTCTATGAAGAGTTCGTGGAGAAGCCTCCCCGAACGGTGAGAGATCTGATAGAGCTCATGATCGAAGCATCGATGAGGCGAGACGCCTCAAGTCTGAGTAGGAGAAACCTCGGGATGACAGGAAGCGCAAAGGGATGGAAATTGGGGGATCGCGAGATGGTCCTCCGAGGCAGAGCATCTTTGAGCGACTCTCGAGGGGTCCGAGCTCGGGTCAGACATGGGCTCCTCTGCCCCTCACCGCTTCCCGAACACAAATCTTGGCAGTCATGGAACAGGAGGGTCTGGTTCGATCTCCTCCGAAGTTCACCACCCCCAATCGTGACCCCAATCGATATTGTGCCTTTCACCGTGATATAGGACATGATACGGAGAGTTGTAGAGACCTCAAGAAGGAGATCCAAGATCCGAGAGGGTTACCGAGGAGGAGATCGGTCAAGGCCGAACTGGTCCAAGACGGAGGCAGTGCTGGAGGACAGGTGACCACCTCCCTATCGCAGAAGATCACCCGCAGAGAGAACTTGAGGTCCTCCAGCAGGGGCTGATGAGCATAACCTCGCAGGGGTGATAAATACCAACGCCGGAGGTCCCACGGGGGGTGACAGCCATTCAACTCGGCGTAGGAACCGGTCCCCGAGGGACGAAGAGCTGCGGGAGAAAAGGCTCAAGGTTGATGAGGAGATCACCTATGGGCCAAGAGATGCAGTCCCATTAGCTTCTCTAAACCATGAGGCCATTGTAATTGAGGTCATTACCTGCAATTACAAGGTGAAGAAAGTTTACATCGACAATGGAAGTGTAGTTAATGTCACTCACCAACCTTCAAGGAACTGCAGCTGGAGGACAAGCAGCTCACCCCTATTTGGACACCTCTCCTCGGCTTCGCGGGACCCCCCATCCGGCCTGAGGGAATGATAACCCTCTCGGTTACAGTGGGGATGGCACTCAATCGAATCACATTTTGTCGTGAAGGAGGCACAACATGATCCCTGGAAGGCCCGCTTGAATGGTTCAGTGTTTTACTCTTCACCTCAGCATGAAGTTTCCCACACCGTGGGAGTGGCCGAGGTGCTAGGGGATCCGGAGGTAGCTCGGGACTTGCTACATAGCTACTCTCAAGGAAAGGGAGAAACCCTTACACTGGACTCCCTGGAACCTCTGGAGGAGGAGAAGAAGCTGGAAACGGACGAACAATTGGAAGAAATTCCCTTGTCCCCAGAAAGCCAAGAAAAACGGTAAAAATTAGCTCTTCCTTAGACAATCCAATTAAGTCCAGTTTGATCTCTTTGCGTGAGTTTGGAGGTATTCGTGGGATGATGACATGCCCGGCATACCTTCCGAGCTGGCAGTACACAAGCTCAACATAGATCCACGAGCTCGGCCAGTCAAACAAAAGAAGAGGCACTTTGCCCCCGAGCGGAATGAAGTAATCCGAGGGGAGATTGGCAAGTTCATGGAAACTCGGATAGTCAGAGAAGTCCACTATCCGACCTGGCTAGCCAACCCTGTTCTAGTGAAAAAGGACGACTGAGCCTGGAGAATGTGCATCGATTTCACCAACCTAAACAAGGCCTGTCCTAAGGATTGCTATCCATTGCCTCGGATTGACGTGACCGTGGACTCCATAGGGATACGCTGTCTTTGTTTCGGATGCCTTGGTATCACCAAAATCGATGAATGAAGAGGATCAGGAGAAAACCTCTTTCATCACTGAGTTCGGGACATATTGCTACACCACTATGCCATTTGGGCTGAAGAACGCTGGAGCTACTTACCAACAGTTGATCAATAAGTTCTTCCAACACCAGATCGGCAGAAACATGGAGGTTTATGTGGATGACATGCTGGTCAAAAGCCGAACTCTGGATCACTTTACAACCGACTGAAGGGAGATCCTGGGCATACCTAGAAACTCCCGAATAAGACTGAATCCCAAGAAGTGTACTTTTGGGGTCAGATCGAAAAAATTCTTGGGTTACATGGTCTCCCAGGAAAGGATCCGAACTAATCCGGACAAGCTCAGAGCCATTATGGACATGGCTCCTCCTCAAACTATCAAGGAAGTTCAGCGGTTAACCGGTCGGATGGCAGCCCTAAATAGGTTCTTGTCCAGATCAGCAGTGCGAGGATTACCTTTCTTCAAAACTCTCAAGAGGGGTCCCGGTTTTGAATGGACTCGAGAGTGCCAAGGGGCCTTTGAGGAACTAAAACAAGACTTGGTCGCCCTTACTTCTCCGGAAGGTGAGCCCTGCTCATCTACCTCTCTGCCAGAGGCCATCGCTGTCTTGGTGACTGGCACCCAACGCTGGCCTACTATGTAAGTCGAGCATTGCACGGACCTAAGACCAGGTACACCGAGGCACAAAAATTTGTGCTCGCCCTAGTACATGCCGCTAGGAAGCTCCGGTCATATTTCCAAGGCCATCCCACCACAGTAATAACCGACCAGCCATTGCGGCCTATACTGAGCAAGCCAGAGACATCGGGGAGGATGGCTAAATGGGCCATAGAACTAGCAGAACATGACATTACCTTCCAACCGCGAATGGCGATTGGCTTTTCATTCTTGAGAGTGTCATTATCGCCCGAGGGCCCATTGAGCAGACGCTTCTGGCAAAGCCGCCGAAGTCGATGACTCTCGCCAGTCGACGGGCCCGACCCTGCATGGAAGGAGCATCTAGCAAAGAGGGCAGCGGAGCAGGTCTGCTTCTCCTCAACCCTGTGGGGGATGAACTCATATACGCCCTCAGGTTTGACTTCCCGGCCTCCAACAACGAGGCAGAGTACGAAACCCTCATCACAGGGATGGAACTGGCCCAAAGGTGTGGAGCACGTTCTTTAAAGGCTTTTAGTAATTCTCAGATTATTGTGAACCAGGTCTTAGGCACCGATGAGGCAAAGGAAGATCCCATAAAAAAGTATCTGGCCAGGGTGACCGAACTGAAGAATCAGTTCGGCACTTTGAAATTCAGCAGATACCACGCTCACAAAATAAGAGGGCCGATGCACTCTCTAAGCTGGCTTCCTCTTCTTTCTCTCACCTCAACAAAAAGGTGTTGGTGGAAGTGGTGAGACAAAGGGGGTATGAGAAGCATCGGCCTCGTCGGCACCATTACCGGATCTCCGGATAGTCCTATCGTCTTACTTATCCACCGGAGAACTCCCACGAGAAGACCGGGCAAGAAGGTTACCGAGGCGGTCGGTATGTACTTCACCATCGGGAAGTCCTACTTGTCTCCTTGGTTGAAATGTATTACGCCGGCAGAAGGAGACTATGTCCTGAGAGAAATACACCACGAAAATCACACGAAGTTATGGCAAAGAAATGCATGCTCATTTGGGTATTATTGGTTATCTTCCTTGACTCAAAGTTGTAGTGACCGCTTGTCAAGTCTATACAACTGTTTCAAAGATCTTCCTATGAGATGGTTCCAACCCTTGGCCATTTGCCCAGTGGGGAATTGACCCGCCCCTTCCCAAAAGCACCTGGGGGGCTAGAGTTCCTCGTAGTCGCCATTGACTACTTCACCAAGTGAATCGGGCCGAAAGCACCATAAGAGCTATTAAGTTTTTCCTACGGAGGAACATCATTTACCGATTTGGAATACCGCACTGCCTCATTTCAGATAACGGAGGCGTCATGAAAACCCCTTCAAGGACTGGTGCACGGAGCTCGGCATCCGACAAAGATTTTTCTTGGCACCCCAAGCTAATGGGCAGGTCGAAAATGCTAATCGGATCATCTTACATGGCCTGAAGACAAGGTTAGAAAGACCTGGTCGGCCATGGACGAATGTCAAATGGGCTTATAGAACTACTCCCAAACCACCAGAGACCCCTTTGTTTCGACCTATGGAGCGGTCATACCAGAGATCGGATGCCTCGAACTCAAAATTTCATAGTTGAGACCAATGAGGAGGAGATGAGGTGCAACTTGGATGCCCTTGAACAGCAGTAAGCAAAGCCGGATGGCTCGTAACAAACATCGTGCTTCGGTACTACAACCTCGTCAAATGTCTACTTTAAACCGGGACTTAAAATTCGCTGAAAGAGTACATGAGCGTAACAAGCTCACCGACTGGAGGTCTGGTTTTACATGCTGAACTGGTTTCGGAGTTATTCACTTGATGGCATAATCCCTCAGACTTTGGCATGCCTCAAATTTGAAAATTTTTTATCAGTAGTTTTTTTTTCTTTTCTATCTTAGACAGGATGCATTTTTTAAATAAATGTAATCACTGCCAAATTCAATTGTTAGTTGCTCTTACTCATCTATGAAAGTTTTGTTCAGTATTAAGCATAGTTTTCATTTTTTAGCTCAAGTATACTTTGGTCATTGCTCTGCCTCGTATACTTCGGGGGGACGAACAGGGATGATTGGTACACTAACACGTGAACAAAGGAAAAATACAAGACAACAAAAAAGAAGCAGTTCGGCTAAAGAAGCATTTCATTGCATCGAAAAGTATTTACAAGGAAAAAACAAAAGAATACAGAATAGCCTAATCTAAGGGGCCTATTGTTCGGGCCCCGTGTGTTCAGCCTGACTCTCCCGACCGATTCCTCCCGAGCTCCTTCCTCCGCGGCCACTTCAGTCCCTCCGCCGACCAGGGTGTCCACGTCCACGGTAGGATTGTTGATAAGGGTGTCCAGATCACACCCCTTCGTATACCCATCAACAAGCCGCTCCATCCGGTCTGGGATTGTAGGCGTGGAACTCCCAAACCTGAAAGAAGGTTCATGGTTCCACGGCTTAGGTGTAGCCAACCGAAGCACCGGTGTCTCGACCTTGAATTTTCCTCGATCTCGAGGAATTTCAACCTCTAGCCTTGCCTCAAACACTGAGCCCCGTCCCTCAGCCACTACTCTTTTGCCTCGACGATCTCTTTTAGATGGGAGGTCTTTGCCTGCCCAGACTAGCTCAGTTCCGCTCCACCTCCGCCCCTCGACCTTCGACTCGCCTTGCCAGAAAGTGAAGGGACTTGATTGCCCTCGAACCTCCGAGCCATGTCGGTCTCGACCAGGTCATGCTGTGGAGGAAAGGAGTTAGAAAAAAAAAAAGAAAATACAAATGACAATTGTGAATGGGGAGGTGCGATTACCTCATGCTTTCTGGAGTGGCCTCCAGCCTCCCCTCGTCCGAAGCGGCCCCGATAAAAGCACGATCTCGGGGCAGGACGGCTCCCCGAACTAGTTCCCCAGCTAGCCTGGGGAACTGGACCCGGTCGTTCAAGGAAAGCCCCCCATTTCTGGTCGGGTGTCGGGCCATCTAGCGGATCTGGGATATAGTGCAAGACACTCCACGAAGGACAGGAGGTTCGCCGTGGGTGTTAACCCCATAGTGAGGTCACTGGGGTCGAGTTTCTCGTCGAACGGCCGAGATGCCCTTCTTTGGCAAAGGGCCTACCTCCTTCAGCCTCCCTTGGCCTTGATCTTTCTTTTCTTCTGACTCCCGGTCAGGGTGGGGTTCTCGAGTCGGCCTGGTAGTCTCACCTGGAAAGGAGGAGAGCCGAGCTAGTGGGGAGACTCAGGTTGAGAGGTCGGCGAACTCTTTCACCGCGGAAAAGGAGATGGTTGGTTACGAGGTGTCGCACAACCAAGTAAAAAACAAACAAGGCCTACCTAACTCCCAACCGAGGACCCTCATTCGGTCGAGAGTTACGATCCGAGTATCAACTCGGTAAGAAAGGCTTTTACATTTTGCGTAGCGAACTGAGTAGGCGGTCCAACTCTACCATGGAGGAGGTTCCGGTCTGTAACTTGAGTTTCTCCTCCAAAAGTTGGGGAAGTTCAAATTCTTCACGTAGAAAAAGTTGAACTTCCACCCCTTGATTTAGGTCAACCTTAGAAGAACAAGTTTGGGGTGCTTCCCACTTCGGCGGGTGAAGTAGAACCACCCCGGAACATGGCCGGACACTTTCATCTGAAAGTAGGCCCGGAAGAGGTTAAGAGAATAAGGGATATCGAGAAGTTTGCAAACAATAAAAAAGCCTAAGATGGGCCTGATGGTGTTCGGATTCAGTTGGCCGACCTAAACCGACCAAGAGGTGAGAATGTCAGAAAAGAAAGAGGGAAGGGGAAGCCGCAGCCCGGTCTCGAGTTGATCCCGATAGATGCCTACATAGCCCGGGGGAGGGCTGCAGATCACCTGCTCGGTGGCCTCAGACTCGGCAAGTGGGATGCCGCATCGCTCAATTATCTTATTCACGGCATCCTGATCTAGAATAGAAGGGGTGGCCCCCACTATGCCGTAATCCATATATGTGCCTTCAACTACCCGAAATGGAAGGTTGTCCCGCACTTAGTTGGACTCCTGGAAAGGGGCACCACAGGGAACCGGTTCGGGAGAGCTAGATATATCTATGGGGGAGCTCGGGTCTGAGGGCATATATTCCGACTCAGAAGAAGAGCTAGAAGACGTAGAGCTGGGAATTTCCTCCGGCGACCTTTGCCGAACTACCCTACGCCGAGATCCTAAGGTGGTGACGTCTGAGTGTGTGGAAGATGAAGACATAAAACAGAGAGCAAAAGCAAAGGCAGGAGGACTTACTAGTGGCGAAAGGGAAGATAGAAGAAGAGGAGCTCTCTTAAGATTTGAAGAGGTCGAAAGCACTCAAGGCGAGGGCCTAATGAAGTCAACTGGCTCAAATCTCTAAAGAGTGGAGCGTGAAAATGAAGGAAGAAGGTGAAAAGTAACTGGCCTCTCCCCTATTTATAGGCGGAAGTGGGCGGGAAGCTCAGAGGTCGGAGCGGTTACTTTTCGAAATTTGAACCAGAGCATTAATGAGAGCGGTTATAAAGAGACACGACGGGTCGGAGCCGAAGGGACGTGACCACGACTCTCCAATGCCGAGCTGCCACGTATCCCTGCACCGTTACAAGATTCCACTCACCCCCTCAGGAGGACGGCGTGAGGATTGAAGCGGACGTGCTCCGCCTAGTCCCACCGCCACGTCCTTGGAAGTATGACCAAACCCATCCGGCACGCCTTGGTCCCCGGGGCTATAGAGGGAGCTACGAATAGTGACCTTACAGACAGGCATCGGCCCACGGCTCAAGATCCGATCTGACTCCTGAGCACACCTCGAGACTTAACTAAACTTACACTCCGGCCAAACCGCTCAGATGGCTAGCTAAGCCTACCGAGCTGCCCTTCCGTCGTGGCCGAGCTGGTCTCCCAGATAGATAGGGCTCCCAGCGCAAGGAGTCTCGTCTATCCTCATCCTCCCAACACGGGATAAGTCTTATTCCACACCTCTAACGGTGTTTGGGGTGGACTACAACACTGGGAGGTCCATCTTCTATAAATACACAGGTAGAACACCAGAGGGAGATACGTCTCATTATTCTAGTCTTGCGCCTGCACTCTCTTTCTCTAACCTCTCTGACTTGATTGTCGGAGCTACTCCGGGGAGCAATCCCGCTGTGTTTGCAGGTGTTGGTGAGTTTGACTGGTGGAGAGGAGTTCGGGAGGAGGTCAGTTCGGCGGAACGGTTTTTGCTCTAACAACTTTCATTCACCAATTTTATTTTGTAAAATATAGGTGGAATGAGGAAACATAAGACCCATCGATAAATTTTTGAGTAGGTGCTGAACTTCTTTTGTGAAAGACAACTTTTCTCTTTCTCGAGAATTTCAGCCTGTTGAGGATGACTATAATAAAATGTACGGAGATTACGGACAGAAATAGCTCCATTTTTAAGTTTAGAATAATATGTGGTTGAGATAACATTTTATACATTCTTCTCAACATCATATGTGGATCTCGCAAAATACTATGTGTTTTAAGTTTACATTGCAGTTAAAGTAATTTATATTGATATATTTCATTTTACCAGACTCAACCATTCTAGATGGTCTCTCTAGCAACAGTCTATGCCAATAAAACCAAAAGAAAACCTACTTTATGAGTAGACTGATTAAATTAGACACTGGAAGAGAATGCATGGTCCTGGTATAATCCATAATGACAGTTTTATTCTACATGAGCAGTTCCGTATTGATGACTAAGATTTTTCAATAGTCCTGAGTTACCCCGAGATTGGCCCATTCGACCTAATAAATGGGAGCAAAAGATGGCATAGTGTGCACGAGGAGTATGGAGCCACCACAAATACAAAAAGTTGGACAAAAAATTACGTTGGTCGATTTACATTTTAATTATAAAAAACCATCATAATAGAAGGGCATGGAGTTTGGAGTTCTATCGGATCTGCAAAAAGAGTTGAGAATTTTCAGCCATAGTGCCTATTTGGTTGGCTGTAAAATGTTTTCCATAGGAAGATATTTTCCAGCGACGTTGCTTTCCAAGAAAATCTTTTCATTTGTAGCATTTTCAGATTTTTTATTACTCATTTGAATATATTTTCTAGCTTCATTTTCTTTAATTGTTAAAATGTTTAAAGTGTTTTGTTGCTTTAAAATATTATCTCCTTTTCCAAAGCCTTCAATTTCATTCCATTGCAACCCATACTTCTTCTCATTGAAATTGACAAATTCATCTCCATTATTTAGGTGCATGACAGGTATCAAGTCTGTCAATAATAAAATCCTACTCAAGAAAAATATAAGATTTGTATATAGTGATGAGTAGAGTCATTTCCACAGAATTGGGGAAATTTTTTCCTTTCAAGCAAGAGTTAATTTTGGGGAGGTTTGGAAAATTAAAATTAAAATTAATTAACTTACTTAAATGGAAGCAATTTAGCACAAGTAATTTAAAATTAAATCAATAATAACAACACTCTAGCCAAGGGAGGAACTTCAGATATGGTCAACTCAACTGCTCATTGATGCAACAATAATCTCATTTATTCATTATAAATAGGTTATAATTGCCAACAAGTTTTGACAATTAACTTTTCCTTATTGTGTTGATAGTTAAAGTACGACCGTGAGTTATTTCCCTAATTAGGAGATGACTCTAAGTACGACTGTAGGATTTAATCTCTTAATTGCCTTAAAAACTAGAAAAGCCCTATTTTAACTAATAAACACGTTACGAGGGTTTATTTAAACTGGATCATATATTTTCCTAACATAAAATCAATCACGCTAGTTAGTACTAGTATTAATCAATCAAACAGTTATGGATTTAACTGATTAATATGGTAGTAGATTATTAGATTAATTGAAATATTAGACCCTTAATATTCAAATAACAAAACAATCATAAGAAATTAAATCAAAAAACATATGAATATCAATGAATTAAAAGAAACAATTAAAAATCAATTTGATCTCATAGTTAGTTGAATCAAATCTTCAGTTGTCACCTTGACTAGAAAGAGGAATTTAGTTACTTCTCATGGAGAAAATCCCATGCAAAAATTAAGAGGAATTGCCCAAGCCGTTTGCTCCAAAAAAAAAAAGATAAGAAAAGATATTATGTTCTGTGAGAAAAAGAAAGATGAAGAGGATGTCTTCACGGTCTTATGGTTCCCTACATTTTAGTAACTTTTTTAAGTAACAAAGCCAATTCCTTATTAACGTACGAGTCTTAAAGACAAAGGTGACTGTTACTCTCCTATCAAGAGTTAGAAACGCGCATTTGGAACGAATTCTCGCAGGCACTTTCCTAAAGTATTCAATTTGGATTAGAAAACTTGTGCGGAAAAAAGTCCCAAGCTTTCTAAACTTGAAAGCAGAACTTTAATGAGCGGACGCCAAACTACCAAACTTGACAGCAGCGCTCACACCAAACTACACGAAAGTCTTCTGGAAAATCATCTCTTTAACTCCTTTTTACTCCACATTCCTATAATTAGCGTCAATTATTGAATATAAGTAGAATCTACGAATTAATGGAATATTTAGTCAGAATAAAGGGGAAAATATTCACAAATTTACTAATAAAATGCACCCTATCCCCCACACCTAGACCATACTTATTCTCAAGCATATATCCTAGCTCAGAAGCACAATCAATGCGACAAATATTTCGCAACAAATCATACCTGCATGAACATCCTACATTTCCAATAACCTCATTAAAATCCGAGTGCACCAAATTCAACAATCCTCTCAAGGGATTTATCATATGTGCTCATCACTCAAAAGTCTATAGGTGGAATACAACTCTCAAATTGACACAATGGAGTGACATTACCATAGGATTGCTTATATATCACATCTCTACCACTAATGGTGAATCTAATGCAGAAATAAAAGGGACTTTAGTAAGGTTGTAATAGAGCCTCGATATCGGTAGGGTAAAAAGGTAAATTTGAGGTGTAAATATATCAAGAGAATGCCAAGAATTTATTGCATAAGTTGATTTTACACAAATTCACCCTTCCAAGGCATACTAGCAACTCCTACCAAACTTAACAAGTGCAAGCATTTTTTGCTTTTTCAGCGTTTGCCACAAGTACAACATAATAATTATACACAAAGACACTTTACAACATGATCTGCATTTCCTTTTTTTTTTGTTCAGATTTTTCTCATCAATTTTCTCCTTTATCATTTTTTTTCATGAAATTTTTTTTCTTTTCATTTTTTTTCAGCAAATGGAAACACCTTCTAAAACTAACTTCACTTGTCAATACTTGCTAGTTTCAATTTATTGCCGTGTAAGTAGTACATCAAGTTTCCATACAATGAAATTTAGTCATCTCTTTAATACAAGACTCAACCAAAAAGTCTAAAAATAGGTCTGGGTGACAATTGTGACTATTAAACAAAGAAAGCAATAAAAGCTCAAATTGGGCTTATTATTGGTCAACAAAATAAGGGTAGGTTTTTGAAGAAGTCCAAAAAGGGTTAAATCCTAAGTCCCTTGTCATTTTAATGCATCAAATTCATACAAACATGGTCTCAACATGTATAACAGGGCAAGTTCTAACATTAAAAAAATCAGGTGCAATAACCACTCAACAAACAAAAAAAGACAAA
The DNA here is from genome assembly GCA_013103745.1 of Gardenia jasminoides. Lineage (NCBI taxonomy): Eukaryota > Viridiplantae > Streptophyta > Magnoliopsida > Gentianales > Rubiaceae > Gardenia > Gardenia jasminoides. The sequence continues at coordinate 17,429,733 of CM023095.1, read as the reverse complement.
ATTGAAGATAAAATGCTCATGAATAGGCTCAAAATCTCACAAAGTGGTCAAAATATGTCAAATCAAGCATACCCATCATTCATATCATTCGTCAAGAAAAATAAGATACACAACTAGCATAAATCCACTGCTCATACTTGCATATTGATTGCATTCATCATAGACAAAAAAAAAAAAAACACTAGCAAATAAAGAAAATTTCTGGACAATAAATCCTACCTATCTAACTAAGCTCTTCCACTACACCTAAACCTTACATTGTCCTCAATGTAAGAAATAAAGAACAACAGAAAAGTGAAAGGGGACAACGACATTTCCCTGAACACGGAGGAGAACTCAACCATGATAACGCTCAAGAGGAAAGGGCTGTGTGAAACTAACGTGATGAAAATAGGCAGTCAAGTTTTTTGCCATCTTAAAAATTGGTAGCTTGAGACGGGTAAGATGACCATCCATCTGTCCAATCTGCTCATGGAGACCCTGGAACTGTGCATCCCAAGAAGATGGTGGTGGTGGTGCAAATATAGAAGGTCGAGCCTCATCACCAATAGCATCAGTAGCGTGAGAAGTACCCCATAAGGCTGACTCCATCGAGGAGGAACCCGTGTAGGACTCGGCAAGGTAAACAAGAACTTACCATTAATTTGTTCCACAACTCCCATTTTTTCTAAACACACCAAATCCAGAGGTTCCATAGTACAAGTCAAATGCAAATTATGATCATAAGATCAAGAACTCCAAGGTTCACTGCCAAATGAGTAATAGAAGAACCAAGAAACAATGGTTTGATTTTCTTGGAAAGCACAAACCAAAACTGTATAGCCAACCAACACCATAAAAAGAATTTAGGCTTGGTAAAGATGCTCGACCTATCTTTCCTACCTGAAAAACTATGAGCGAGAAAACACTAAATATACCTCCATACCGAGTCCTTAAGGAAAGAGCTCTTAGACTGACTAGGGTCAACAGATAGTTCTTGCCACAAACCAACATGTGTCAAGAAAAATGGCTCAACATAATCACAGACATTGTCCATATACTCCTAAGACTCAGAAAATGTCTTATCGATAAAACCAAATGCAAGATTGGACTCAATGATAGACTATTTAAACTCCCTACCCAACAACCGATATCTAATTACATTGGGAGTTGTTACAGTGAATTCATTAGGCAATTCAAATTCAAAAGTGTTATAAAACTCCCGAGTCCAATCAACAAAAGCAGGGCATCTAATGCCAATATAATTACACCACCCAGCTGCAGTAAACATGGCCTCAAGTACATTAGCAATCTTCAAGGAGTCAAGTTTGGGAGGGTAGATATACTTACAATGACAATCCTCTGCTCACAACAAGTTTCCTACCTTTTCTTATTAACGGCCCTTGAAAAAGTCAAATTACCTCCAAAACGAGAAGGTGATGATTAAGATTCTATGTGAACACTCTTCTCCTTGCCAAGCCGTGACCTTTGACCTAAAGTAGAAGCACTAGTTGGCTTAACCTTTCGAGTGTTAGGTTGTGGAGAATGGTGAACCAACTTGGATTTTTTGTTACTTTCTTCTTAGCCATTGTCTTAATAAAAGCGTTAGACAAGCAAAGATATTACAAATGTACCAACCAAACATCCCAAGCTTAATGGCAGCTCACAAACTTCCAATTGATTCCAAAATACCAAATGTAGTGTTCCAAATCACAATCAAGAGGAATGCATAAAGTTATGACACTGAAGCATAAAACACGACCAATCAATAAATCCGACCAAACAAAGCACTAACTTGGCCAGCCAATGAACCGCACCTAATGAATCAATAACCATCCCAATTAAAGCCACAATTACTAGTCAAGTAAACTATAGGTGGCACCAAATCGATCCAAAAGTAACTATAGCAACAACCAGCAAATTTCACTCCCTTAAGCAAACTAAAACGCCACCAACCAAATAATGGGAACCAATATGGGCAAGAAACAAACAAGACACTAGCTACAATAATTAGCACCTAGACAACTAAACTGCTAATAAGCTTAGGTAGCAATGCCAATTATAAAATAAACTTCGATTTCCTCCAATACTTCATACCCTTAAAATCAAGCAATTACACCTAATGGAAACCACTGCAAGTTATCAACTCAAAGGAATACACATCAAATACTACCAATCTTCAATCAAAAACACTACCAATCGGCAAACCCATTAAGCAAAAATCACAAATCTTCAACCCAATAATTGAGAACACAAAACAATTGTCGAAGGCAATTCAATCAAGCAAAATAATCTCCAATAACTGTCAAATCATTAGCCCAATAGCAACGAAAAATAACCACAAAACTTACACCAGCAAACTACACTTCAAGTTTCTCCGGTGGATTTCTAAATGGTAGCAAGCAGCTAGCAGATGATCTGTACATCAATGACAAGGTAGCACTGGACTAGCGAATTGAGCAAGCGACCACAGTAGAGTAGCAGCGACAAGTGGTAGAGGCCGCAAAAAGAAGATGACAGACGGCAATGACGAATAGCAACAAGCCAATGAGGAGAGTGATCAATGAATGGTCGTGGAAAAGGTACAATGAACAGCGGCTACCCAGTGAAGATCCAACAAAAATGTATAGCTATCAATGAGTAGAACCAGCAATTCTAGCAAAGAATGAGCGAACAACTAGCGACAGCAATGGATAGCAAAATTTGTGGAGATGAAGATGGCGATGTGAGCAGATCAGGAAGAAACAGAGATCGATCAAGTTGGTTGGGGAGTTGTCAGTGACTGGAGAAAGAACAAGGGAAGAAAGAAAAATGAAAAGGAAAGAAAGAAGAAAAGAAAGAAAAAGAGAGAAGGAAATTAGTTTCTAATAAATTAAAATAAATGAAATATTTTTTTATATTTTTTTATATTTTTTGAATTTTTTTTGAAGAATTGCATTGAGGCAAAGACTTTAGGCAAATTAAACATAGGCATGCCTAAGTCACATACAGTATTCCGATCAAGAATTTGAACATTCTTGGATTGTAGCATGAAGGTACGGGCACGTACTCTCGACTAGTAGTCTCTATGAAATTTGAATTGTCCTGAGAACGCAACAACCAACTAGATGTGGGCATGGCCTGTTTAGGGGTAGTCTTCTGCCTATCAAATTTCATTCTATCTAACTCAAGAACATAACGATGCACTCTCACAATTTGCAACTAGCCTCTTAAGAAGAAATAAAATCACTCAATTTGCACTTATAGCTGAAACTAATAACACAAAACACTAGAAATTAAAATCCTTGGGTTGCCTCTCAAACAACACCTTTCTTTAACATTTTTGGCTAGACATAAAGCATTATTTGTTTAAGCAAGATGATAATTTTCAATTCTTTTCATGATTTACTCCATATGCTCCTGATAGCCTTCGTAGATGAAGTAATATATTAATACATGAACTGTGGTGTTCTTTTAATTGGGAGATGACCTCAAGCGGACAGACAATGGTTTGAATTCTATGGACTGACAATGGTTGGCTACTGGCCACCACAACTTCTAGATTATCCTTGTGATTCAACTCAAACGCCTCTTAAACAACAGGGTTAATTACATTGATAGGAAAGATGGAATAAGACTTGATAGGATGTTTCCTTGCATAAAAAATATTAAAATAAACAATTTCTCCATCAAATTCCACCGTAAGTATACCCTTATTAATATTAATCTTAGTGTGGCAGTACTTATAAATGGTCTTCCTTACAAAATAGGTGATGGATTTGGAGAATTTTTTTCATCCATATCAAGCACATAGAAATCATCAAGAAATACTAATCTTTCAATTTGAACCAAAACATACTCAATTAACTTGTCAGGATAAACATTAGTACAATCAGTCAATTGAATTGTTACGCCTGTTTCATTTAATGGATCTAGATTTAGGGAATCATACATAGATCTAGGCATCACACTAATAGAAGTTCCTAAATCTAACATGGCACCTCTAATTTTAGAATTTTCAATTTTACAAGGGATAGTGAACATACTTGGATCTCCACGTTTGGGTGGGAGTTTCCTTTGTAATACTACTGACACATTCTTTCCCACTACAACTCTTTAATCTTCTTTCAATCTCCTTTTGTTGACTTACAAGTCCTTTGAAAATTTCACATATTTTGGAACCTACGAGACTGCATCCAATAGAGGATTCTTGATTTCCAACTGTCAAAACACTTCCAAAATTTCCATTTCCCTATCTTGCTTCTTTGATTTCTCTAGCCTGCTAGGAAAAGGAGATGGATTAGATTTAAGTTGAGTTACAGGATCAGAAATTACCTTAGGGCTTATATTGTTCTTTCCTTATTCTTCAATCTCCTTTTCAATCTAATCTTCACTTTTATCCTTCAAACTGATCAATTTCGGTCCCTCTATCTCTTTGCCACTCCTAAGGGTCATAGCAGTCATGTTCTTGGAGTTCACCTAGCTTGTAATGGCAACCTTGCTTCCATTTTGGCTTCTAGATGATTTACCATATAACACTACAAGAAATTTGGACTTTAGTGACAATCAAAAGTCGTCATTGAAACCCATAAAGTCGTCATTATAAGATACAGTGACGACATTTTCCGTTGTCACAGAGTTGTCACAAATTCTATGTCACAAATGGGTCCATGTGACAACCTTAAGAGGGTCGTCATAAAATCATGTTATTTAATGACAAGAAAAAAGTCGTCACTAACTATGAGAATTCTGTGATGACTTTTATTGTCACTGCTACACCTATATTTTTGTCATAAATAAGGCAAAAGTCGTCACAGATTTTGTCTCTCCAGTGACGACTTTTAACTTGTCAGAATTAATCTTGTTCATCAGTGGCAAGAATTGTTGTCACCGAGTGAATTTGCAATTAGTAACAACATTCTCTAAAGCTGTCACTGAACTTTATTTAGAAGGTTTAAAATTCACAATATCCTACTCCTGCAGCATTTCCAACAAATATAGTAAGAATTTCTGGCTCGACAAATGGAAGAAATGAAAGTAATTAACACACAATTAAGGTTGAAATATGTACTTATATTGTCTTAAATATCTCTAAGTTCATCAAAAATAGGTAGCAACTAGAATGGGTCAAAATTAAATCCCCATCAGTTCAACAACTAGTAGTAAGTGGCCATACCAAAAATACAATTCAATTACTAACAGAAGTGGCAGTCCAAAAACTAAAGTACCACATTTCTAAAAAGCATAAACTAAAGCACCAATGTCAAACTTCTGTCATCTTTATCAGTACATCCAAAAGCCAACTCCAACCAAGTAGCACATTTCTTCCGAAGAGCCCATGTCTCAAACATGCCTGCGTAGACAACAAAAGTAAATTACTATTATGGTTCACATACAACTAAATATGCTAAGGAGGTTGTTCTTGCTAACCAAACTAATGTGTTTGAATATTCCAATTGAAAGCACAAATAACTATCAAATTTAAGCCAAGCACAAGAAGATGACAACAAATTTTGGTTATAAGTACAAGATACTAAAATGAATCCAATTAATTTCAGCTTCAACGAACGAAATGTGTACATGACTAATATAGATTGCTTGTAAGCAAATCTGTTTAAGAATGAAAAAGGATTACATATCATCGGACTAAAGACTCACCATTTGCCAAAACAAGAAGAGGCTATTCATTGGAATCCAAGCAATGCAAATCCAAAGGAACAACAAGGAAAAACAAAAAGAATTCAATGCATCCAAATCATCAACAACTAGAAATAAACACCCAAAATTGCCTTCCCATTGATTAAATAATAGTTTTTCCTTGCCAAGAATCCTCTATCAAAGTTGAAGCACCTATTTATGAAAATTTCCAGAATTCAGAAACTTCAGAAAATAGAATGAAAACACAGCTCTAAGATGGCGGAAGAAGCTATAAAACCTGACCATCATTACAGCATAGCAACATTCTTACATGGATCTACTCAAGTAACATGAAGATAATAATCTCAGCTAGTCCAAAGTAGCTAAAGCATATGCAGCCATAAGTTTTAGTATCATTTTACATAGATTGACAAAACCAAGCTCCTACTTAGTTTCAATGCCTATGGAGGTCAATCATTAGAACCAATACACTTGATAGTAGTGCAAACAGCTTCAGACCTTAAACTGAAGCAAATGTACTGATATGTTGGTAAGCTTCATACCATCTGTACCATTTGCTATCACTCTGGCCAGCAATTTCAGCACACACAGGCCCTACTTCTACATGCTCCTTCACAAACACACCATTAATGTCATACAAGATGAATTTAACCTTTAGTGAAATCACAATCCTTGCATACTTCCCTTCATCATCCATAATAAAACAGGGTGCACATAAACCACGACTCTTCATCTCAAGATAATATGTAATCATAGGAGCAAAATCAATGCTATACTTCATAGCCCATTGAGAATAGTCCCTCTGCAACTCAAAGGCTTCCAACCATCAATTTATCACTTTAAATGATCCCTGACATCCATTAACCACTTTAAATGATTTTCAAGGTATTGCATTGTTATATTTTCTTCACTCCTGTTAGGTAACACAACCAGATTTCCAGAAAAACTAAGGAATTTTTATAAAGATAGAACTTGAAATAGAGAATGGAGACACAGGGAACTTGTCATTTTAACTTTGCCAAAATTTGTTCCTTGCATAGTCTTTTATTGGGGAAATCAAATCCTCATACAGCCCTCTTAAAATAGATCTTTTGCCTTTTTAGTCTATAAGACTCATCGTTTCTAATATAAAGTGTCATCAAGTTTTGTCCATGTACTACAGATAAAAATTCAGACGTAATTACAGAGTGTATTACTCTAATGCTTGCTATACGACCATTTTATGGATCAGTAAAACAATATCAACATGGAAAATTTTAAACCCAGCACCATCAACCAAAAAAGTTGACAACTTAGCTATTTTTTGTCCATTACATGCTGTCAAGCAAAACACAAATCATACTAAGCATATTTAGGGTTACCTAATTATTAAAAAAAAAAGAAAAAAGAAAAAGCCAAAAGGATGCATAATTCAGGCTCAAGTAAAAGGCAAGTCATACCAAGCCTCTTGAAGCCTATCTAAGGCACAAAAAAAAAAGAAAAGAAAGAAAAGAAAGGAGAACAGTTCATGCCTCAACCAAAAGGGCAAACAGATGCATACTTAACAAAGAATCTGTGACGACTCCACCTCTCCCTAGGGCGTACCCTAAGATATCCGTGGAGTCACCAATCTCGTCGGGACTCACTCAGCCTCAATTCAATTATAGCATTTACTTCCCATAACAAGATAACTTTAATATTCTCCAGTCAAATGTAACATTTAAACCTCAAATCTTCCTTAGTGAGCCACAACTGTCCCAAACTATAATTACAGATACAAAAGTTTATCCATTCAGAATTTCATAAGTACAACCCACATTACAGCGATTACATCAAAATACAGCTTAAAGTCTCCAAACCAAACATCCTAGAGCAAACTCTGGAGGCTCTCGTTCTCAAACCTTGCTAAGGAAAACAAAATTGGAAGGAATGAGCTAAAAGCCCGCTGCATCCCAAACATGCAAACACATAGTAGCATTGCAACAAGTATACATATATCGCTAAGTTAGATCAATACAACTCAATTTGAAAGTATAACATTTATAAATCACATAAACTGAGAAAACACCTGAAAGGATACAAGATTCACCGGAAGTGCTTGCATCCATCCGTCCATCACTCAATCCCCTACTCCTCCTTATAACCCCCAGTGGTAATACTCGAGTATACCGTACAGTGCCCTATGTTATCAACCTACCCGACCGAGTTCAATCCCCTACTCCTCCTTATAACCCCCAGTGGTAATACTCGAGTATACCGTACAGTGCCCTATGTTATCAACCTACCCGACCGAGTCCGCTTCTGGCTCGAATAGGTCGATAGCGAAGGGGGAAAGGCCTTGTTCATCCTATGTGTTAGTACACATGGCCTACAATCATGCACAAATAATATACAAACAAGAAAAGCACACTGCAAAGTAAAAAAAGTAGGTCGAAAATAAAAGTACACACTCGCCCTTCATATAATCATTGAAAAGCATTAAAAACATTTAACATGTTAAATGAGTAATTCATACACAATCATGCAAGGAACACTCACCAACAGTTGAGAGCAAGTGAGAAAAATCTAGAAGATCAAACACGTTCTTCGATATCCACGGAATCACCTGAGATATGAAAATCCATTTTCAATTGTGAAATGACGTGACGTGCATATACTTAGTGAACTACAATTCTCGAGAAATGCTTATAAACACTTCAAACAGTAAAGAGATCACATGCATGGGCGTTAGACGAAAAACAGGCGAGAACGGAACGAAAACGGAAAACACACACTAGAAGGTGAAGATGACAGTTTTGACACCCTGTACGCCGTTACTCCTAACTCAGGCTATAGGTATCAGATTAGAGTGCACGAGGTGCCGTTTCGAAGCTAAGAGAACAAGATACAACTTTCATGAAGACCACTTCTGCCCAGATTCACTCCTTCTGGGTCAAAAGTGCAAAAACAGTTCCAGAAATTTCAGTGTCAGAATTTCCGACAGGCTTGATTCAAACGATCATAACTCAGCGCTCACAAATCCAAATCAAGAAATTCTGGATGCGTTAGAAAGCTAGAACGAAGGGCTATAACTTTTGTATTTTGGCCAAAAGTCAAACCACAAAGGATCGACACGAAAAATGGAGCCAAAGTTGCTGCCTGGTCAACCCTGTTTTCCTGCTCTACGCCCAAATGCGTTGCATCCAACCAAAACGCACGCATGCAAATCCAATGACTCAAATGCAACAACAAACATGAAAATGCAGCTCTTACACGTCCCACATTACCCTCGACACACACAAACACATACACATATACATACTTACACATCAAAAGCTTAACCCGTCCAACGGCTCGAAATTGTGCAATTCTCAACCATTGCGCATTAATGCACTAACAAACGCACTAACACTCGATTACCAAGCATCTATTTAAGTGACCAAGCACACTAATGAGATCCAAGATCATCACCACCCTATTAGGGTTTCAACCATTTCATCCACAATCTAACAACCGAATCATCAACTACACAGTAAACAATGCTCAATGCCTTCCTTAAACACCAATGTAGGCATTAATGGAAGCAACAATGTAAGATTTAACCCTCTTGTTGGCCGAAAATTGAAGCATGAAAATCATCCAAATTTAAACCATAATTTCACAAGTTAAGCTAAGAACAAGCATTAATTGCATCCAACCACCAATCACAAGCATTAACTTCCAACATTAAAGCTTGAAATCAAAACCCTAACCCTAACCCTAACTAATATTCATGGCTAGGCATAAACACATAGAAATCAACCAATCTAATCCGTAGAATCATCTCAACAGCTATCAGTGATCATGAATTAACCCAAAACAAGAACAAAATCCATCATGTTCATCAAATTAAAGCAAATTCCAGCTTACATATAAAGGGAAAAATACCTTCTTGGCTTATGTTCTTGATGCAATTGCAAGTTCCGAAGTTAGTCCACTTATCCTCCTAGCTCAACTTCAAGATTGGATGGTTGGAACACAAGATTTCTCTTGTTTTTCTCTCTTTTCCTCTCTTCTTTTCCTTCTCCTTTCCCACGGTTTTTTTTCCCTTCTTTCTTTCCCTTGCTTGGCCGGCCCTCTTGTGCTAGAAATAGCTAAAGGATAACACTCCAAAGATATTTAGGCCTTAGTCAAAAGTTGGTCAAATTTATCATGCTCAATTAAACCTACCAACTTAGGTTATTTTCACCCTTGCCCAAGTAATTTCCTTTCCTATCAAATTACTCCATAGGTGCTCAATTCAACTTAGTCTATCAAAACTTAATCACACCTACTTAGGCCACTAATCACCTAGGAATCCTAATCATTCTTCTTAATCATGCATTAACACGCATAAAATCCAAGAGGTAACAAACTCATAGTTGGACAAAAACTTAAAGTCGTTTTCAAAACTAGGGTTTTACGAAACCAAACTAGGGTTTTCCACAGACAAATTAGGGTTTTATCGAAATTTAGGGTTTTCGGGACAAACTAGAGTTTAAATTTCAAATTAGGGTTTTTAGACTCGTAAAACAACCTAGTTAAAACAAAACACTTTAAGAAGTAAAGCAAACCATATAAACACCTCGGCAAACATTAATGACTAAAATTAACATTATTTTGTATTAAAGTAGATGAAAATGGTATGGGTCCTCACAAAATCTCACAAGCACACATATGAAAGACAATCATACTTCATCATATAAATAAGAAATTCACACTTGCAGCCCAATACATAACAGAAAAATGTAGACAAATTTCAAGTACTAACCTTGAATCCGAAAACGTCAGAAGACTTTAGATTTAGATGGAAACCAGAGAGTTCCTTTGACAAAAATGATAAAGTCAAACTTAGATTGAAACCAAAACATTCAACCATTTAATGCTAAGGCTTCAAAAAATGACAATGCCTATAATCAAAATCCCTTTACCTTATCCAGATATGACTGTAACTAAAATAGTATCACAAGTTGATCTTTCCTACACATGCAAGTCAGAACAAGCCCATTCAAACTTCTCTAATCATGAAAACAATACTAAATTAGAGCATGAAACCATAGCGATTACATAGCATATGAGTTTTGAATTAAGAGGAAAAAATGACATCAAGAAGTCTTGCATTTTATTAACATTGAATTGAATTGTTAAATATATTGGCAATGTGTAAAATTAATCTCACATGCTAGCATATATTTATACTTTGAGGAAAATCAAGTGCATTAGATTCATATTAATTGGTAGTTTCTAGTGAATATATTAGGAAAAAAATTCATTCCTTTTTTCTGTCATAGTTTCTAATATCTTTTTTTTTTTGGTGCAAAGACTTATCTTCAACAATTGGAAATAAAAATTAAGAATTTTCATGAAAATGAAAATGATGTCTGTTGTATTTGAGAATGGAACTAACAAAATTTGTTTAATTAATAATGTAATTTTCTACGTTTCTAGTGTGAAAAGACTAATCAGATGGGTAAGGGCAACAAATTAATTAAATAGAATTTGATACATTCATATTAGCTAAGACATTAGTACAATTTTTGCTCCTTAACTCTTGATGCAAAGAAGAAAACTCAAGAACTAATAGCTACTTTTGCTGTCCCCTGTTTCTATATATATCGTGCTTCAATATATATCTGTAATCTGAGCAGCTCTTTTTAAGAGAATAAAGTGGAATTCAAAGAAACTTAACCAATTTTAATACACTTGTATTTGATGCACTTTAAGCATACCTACCTAGCTATTTCATCTGCCGTGAATTTATTTAAAGCAAACCAGCCTGCAATCACCATCTAAGAAAACATGAAAGTGTATATTTTTTTTTTTAATTTAAAGCACAAAAGACTGCTATGAGTTTATTTAAAGCATAGCCTAGGAGGAATGGGAAATTGGGTGATTGGTCTGATAGCCATGAATTGCCTTTCCTTTTTTGCAACCAAAATGAACCTATTTGACGAATTTTTTAAATTAAATAAGCATTACCCATCCACATTCAAATCTATTATTCCAGTACATTTTTTTCCTTTGGAACACTGGTAAAGAAACACAAATAGGCATGGAGTCAAATGACTCCAGTTCAGCACACAAAATATGCATAAAACTGGAACCCCATGTGTTAGAACCAACACCTGAAAGCCTCACAAGTTCAATTTTTTACCCTTAATTACTGTACAACTCCCATGAATGAGTATTCAGTCCATACTATAGTGACTCATAATGGATAACAATGTTGTATAAAAACAAATTCATCTCAGAACACTCACAATTTGGACAGTGGGCTCAAGATTAGTCTAATTTTTGGGCAAATTTTTGTTATGACTGCAAGTAAAACCACAATCCATAAATAATTAAACATGTGATGACAAGGATGCCACCAGCCACAAAAAAAAAAAAGAAAACAAAAACAGTGCACTGCAAAATCAAACACAAAATATCAAAATTACCTCAAACCATGCCATCAATGCCTAACCTCTTGTTTTTTCCCAAGCTTCAAGCTCTAAGTTCCAGCTTTCACCCAAATTTTCATGCCCTAGTTTTTATTTCTTGCCTCAAGCCAGTGCAATGGCCGAATCAGGGGTTTTGCTAGTGCAAGTTCGATAGAACTGCACAAACTAAAAGTGTTCAAACTCATTTATGGATAAAAATGGCAAATTTATGATGGATTTGGTAGTGTCAAATTGATAGAGTGTGGAGCATGTGTGGCTAAGTGAGGAAGAAAAAGAAAGATGGTGAAGAAGTTAGGATTGCAAATTTGGTTAAGTTTTCTGGGTATAGAGGCCCAAACGGTGTCGTATCCTTAAAATTCTTTCAGCCCGTCCATGCCTCTTCAATTTTTTCAGTTTGCCGCTCTTAGTTTTGTATGTATAATAACACGCCTTTCTTCTATTTAATAGCAAGAAATTCATGCTTTCTTTGTCCTTTCTCCTACCTCTTTCTTTTTCCTTTTTCTCAGCTTAATGTAATTAAGATTTTCTATTATTTTGAGTTTTCTTATTTCTTTTACTCTCAAGTTGTGTTAAAATTTTAGAATATGAAAATTGACATGTTTGGAGAAAGAATTTTTTAGCTTTTTTTTAAATATAGAATCTTTTTCTAATTTATTATATAATAAAATATTTTAAAAATGAAAAGGCTATTAAAATTATGTTTATGACCCAAAAAAATAAATATTCTCTCAATCAAAATCTTTTTGGTACTCATTTTATGGTTCTATCAATTATGTATAAGTTGTAGTCTAATGAGACCTGACAACTAAATTAGTTAATTAAACAATCAAAATAATTTGCTGATAGGGAGATATTTGTACATGTTAATTGTGGGTATTGGGCTGAATTTCTATCATTTATCGTGTAAAGAATTGGGTTATTGCTTAGAGTTTGTCTTTGTGTCACTTGTAGATCTTTGGTGTTAAAAAGTGGTGTTTAATGGCAAAATTCCAGAAGACTTGTAATTCCAAGCCATGCCTATGTCAGAGAATGCGGAGCAGGGTTGAGGTGATGATGTTCGAGACTAAACTCGGGTCACTTGCCGATATAGTTGCCAGAGTAATTGGAAGTCTTGTCCAGCTGGGAAGTGCTTTCCTTGGAGGAACTGTTAACAAATTGGAAAGGGTTGTTATGCAATTTGGAAAGAGCAGGGGCGGTGGAACAATTTGAGGAAAAGTCCAATTGCATCCAAGAATGGGAGGAATCCGAAAGCACATTTGATTAGTATCTTCGGGTCTCCTACAAAGCCGGCAACGGGTGATCAGTAGAGGGAATCTTTTCCTTGTTTTTAGAAGGTCTTGACCTAGACCATATATAGTCTTATTCTCTTTTCATTTTTAGCCATCGCATTGAGTTAGATTAGTCCCTCATATTGCTTGAGTTTTTCTAGTTTTTCGTCTTTCATCTTTCGTTTCGTCTTGCGTCTTTTTCCGTTGCAACATAGCGTAGCATAGACTATTATTTCTTGCTGCTCTCCTGGTGGTGACTCATAACATTAGACTAGTACTTTTGCTTTGCTTTTCAATTCCAGTAACTACTTCAATTGACGATTTGTCCATCGCAAGTTCAATTGTTATTTTCCGTGGAAGCAAATTACATGAAATTTATGAATTGCAAGGTAGTGATGAGGCGTGGCTAAATTCCGTTCCTAGTTGAAGAGTAATCAGGCTTGGTGGACAAAGATTGTGAGATCATTATAATTGTCTATTTTTAATTTCTACGTTCATGGGTATTTAATTATTCTCTATTTTTCCTTGAGTTATTATTAGTTGGATTTATTGATCAATGTGGCCAATTGTTCGCTTATCTGAGTAATATATAGTCAATTAAGGTGTTGGTGCGTTGCCTTTAAGCAACTTAATTAGTGGCAAACGAGAAAATTTCACCGCCTCGCAAGCGGTCTAATCTGAATTGTGAGAATAATTAACCTAGTTTAAATAAACCCGCATGTGTGTTTGTCACCTAAAATTGGGTCTCTCTAATCCCTAATGCTGTGACCACATTAAATCCTATAAGCGTCTCTAGGGTTGTCTAGTTCACAAGAGGATAGTTTATGAGTGTCTCTGGACTATTGTATAATTAAGGAGAGATTGGTGGTTAGGTACGTCGCTCGACCACTATAACCAATTTATTTGTGAACGTATGAGGCTGTCCATGTATCTATAATCAGTTGTGTGCACCGGTGCTGAGATTAATTCCTTGACTAGGTTGTGTTAATTAATTGTTTCTTGTGTTATTTAGTTCCTGCATTCTTGCTTAATTAGAATTTCAGCATCTCTATGTTTTTAATTATTTGCTATCTTCTCCAAAACCCCCCTAATTTTCCTGTGTGATTGATCTACCAGTTCCCCGAGGAGATGACCCTACTTGCCCTGTTTACAAATTAATCTAAATTTCTTGAATAAGTTCTGGTATATCGGGCTCAGTATACTCCTTGGAATCAGGGTGAAGCTAGTAACCCATTGCACATCCAGAGTCCCTACTCCAGTACTAGAATTAATTTAAGATTGTTTTTGTTGGCAATTAGGCTATTTATTTAACTTTATGTTTGGAAGTTTGACACCCACCATTTGCTAACACATGTATGAGATGCTAAATCTTTTTGAATGCACCATTTTGTGATTTTATCAATTATGTACAAGTTGTAGTCTGACAAGACCTGACTATCAGTTTAATTGATCAATTACTCAAAATAGTTTGCTAATACATGCATGAAAGACTAAATCTATTTGGTACAAGTACCAATTCATAAATCATAAATAACATGACTATTATAACTAATAATAAACTTTTAGCCATACAATTGTGAGGATTATACTTAATTTCATACTAAAATTTATTGCTCTTTACCATTATTTTTCACACTATACTAATCACTAATTTTCGATGTATTGTCAAGAGAACTAGATAAGGAATCTATGATATTTTTTGTGCTTCATAACAAATTATTAATAAGTTTGGAAAAATTATAAAATAGGTATACATATTTAATAACAATACCTTCTAGCTTTTGCTAATGAAAAATGTAGTTTAAATTGCAAAGGATAGGGTGCCATAGTAGAATTAATGAAATTGGTTTATCACATATGAGGTAAAATTACAAAAAATAGTGTGTCATAATAGAGTTAAAAAAGTTAGTTTATCACATATAGGGTTAAATTGTAAAACATGGAGTGCCATAGTAGAATTAATAAAATTTATTTACCATAAATGGGGCTAAATTGAAAAAGTTAGGGTCGCATAGTAGAATTAATGAAAGTGACTCAGGAACAAATACTTTAGACAATGACGACTAATTTTTGTCATTAACTCTAAACCAGTAATCTAATAGTGACGACATTGGAAGTTGTCACTGTATAACCCATTTTAGTGACAACATTTTTTCAAGTCATCACAAAGTTGATTTCCTGCCAAATTGACCTGTTACGCGTCACCCATATTATGATGACTAATCCCATATTGTCACTAATGACCAGTCTATGTTAAGTCATTTGTGACGATATCAAAAGTCATCACTGAAATACGTCAACTGTGATAAATTTTTCTGTTGTCACTAAAAATGTTGTTACAAAAGACCAAATTTCTTGTAGTGATAGTCACCAATTGACTCATTTGATTTTCTAAATTTTGTATGCTCACCTCCGTTTTCTGCTGAAATTGTAAAGTGTCAAAGGCTAATGTTTTAGCAATATCTTTTTAAAGAACTACTTGAATTAGATAACGAAGGTTGAGGCTTTGGCTCATATTGAGGTTGGAACCCTAGCTATCTATTTTGAAAAAAATTTGATTGCTTGCTCCCTCTGTAGCTAAGGTTCAGATGATCCCTTCAACCTAGATTATAGGTATAGGAGTATGGATCATATTGCCCACGTGGTGCAGGCACATCACCAGCCATATTCACTTGTTCAACACCCTTCTCTTAAAGCATTGGACACATATCTGTGGAATGACCTATATTCGTGCAAATCCCACACGCCTTGGCTTGTTGTGAATTCCCTACAGCCAATTATCATATAAAAGAGGTGAGTTCAGATAATTGTTGTTGAATAGATGAAGTATCTACCTCATTCACTCCATGAATAGGGATATTATCTTGGATGCCAAATTGTTGCGAATACTCTACCATTCTTTCAATCAACTCCCGCGCCTCTCTGGAGGTCTTGTTCACCGGTGCTCCATCACTCGTGGCGTTAATGATGTTCTGATCAGATAGATAGAGCCCTTCATAAAAGTATTTGATCAATAATTGATCGCTTATCAATGCTGTAGACATCTAGTGCATAATTTATTGAATCTCTCCCAGCATTCATATAAGGATACCCCATGTTGCTGCTTGATACCACACATCTCTTTCCTCAAACTTGTAGCCTGGGAGGTAGGGAAATACTTTTCTAAAAATTTCTTCTTTAACTCCATCCAGGTTGTGATACTCTTGTAGGCAAATAGTACAACCAATCTTTATCCAAATCCATAAGAGAAAAGGAAACGCTCTCATCTTTATCTGTTCTTCAGTAACTGCAGAAGGCTTCATACTTGAACAAACAAGTGTTTATGGGGCTTTTTACTTGGAAGATCATGAAAAGAAGGTAAGAGGTGAATTAAGTCAGATTTTAACTTGAAAGAAATATTTCTATCTAAATTTGAAAAAGTGATGCATAGTGACTATTGATTTAAATCAGGAGCAGCCAACTCTTTCAGTGTCCAATTATTGGCCATAGTGATTTCTTCCTCTTCTAAATCACTCGAACTATCACGCATGCAATCTCCCAACTTAACGACCAAATTAAGCCCTGGAGATGTAGTAAACGACTGTTCTTTCGTGCATTTTTCGGTCTACTCCCTTACCCTATGAGCTGTCCGCTCAACCCCGGATTGAAAACTAATTCACTTGTACGAGAAGAATGAGGCATAAACTAGCAAAAATACCAATTCCCTAACAATTGTGCCAAAAATTGACAAGTATCGAGTTCATTAATAATAAAATCCTACTCAAAAAAATATAAGTTTTGTATATAGCGGTGAGTAGGGGTATCCATAAGAACTAGGGAAATTTGTTTCCATTTAAGAAAGAGTTAATTGGGGTCTCAGAAAATTAAAATTAAAAATAATTAACTAACTTAAATGGAAGCAATTTAACACAAGTAATTTAAAATTAAATCAATAATAAACAAGACTCTAGCCAAAGGAGAAACTTTAGAGATGGTTAACTCAACTGCTCATTGATGCAATAATAATCACATTTATTCATTAACAAATAGGTTATAATTGCCAATAAACTCTGACAATCGACTTTTCATTATTGTAACAATAGCTAAGATATGACTGTTAACTATTTTCCTAATTAAGAGATAGCCCTAGGTAAAGCCGCAAGATTTAATCTCCTAATTGCCTATTCATTAACAAATAGGTTATAATTGCCAACAAACTCTAATAATCGACTTTTCGTTATTGTAACAATAGCTAAGACATAACTCTTAACTATTTCCCTGATTAAAAGATAGCCCTAGGTAAAACTGCAGGATTTAATCTCCTAATTGCCTTAAAAACTAGAAAAACCATGTTTTAATGAATAAATACGCTAAAAGGGTTTATTTAAACTAGATCATATGTTTTCCTTACATAAAACCAATGACACTAGTTACCACTAGTATTAACCAACCAAGTAATTACAAATTTAACTGGTTAATATGGTATTAGATTATTAGTTAATTTGAATATCAAACCCTTGACATTCAGATAGCAAAATAATGATAAGAAATTAAATTAGAAAACATATGAATATCAATGAATCAAAAGAAACAATTAAAAATCAATTCGATCGTGCAGCTATAGTTGAACCAAATCTTCAGTTGTCCTTTGACTAGAAAGAGGAATTTAGTTCTCATAGAGGAAATCCCATACAAAAATTAAAGGAATTGCCCAATCCATTTGCTCCAAAAATATAAGGAAAAATGTTATGTTCTATGAGAAAAAAGAAGGATGAAGAGCACGTCTTCACGTTCTCATGGTTTGTTACTTTTTAGTAACTTTTTTTAGGTAACAAAACTAATCATATATATATATATATGTATATATATATATATATATATATATATATATTTATATTTAAATAAAGTCATACTCTCATATTTATCTCTTTTCTAAGTGGTTACTTGATATAACGAGTTTCTTATACTCGCTCTCTCATCATCTATGCGCTTTTGAATCTCGTAATTTTCTCGCTCCTATTACCTTTCTCTTTATTCCTTTTTTATCATGATAATATTTTTGATAATCTTTACACTAATCTCTTGTATTTTCACTCAACCACTCTCCTCTCTCCCTCTCTCTCCCTCTCTCTCTCTCTCTCTCTCTCTCTCTCTCTCTCTCGGTTTGTCTTTATTCATTTTTTTCCCTTATGACAATGTTTTTGATAATCTTTCCAGTAATATCTCCAAGTTTCACTCAACGATTCTTCTCTCTCTTTCTCTTTATCTTTTTCCATGTTAATTTGTTTTGTTTCTTTATTTTCAACTCTCACCACTGCTTCTTTTCATTTGCTCCTAACTTTTCCCAATTTTTTAAATTTTAAAAAATAGAATTTGAAAAAACAATACTTATCATCTAATCTCATCTATCCATCCATATTTAGAAATGGCAATGGGAATGGGTGACTACAGGTCGCCACCCCATGGGAGGAGTCATGGGTTGAGGGGTAGGGCAGGACAAGTGTAGGGCCAGGGGTGATTTTCCCCCCATTTTAAATGAGGCGGGGATGGAGAAATTTAAATTTATTTAGAATTTAATTGTTTGTTATCATTGTCACCTTAAATCAAATTATCACTATATTTAATTCAAAATTTTATATTTTTAATTCAACATTTCTACCTAAACTTTATTCTGAATTCAGATTCTAAATATAGTATATTCTTTTGTTATTTTAAATATTTTTTGTTGGTAATTAGATTCCTCATTCTATTTACTTAGATAAGTATTTGAATTTTCAACTAAAATATTACGTTGAATATCAAAATGATTCCGTACTAATGCACAGGTAAACTAGTTCCTTGTTAAAGTAAGAGTCCTGAAAAGAATACTATTTCCTAATTAGACAAAGGTAACTATTAGTCTCCTATCAAGAGTTGGAAACGCGCGCCTGGAATGAATTCTCATAGGCGCTTCCATAAGGTGTTCAATTTGGATTAGGAAACTCCTGTGTAAAAAAAAATTCCAAGCTTTCCGGACTTGATAGCAAGACTTTGATGCGCTCACTCTAACTGCATAGAAGTTTTCTGAAAAATCATTTCTTTAACTCCTTTTTGCTCCATATTCCTATAATTAGCACCAATTACTAAATATAAGCAGAATATACCAATTAATGCAATATTTGGTCAGAATATAGGGAAAAATATGCACAAATTTTCTAATAAAATGCACCTTATCAATGTATAAAAATCTTAGGGAATGGACAAAAATAAATATATTGCTAAAATTCTAATGTCAATCATACATGCCATTGTGATGTATATCTTTCAGTCATAACTTTTCTAGCATAAAGGGCGATCCCTATTATCCATATTCAGTTACGAGAATAATCAATTTTCAAGTCACAATAAACTGTTTTCACAACAATGATATTGTTTCACTCGAAGAAATGGCTCAACAGCTCAAGTTGATGATGGGTACCAAGATAAAATAACTTCTGCAATAGTAGCCAATTATCATATTATACAAAATTAATATGTATGAAAATAATGTAAACGAATGGAGAATATGCATGAACGTCCTCATTATTGAGTGGCAGTCTACTGTATTCATTATCAAGCAAGCTTTCCTTCAAAATTAAAAAAAAAAAGTTCCCCTTATTCATAAACTCTATTCTTCTCACTACTCACCTAATTTAGAGATCAAGGCAATCCCTTTTACATTTTTTAATCAAAACCAGCCACATATGATAGGGCATAATTTACAGTTATTTTATAGGAATAATCGATGCTTAGTTTGGCATGTTAAATTTTAATATAGATGGTGTAAATCGTGATCTCGAATTTTGACAATTACAAAACAATTGAAGAAATCAATTTAGTGCTTTCCATTGAGAATATTGGCAGCTCAGGTTATCAATGCAAATGGTGCAATTGAAGAACTCAATCAAAAGAAGCAAAGGTCAATGATGTCTGTCGGACGCTCGATAGCTTGTATCGGACGTCCGATAAAAGTCAAGAACACTCTATCGGATATTCAACTTGAAGTACCGGACGTTTGATAGATAGGGAAAATATCGGACACTCGTATTGGACACATATCAGTCTCATCGGACGTCCGATCGTATTCAAGAAAATTTCTGAGCTCTCTGGTCTCTGTCGGACGCAAGCTTCATTGGACGCAGAAATAAGCATTGGCCATCCGATAAAGATCGAAACAATCTTTGGACAATTGCATCGGACGCACAACATTGTGTGGGACGTCCGATAGCCCCAACGGCTAGTTGACTTTTTAGCTGCCTTCTATCCGTTCACCATTATTATCAAGGCACTTTTTGGTCCCCTATAAATACAGTCTTGTCTGAACTTCATAGCAACTTTTTCACACTTAGAATACAAGTTCTTGAGAGTGATTTTAGCAAGAAAATACTCTTGGTGTAAGAATTATAGGTCTGGAAGTGTTAGTTCATTTGCAAGCTTTTCAATTGTGAGTGAATTCTTCAATAGTATAGCTTTAAGAGGGTTATCCGAGTGATTGTAAAATTTCCTAACTTGACTAAGCGCTACTTGGGGCAAGGAGGAAGTGAGCCTTCCATTGTACATAAGATTGGTTGAAATTCATCAAGTTGAAATTGCTTGAATTGAGATTTATTCTTCAAGCTCAAGAGGAGTTTTGAAGAAAATTGGTTTGATTTCTACTATCCTCATTTACAGCTTATTTTACGATCCATCTATTGTTATATCTTCTATCCTTCTTGATTTCTATTGCACACTTGTTTGACAATTTGATTGTTCAGAAGGTTACATCTTTTATTGTGAAAAGGGGGCATCAGTTGACTATTTTTAAATAACCTAATCCACCCCCCCTCTTAGATTGTTTTTGTGCCTTACAATTGGTATCAGAACTTAGTCTCTAGGATCAAGTTTAACCGCTTAGAGAAAAGATGACAACCAATAATGCTATGTTTGTAGAAGGACAATCGGTTATTAGACCACCCATGTTCAATGGTTCAAACTATGTTAGTTGGAAAGAACGAATGATTATCTTCTTGCAATCTATTGATATTGATCTATGGTTTATTGTTAATGAAGGTCCCTACACTGCCACGATTGATGATCCTATTACTCACATTCCTAGATTAAAAACAAGGAATGAATTGACTCGTGAGGATAGGGCTAACCTTACTTCAAATGCTAAGGCCATGAATGTTCTATATAGTGCATTGGATACAAATGAATCTATTAGAGTTAAAGGATGTAAATCAGCCAAGAAAATTTGGGATAAGTTGAGGGAAATTCATGAAGGTAGTGAAGATATAAGAGAACAAAAGAAGTCTATATTGGTCACTAGATATGAATCATTCAAAATGGAACCTCATGAAAATGTGGATAAAATGTATTGTAGATTTAATGATCTCATCAAAAATTTAGAAGTGTTAGATAAAGAATACACTCTTGGTGAGAAGAACAGAAAAATTTTAAATGCCTTACCTAAAGAATGAGAGAATAAGGTGACTGCAATTGAAGAGGCAAAAGATTTGAATTCTATGTCCATTGAGTCTCTCATAAATTCTCTAACATCTTATGAGTTAAAATTCAAGAGCAAAGTGCAGGATGAAGAAGATGCAAGGGACAAGAGAAGCATTGCTCTAAAAGTATCCCAAGATGAGGAGGATTCGGCCTCAGTAGATGATGAAGATATGGATGGTGATGATAGTGATCTCACCCTTATCACTAAAAGATTCAAGAGGATTCTCAACAAAAGGAGATTTAGAAAAGGAGGACCTAGTAATCAAAACCCCAATCAATTTAACACAAGATACAAGGGAAGGCAATATGCAAACAAAAAGCAAGCAGATAAATGTTTTGAATATGGATAGCTTGAACATTATGCAGTTGACTGTCCAACAAAGAAGAAGAAAGGAATGAAGAATGAAAGAAAACCAAGATTCAACAACTTCCAAATCACTTGGAATGAGTGCAATTCAGAAGGTGAGATTGAAGAAGAAGTGGAATCTGCTCAAATTGCCTTCATGGCAATTGGTGACAATGAGGTAACATCTTGTAATCCTCAATGTGAAAGTGATGATGATGATGATGATCTTGAGTCATTTGTTGGAAGATTACATGATAGCTTGAAAGACTCTTATGTTAAAAATAAAGAGTTAAAACAGAAAATCACTTTTCTCTTGCAAGATAATGCAAATTTGTTTCAAGACAACAAAACACTGAAATATGACACTGATTGTTTGATAAAAGATCAAATTGAGTTACAACATGAACTTGATAGAAAAACAAGTCTTTGTGAAATGTTTAAGGAAAAACAAAGTGACTTGAAAAGAAGAATGGATAGTCTAGACATGATTCTTCAAAATAGAAAGCAAAACGGTTTTGCAAGAAATGAATTGAAACCTCATTTTAATACTTATGGAAGGAAACTAACCTTTAATACAAATGAATTCACAATTTATAAAAAAGAGGGATAAGGTTTATTAAACCAATTCATGTGAACAATCCTACCATTATGTGTGACTTTTGTTGTCAAATAGGTCACTTAAAGTATGATTGTTATGTAAGGAAAAATATGAAAAGATGAATGAAATGTATGTGGTTATAAACATGATTCTAACCATCAAGGACCCAAAAATTAAAGGATACCAAATTTTCTATCTCTTGTGTAGGTGAAGATGGAGAAAGTCATAAAGGAATCAAAGTGGTTCATAGATAGTGGATGCTCAAGGCACATGACCGGTGATCCATCACAATTCTTAAAGCTCAAATCAAAATCAAGTGGAAAAGTGACTTTTGGAGATGACATGAAAGCCAAAACAATTGGAGTAGGTGATGTTGGTAAGAATGGTGAAACATTTGTTCATAATGTTCTCTTAGTTGATAATCAAGACTATAATTTATTAAGTGTTAGTCAATTGTGTGATAGAAATTTATTTGTTTTATTCAAAAAGTATGAATGTTTAGTTCTTGATTCAAAATTCAATATCATTTTCAAAGGAAAAAGATTCAATGATATTGATGTTGTAATTCTTGAGAAAATCGATT
The DNA here is from genome assembly GCA_013103745.1 of Gardenia jasminoides. Lineage (NCBI taxonomy): Eukaryota > Viridiplantae > Streptophyta > Magnoliopsida > Gentianales > Rubiaceae > Gardenia > Gardenia jasminoides. The sequence goes on along the minus strand of CM023095.1, from coordinate 17,406,419 downwards.
CTTCTAGCTTTAAATGTCTTAAGATTTCAAATGAAGACCCTTGATTGTAGCATAGAAGACTTTGTCATTTCAATATGGACGTATTAAATGAAATTTCCAAAATGAACTTGTTAGAGGCTTGCCTAAAATTAAGTTTGAAAAAGATTAAGTTTGTGATGCATGTCAATTTGGTAAACAAACCAAAGTTTCTTTTAAACTTAAAAAGAGTGTTTCTATATCTAGACCATTGGAACTCTTACATCTTGATTTGTTTGATTCTACGCCAATTGCTAGATTAGGTGGAAAGAGATATTGTCTTGTGATTGTTAATAATTATTCTAGATATACATGGACTATTTTCCTTGCTCATAAAGATGATGCTTTCAAAAATTTTGTTTCCTTGTTTGCAAAAATGCAAAATTTGCTTGGTATACACATTGCCAAAATTAGAAGTGATAATGGTTCAGAATTTAAGTATTGTGGCTTTCTAGAATTTTGTTATCACAATGGAATAACTCATGAATTTTCTATTGTAAAAACCCCCCAACAAAATGGTGTTGTTGAAAGAAAGAATAGGACTCTTGTTGAAGCCTCAAGAACTATGTTAAGTGAAAATGATTTGCCAAAATATTTTTGGATCGAGGCCATGAATACGGCATGTTATGTAATGAATAGAGTTTTGTTAAAACCAATTTTGAACAAAACTTCTTATGAAATAATGTTTGGTAAAAAGCCAATTGTTGGCTATTTCAAAGTTTTTGGGTGCAAACGCTTTATTTTAAATATCAAGGAACATCTTCGAAATTTGATAAGAAAACCAATGAAGGCATGTTCTTGGACTATTGTGAAAACAAAAGACGATATAGAGTTTATAATAGAAGAACTCTTGTGATTGAAGAAGCTATACATATTACATTTGATGAATCTAATGGTGATTCTTCCAAAAGTTCTTGTATAGATGATGATGTAGGTATTCAAAAAGAACTTGAGAAACTTACTCTCCAAGAAGAAAACAATGTTGAAATGGAGGAAAATTCAGAGGAAAATGGCACTCAAGGAAACCTTATGCAAGAAGAAGAAGACAAAAATGATGATCTACCCAATAATCTTCCTAAAGCTTGGAAGTTTATTCAAAATCATCTCAAGGAGCTAATTATTGATGATCCATCCGAAAAGATAAGAACTCATTCCTCAACAAAACCATTACTTGACAATTTTGCTTTAGTGTTACATTTAGAACCTAAAAATGTTAATGATGTCTTGAAAGATGATAAATGGATTGTAGCCATGCAAGACGAATTGAATCAATTTGAAAGGAATAATGTTTGGATTTTAGTTGAGAAGCCTCAAGATCACCCTCTTATAGGCACAAAATGAATTTTTAGAAATAAATTAAATGATAAGGGTGAAATTGTGATAAGGTTGGATCGGTGGTTAAGGGGTATGCTCAAGAAGGAGGAATAGATTTTGATGAAACATTTGCTCCCGTAACTAGATTAGAATCTATTAGAATGTTTCTTGCATTTGCTTGTTTCAAAGGTTTTAAATTGTATCAAATGGATGTTAAAAGTGCTTTTCTAAATGGTTTTATTGATCAAGAGATTTATATGGATCAACCTCCCGATTTTGAAAGTGATAAATTTCCTAATCATGTGTTTAAACTTTCAAAAGCCTTGTATGGCTTAAAACAAGGTCCTAGAACTTGTTATGAGCATTTAAGTGGATTTTTGATTGAAAATGGTTTTAAAAGAGGTATTGTAGACACTACTCTTTGTACAAAATAAAAGTTGAATGATTTCCTTATTGTGTAAATATATGTTGATGATATCATTTTTGGTGCTACTAATGAGTGTTTGTGCAAGGATTTTTCCACCATTATGCAAAATGAATTTGATATGAGTTTAATGGGATAATTAAATTTCTTCCTCGGACTCCAAGTCCTTCAAACCCATGAAGGAACTTTCATTAATCAAATAAAGTAAACAAAAGAACTTCTCAAGAGATTCGGAATGGATAATTCAAAGCAAATTGGGACACCAATGTGTACATCTACCAAACTCGAAAAGGATGAAGAAGGTACAAGTGTTGATGAGAAGAAATATAGAGGTATGATCGGAAGCCTATTTTATATAACCGCAAGTAGATCGGATATTATGTTTGTCGTTTGAATGCGCGCTTGTTTTCAATCTTGTCCTAAAGAATCTCATTTAAATACCGTTAAGAGAATTTTTGATATTTGAAAGGAGTATTGAAATTTGGTCTTTGGTACCTTAAATGTCATGAATTTGCTTTATGTGGATATACGGATGCTGATTTTGGTGGTTGTAGAATTGATAGAAAAAGCACTAGTGGTTCATGTCATTTCCTTGGTAATTGTTTGGTATCTTGGTTTAGTAAGAAACAAAATGCTATTTCTTTGTCTACAACTGAAGCGGAATATGTCGCCATTAGTGCATGTTGTGCTCAATTGTTATAGATGAAACATACCTTGAATGATTTTGGGTTGTTATATGATACTATGCTTATTTACTATAATAACACAAGTGCCATAAATTTGACAAAAAATTCCATTCAACATTCTAGGACAAAGCACATAGACATAAAGCATCATTTCATTCTGATCTTATTCAAAAAGGTGAGATTTGTGTGAATTACGTTTGTTCAAAGACCAAATTGCTGATATTTTCACAAAAGCTTTGCCCCTAGATCAATTTATATATTTAAGTTCAAAATTGGAAATTTTAGAAAAGAACTTTTAAAAATTTCTGGTCAAATTCTATCGGACGCCGATCTTGATGAATAGATGTCCGACAGTGTTCTAAGCTGTTTTTCTAGAAAATTCTATCAAACGGATATGTCAGACGCTTCACGTCGCTCGGACGTCCGACACTCCAAAAGTCACAACTTATCAGGTCACTTCTTTTTATTTCCATCAGTCAAATCTCATTTAATTCAGATGCACCTTCCCAACCACCAGACTTCAAAAACTCGAATTCCCATTTTGACTTGCAACAAATTTCAAAATTGAAAGCACAAACTAATTCACAAACCTATTACAGGTCGTGATTCTTCAACATTTCACACTAACACTCACAATCCTTTCAAACCCCAAATCTCCTTAAAAACCCTAAAACTAAATTCGTCACCTTTTTAGGCAGTTCGATCACGACATTATCATTAAACTTCGTGTTTTAGCACTCAGCATCTCATTCCTTATCTCACCCACCACTTAAAACACACACACATCACAATGGTCTGAGTTCATGAAGGATCATCAGCCACCGGACGCAAGAGAATTCTCAGGGATGAAGAAGTACGAACTCCAACTGCCAAGAGGACTTCAATGAGGAAGAAAAAAGGTTCTGCAAGCACTCAAGAAACTCCTACTCCTCAGACTGAACCTCAGGTTTCTTCCCAACCCCCCTCCATTGCCTAAATTTATTGATGATGAAGTTAAGGAAAAATTTGCTCTGTTTTCACAAAAAAGTTTCATCATCCAGAGATCAATCAATCCTTCTGATTTTAGAAAGATTGATCTCAACTCTGTTCTTAAACTCTTCGAATTCTAGAAATGTTCCCACATTATAACCATGCCAAATGTTTATTATCTTGAGATGCTTTATCAGTTTTTTACTAATCTTAGGAAAGGCAATTCTTGTGATGAATTAAGATCTCGTGTAAATGGAGTAGACTTGGTTTTTGATTCTAGATGTGGTAAATGAGATTTTGAAAACCACTATTGAATTTGGTTGCAAAAGTAAAATTGCCAACTTTTTCTCCTATGAAGAAAATCCAACTAGCATCAATCATTTTAATGCTAAAAAATTAATGTCATATTTTCAATCTCTCTTTCAAACTCCTGTTGATGCTAAATTGGAGGACCTTTCTCCTAAAAACTTGATCATTTTCTCAATCATTTCGAACCTTCTTGTTCATACTGATGGGCATCGCACTGATGCAAACAAGATGGAAATGTATCTCTTTTACTGTTTTGTTGAGAAAATTCACGTTGACTTTGGTTTTGTCATGTGCAAGTTTTTAATGAAATTGTGTACTGACAGTAGGAGAAAATTGTCCTATGGCAAGTTTTTAACTCCCATTTTTGAACATTTTAAAGTCCCCATCACAGGAGTATGCCCTAAGGATACTTCCACTTCTGTTTTCACAAGATTTTATTTTGAAAGGAAAAATTTGAAATTTTTTTATGGTACATGGTTTACAAAAGAGGCTGCCTCCAAATCTCGGTCTAAAAGAGGCCATGGCAGTCCTATCACTCCTGGAACCTCTCAAACACTTTGTTTCACTCCTGTCCCTCCATTCACCCCAGAAAATCTGCTTCTAAAACCAATTCCCCTCAGTCTGAGGTTGTTGAACTGCTCAAAGAGCTCAAGGATCATGTTACCCTTCTTGAACATGGTCTTATGCTTACCATGTCTCCTGAGCAGCAGTCTGAGTTCTTAGAAAAGAAAAATCTGCTTTTCTCTACTGTTATGGTTGAGGTGAATCACATGCAAAAGAACCTCGTCCTGATCCTACCCTTGGAACTCAAGAAGCTACGGATGCTCAAACTCCTAATCGTGATCCCTCCACCCCTGAGAAGGGTAAGGAACCAGCTACTGAAGAAGCTGAGGAAGAAGATGATGAAGACACTGAGGAAGAAGACCACCTAGCCCTATCGAATCACTCGAAGAAGGCCTGGACCGAAGTCGACATTCACTCTTTAGGCACTTTAGGATAATTTGCACTCCACATTAGGATGCATCTCGTCTATTTTGTTTCACTTTGTCAATGGTCGAAGTGTATTCAGTATTAAATACTTTGCTACTTTGTATTTCTGTTGGATGATCAGTATTTTGGATATTCAGTAATTCGGCATTCTGTTTCTACTCTTTGTGGTAATGTATTGATTTTTATGTGATGTTGATATTGCTTTTGGTACTCATCTTGATTTTGTGGATTTGGTTCTCTTGGATATGTGATAAACTTGTGCTGTATTATTGGTCCTGATGAACTTTGTTGAGATATTGGTCCTAATGGATATGTGATGAACTTGTGTTGTATTATTGGTTCTGTTGGATATTGTCACTTTGTCTTGTGATTGTGAAATCCAATGATTGTTCTGTTGGTTCTACTGATATTATGTTAATACTGATCTTAGTTCTTGAGGATTTGTAATGATGCTATTAGTCTTGTTTTGCATTTTGGTCATATATTGACTCATTGGATTCCTGGTTGAATGTTATACTGGCTTGTATTGGTAAAATGGATTAAATTCTTGGCATTCGATGGGTTCTAATGTTGGAAATGTGTAACACATTTGGTATTGAAAATTTCAACTCTTCTTTTAATTCTATTTGAGATATTTGATTCTTTTTGATATGACAAAAAGGGGGAGAAGGTTATATGGTTTTTTGGATAAATTTTTATGGCTTGATATGAGTTTTTTGGTTGATAGTTGGTTGATATTGGTTTGAATGATATTGGCTTAAGTAAATACTTGATACTTGATCAAAGATATGGTGAATCAAGTAAGGGGGAGTTATGGCTTGCATATGATCAAATATCTTGAATACTCAATGTTCAATATAAAATTATGCCCAAAACACAAGCCGTGTACGACTTACAAAATAAGGGGGAGTTATATACGTTCTCTTTATCAATGATTTTTACCAAATCAAATTCAATTGTTTTGTCATCATCAAAAAGGAAAAGAATGTAAATCGTGATCCCGAATTTTGATACTTACAAAACAATTGAAGAAATAAATTTAATACTTTCCATTAAGAATATTGGTAGCTCAGGTTATCAATGCAAATGGTGCAATTGAAGAACTCAATCAAAAGGAGCAAAGGTCATTGATGTCTGTCGGATGCTGGATAGCTTGTATCGGACGTCTGATAAAAGTCGAGAACACTCTATTGGACATTCAACTTGAAGTATCGAACGTCCGATAGACAGGGGAAATATCGGACACTCGTATCGGATGCATATCAACCTCATCGGACGTCCGATCGTATCCAAGAAAATTTCTGAGCTCTCTGGTTGCTGTCGGACACAAGCTTCATTGGACGCAGAAATAAGCATCGGCCGTCCGATAAAGATCAAACAATCTTTCGAACGATTATATTGGACGCACAACATTGTGTTGGACGTCTGATAGCCCAAACGGCTAGTTGACTCTCCAACTGCCTTCTATCCGTTGACCACTATTATCAAGGCACTTTTTGGTCCCCTATAAATACAGCCTTGTCTGAATTTCATAGCAACTTTTGCACACTTAGAATACAAGTTCTTGAGAGTGATTTTAACAAGAAAATACTCTTGGTGTAAGAATTGTAGGTCTTCAAGTGTTAGTTCATTTGCAAGCTTTTCAATTGTGAGTGAATTCTTTAATAGTGTAGCTTTGAGAGGGTTATCTGAGTGATTGTAAAATTTCCTACCTTGACTAAGTGCTGCTTGGGGCAAGGAGGAAATGAGCCTTTCATTGTACACAAGATTGGTTGAAATTCATCTAGTTGAAGTTACTTGAATTGAGATTTATTCTTGAAGCTCAAGAGGAGTTTTGAAGAAAATTGGTTTGATTTCTACTATCCTCATTTACAGCTTATTTTACGATCCATCTATTGCTACATCTTCTATCCTTCTTGATTTCTATTGCACACTTGTTTGACAATTTGATTGTGCAAAAGGTTACATCTTTTATCTAAAAAAGGGGCATCGGTTGATTATTTTTAAATAACCTAATTCACCCCTCCTTAGGTTGTCTTTGGGCCTTACAGAAGGAAATTATTTAATTTTGTGTTGTTTTGTTTCAAAGAGAAAGATTCAATTTGTCACAAGTTGGCTTGGAATTTGCATGGAATCCGAATGTGAGATGGATAGCAATCAATGTGGAAGACATGCTGGGGGACTTAAGAAACACTAATCGGACAAATACGAAATGCAACATGAAACAACAAATAGGTGACCCATCAAGTAATTACCGGCGCCAGTGTTATGTCCGATCTCATCACCGGACATTCACTGGAAATTGAAAAGTTGAACGATTGGTCATAATCGGTGCCACTTGTTTCACTAGTTTTCGCAACAGTGTTTATTGGAAATCCAGGTGAAACTTGGTTTGTCAACTGTTGGAAGTTTGTTCCTTATGGGATTCAATTGTAACTTTACAAAACCATAAATAAGAACACTTAGAATATTTTTAAGTTTTAGAAAATAATGGTTTAGAATATTTTAGACAAATTCTCATAAGTTTTTCTTGAGAGATCAAGATCGATGACTGATAGGGTGCATATTAGTCGTTAATTTTGTTAAGATTTCCTAATCAGCTAGACTAAATATTGCACTACTTGGTGGATTCTACTTAATTTCTGTGTTTGGTGATAATTGCAAGACTTGGGAATGAAAAGGGCCTGAAAAATAGTTTTCCAGAAGATTCCCCTGCAGTTAGGTGTGGGCGCGCCAAACTTCTACTTTCGAGTTCGAGACAGTTGGGATTTTGTGCGCGTGGGAAGTTTTCAAAGGAGTGATGAGTCTAATTCGTAATCATGCTGGACAGATTCTTTTCCTTTGCTAATTGGTAGTTAGTTGGTATTAGAAAACTTTCGTAGTTTTTATTATTATTAGAACGCCTTTTAGATTAGGAAACTACTAGTTTGATTCCTATTAGGAATTTCCTAATTGATTAGTAGGGAAGGAATCTAAGTGATTAGTACTGGGACTATTTCCTTGTTGCGGCAGACCATTCTGGGGGACCGATTGTTCTTCTGCCTATGTGACTATTCTCTTTGGAGGCTACGGACAAGAAAACGAAAGCAATAGTTTCTTCTATCTTTCGCTAGTTTTTATTTTAGAAAACAGAGGAGATGGCTTGCCGATTTTTCTCTTCAATCTTTTGTGGAATTTTCTCCATGAGGCGTGTCTAATCTCTTTATCTAGTCAAAGATTAACTTAACGATGCAATCCCAGTTATCTGTTAGATCTAACTGATTTATTATTTGTTTATTTAATTCCTTAATATTTGTCCGTTCTCTGGTTTATGTTCTTCAGATTATTTTATTAGTTGAATGTCAAAGACCCGATACTCAAGGTAACCTAATAATCTAGTGCCAAATTAATCTACTAAATCCGTAATTATTTAGTCGATTAATATTAGTGGTAACTAATATTAACACACATTAGGGGAACATGCGATCTAATTTAAATAAACCCCTGTAGCATGTTTATTATTGGTTAGGGTTTGGTCTTTTCTAATTCTTAACGCAATTGGAAAATTAAATCATATGGTTGTACCTAGGGTTATTTTCTAATTAGGGGTAATCAATGGTCGTACTTTAATTATCAATAAACTAAGGAAAAGTTGGTCGTTAGAGCTTTGTTTATGACTATAACTAACCTGTTAATGAATTGAGTGAGCTATCTTTGTATCAATGATCAGTTATATGGACTGTATTTGAGAAGTTGAATATTTGGTTAAAGTTTGCCTATTATTAATTTAATTCCTGCTTACTTTAGTAATTTTGTTTTATTATTTAGCTAATTAGTTATTTCTAATTTTTTTTTCAAAAATTCCCTCATATTTTTCTTACTTAAAAAGAAACAAATTTTTCCTAATCCCTGAGGAGACGATCCTACACACCATTGTACTCAAAATTCATAAGGTAATTATTATTGTACAGGCCAGACACCTGTCAATTTTTGGCGTCGTTACCAGGGATTGGTGCCTGAGTTATTTATTTCTTTTCGAGTTCATTTATTTTATTTTATTTTATTCATTTTACTTAGTTTATTTTTGGGTCTTTTTCCTAATTTATGCCTCTTTCATTCTCGTGCAGGAAATTTGAAATATATTCCCAAAATAGAGAAGACCGCATGTAGATTGAGGAAGCAGACTGGAAAACAAAAAGAGGAATAGTCACTTGTTGCATTTTCAGAAGATTGTTCGAGTAATTTTTCAAGTGATTCTAAAGAGGAAAAGACTACCATGACAAATAGTCGAACATTGAGGGAGCTGGCTGCTTCTGACTTAATTCAACAATCACTTTGCATTACCTTTCCTAATTTAAATGAAAATTCTCCTTTCAAGCTAAAAGTTGGATTAATTCATCTCTTGCCTTCTTTCCATGGTCTTTTAGGTGAGGAACCCCACGCGCATTTACAAGAGTTTGATTTAGTGTATTCGAGTATGAAACCTCTCGGGGTAACTGAAGAGCAAATAATATTAAGAGTTTTTCCCTTTTCTCTTAAGGACTCAGCAAAGAATTGGTTATACTACCTACAGCAAGTAGCATCACAACCTGTATGCAATTGAAGAAGAAGTTCTTGGAGAAGTACTTTCCTGTCTCTTGAACTACAAGATTGAGAAAAGAAATATGTGGTATTAAATAGCAATCGAGGGAGAACTTATATGAGTATTGGGAAAGATCAACAAACTATGCACCAGATCCTCAACATCAGATAAGTGATCAATTATTAATTTAATATTTTTACAAGGGTCTTCATTTGTCTGATAGGAACATACTTGATGTTGCAAGTGGTGGAGCACTGGTGAGCAAAACCCCTGGAGATGTATGGGAGTTGATGGAGAAAATGACGGAGAACTCAGAACAATTTGGCTTTAGAGATAACTTTCCCACTCATCAAGTGAATAAGGTAGAAATTTCATCCATTCAACAACAATTATCTGAACTAAGCTCTTTTGTTTGATGAATTGCTATAGGTAATACACAACAAGTCAAAGTGTGGGGGATTTGTACTAATACGGGACATATCACTGATATGTGCCCGGTGCTTCAAGAAGAAAATCTTGAGCAAGTCAACATGGCTGATAACGTGATCACGCCAAGGAAGCAATATGATCCATACTCCAACACTTACAATTTGGGTTGGAGGGATCATTCAAACTTTTGTTATGGAGGGAACCGATAGCAAAACTTTGATCAGAATAGGCAAAGGGTTCCAACCTCAATAGCAACCAGAGTCTCAACTCTCATCTTTTGATGGATGAAACTCCTTAAAAGATCTTGTCAAAAGTTTGGCCATGACTGCTCAATCTTAACAGAGTACTGCTCAATTTCAACAGGAGAAAGGTTGAGCATGTAGAATCTAGAGACCTAATAAAGTCACATGGCAACAGCAATAACCTAAAACTAATCCAAACAATATGAGTGCCATGACCTTGAGAAGTGGTAGACAGGTTGAAGGACTCCAGCTAGTAATCATCAAGAATAAAAGCGATGAGCACATTAAGAAGGAATTCAAGGAAGAATGAGGTGGAAATTTAGGCCTAAGGTAATTTCTAATTCTCTTGTTAAATTTAAAGCTAATCTGCCTCCTTTTCCTAGCAGGTTAGAGAAATTGAAAAGGCAAGGTAAGAAAAGGGAAATTTTGGAAGTAATTTGGAAGGTGGCAATCAATATTTCTCTATTGGATGCGATCAAACAAGTTCCAAAATATGCAAAATTTCTAAAGGACTTGTGTATCAACAAAAGGAGATTAAGGAGATGAGAGAGTTGTAGTAGGAGAGAATATGTCTACAGTATTACAAAGAAAAATCTCATCGAAATGTGGTGATCCAAATATGTTCATCATCCTCTGTAAAATTGAAAATTCTAGAGTTAGATGTGCTATGCTAGATTTAGGAGATTTTGTTAATATGGTGCCTAAATCTATATTTGATTCCCTAAATTTAGGTCCATAAAGGAAATGGGAGTGATAATTCAATTGGCTGATCATACTAATATTTATCTTGATAGGTTAATTTAGGATGTTTTTGTTTAAGTTGAAGGATTAGTTTTTCTTCTAATTTCTATGTGCTTGATCTGAATGAAAAGAATTATCCAAATCTATCACCTATTTTGTTAGGAAGACCATTCATGCGTATTGCCCAACTAAGATTGATGGTAATAAGGGTACACTCATGATGGAGTTTGATGGAGAATTTATTTATTTTAATGTCTTTGATGCAAAAAAACATTCTATTGAGTCTCATTCTATATTTGCTACCAATGTAATTAACCTTATTGTACAAGAGGCACTTGAGTTAAATGACAGGGAGATAAAAGTCGCGGTGGCCAAGTAGCGTGAGCAAATAAGTGTAGAATCCAAGCCATTGTGTACCCACTTGACATTATCACTGAGTCAAAAGAGCACCACAATTCATGAGTTTTAAGACTACTCCATCTATGAAGGCTATCAAGAGTATATGGAGCAAGTCATGACAAGAATTGAAAATTTTCATCTCATTAAGAAAATGATACTTTATGTCTAGTCAAAGATGTTAAAATGGCACTGTTTGGGAGGCAACCCAAGGATATATATAACCTTAGTTATTTTGTATTTTTTGTGTTTTCATTATGTAATTGGGAGCATTTGAATGATGCATTCTTTCATGTTAGGTTGCAGTTAGTGAAGTATGCCCATACCTGTCAGGCACGTCTAGGGGTAGATATTTCAAATTACCAGCACAAAACTTCTTACCAGTTAGCCGTACGCCTAAGGAACAAATTTTGATCACCCTAGCACAAGACTCCATACCAGTTAGGCGTGCCCATGCCTAGTGTTCATGTTTAAGGGATGCATTTTACGATTGTTGGGTAGAAGACTCCTATTTAATTAGACATGCCCACGTCTAACAGAGTGGTGGGATTTTAAAAAATAAAAAAAATTAAGAAACCCTATTTCTTTTTCCGCCTCATTTCTCTTTCTTTCTCTCTTTCTTTTCTTTTTCCCTTTCTCTTCTTTTTCTTTCTCCTTCCATCATCGCCATTCATCCCTTTCTCCACAACGTCGCCGTTGCTGCCATTGCCTATCTGCTACTGCTGCCGCACTGCTAGTTCATCGCTACTGCGTTGCTCCTTGGTGCAGTATTTTCATCCTGTGGGTTTCACGCCCCCTTTCCTACCCAACCTTAGTATGATTACACCCTCCTCCATGTTTAGGGAAATGTCGTTATTCCCTTTGCTTATATTCTTGTTCATTATTTCTTGCATTGGGAACAATGTAAGGTTTAGATATGGGAGAGGATACATCTTGATTAGCTATGCTTTTACTTGTTGTTTTGAATTTTCTTTCTTTGTTAGTTCTTTATTCTAGACTATGATGAATACAATCAAAGATGCGAGTATAAGTAGTGAGTTTATACCAGTTGGGTTTTCTACTTTTCTTAATGATGAATTTGAATGATGAATATGTTGGATTTGACATGAATTTGACCACTTGTGAGATTTTGAGTCTATTAATGAGCATGTCATCCATATTTGTTCTATTTTTCATTTGTTAAGTGGTTGTTACACTTGTTTTGTCATTCTAGAACTTGAGACTACATTTGTGTGAATTTGATGCATTAAAATGTCAAGGGCGCCTAGGATTTAACCCTTTTGACTTTTTCAAAAACCTGTCCTTATTTTGTTTACTTTTAGTGAGCCCATTTTGAGCCTTTAACCATTTTCTTTGTTTGACAACCACAATTGTTAGTTTAAGACCTCCTTTTAGACTTTCTCTTTGAACTCTTGTATTAAAAAAATGCTTAAATTTTATTGCATGGGAATTTGATGTATTATTTACAAGGCAATGAATTGGAAATGCAAGTGTAGTAGGTTAAGGTACTTTCTAAGATGTTTGTTTCAGTCCAAAAAAAAGAAAATGAATAAAATGAAAAAGAAGATGAAAAAAAAGTGTGTTACAACGTGCTTTAATGTAGAATTCTTGCGTTGCGATTGTGGCAAGTGTCGATAATTATTTTCACTTGTTGGATTGATGGAAGTGCTGCTTTTTCCTGGAAGTGCAAATTTGTAAAGAAATTGTGCATTGAATTTTTGGCATTATTTTTGACATCTTTACACCTTAATTTACTGTTTATTCTACCTTTATCCAAATCCCATTACAACCTTGTAAAAGTCCCTTCGATTTTTGCAATTAATTCATAGTTAAGTGATAAAGATGTGATATAGGAGCAAACTTATGATAATATTTTTTTTAATTTAACCGCCAATGGTCTGGTGAGTGGGTTTGGCTACCCCTTTTATTCAACTATATAAAAAGTACATGAAAGCCGGTCAGTTAAGCCTGAGCCGACTCTTTTATTTGGAACTTACAAACGAAGTAAACACTCCTAACTGTACGATATAAAGTATCTAAAAGATGGTATCTGGAAACGGTCCATGTTATAAGCACCCTGGGCCTCCTTTGGCAGCTACTGAAAGCAACTATAGACCTGGGCCTGGCCCAAACCACCCGCATTTGCAAGCGCATCCGCCACTGCATTTGCCTGCCTGAAATAATGATCAACAGCTAGGCAGCTCACTGTCAGTTGACGTATCCGATGAATTAATGAGTATATGTCCATGGGAGAGGCCGATACACCATTGACAATCTGCACCAACACTTTCGAATCCAGTTCTACCTGGAGCGGGAACAAACCCCTCTCACGACACATTTCCTGTATGAATCCTAAGAGGTGTTCGTGTCTTTTTGAATCACCCAACTATGGTGCATTGGGATCCAATGAATAGAGTTAAAATCAAGGAGTTTATGGTGTAAATTCAACCTACAAGTGCATTTCAAGCGCCATCATGTCCAATGATGCGTGCAAAAGCGAAACGCCTCAAGGAAGAGTTAGCCGCATTGGTTCAAGATATGCAAAATCAAGTCAAGCCACTTAGCAACTTGGAGGATCAATCACTACCTTGTGTCACATTGTTAAGTGTTCATGAGGGTTCATCGAGTCTAAGGAATGCAATTTCAGTCGATGACCAGAAGCGTTGACACTAGTTAGATGTGCCCGTGCCAAGTGGTCACGCCTAAGGTGCTGTTGGACAGAAGCATTGGTACCAGTTAGGCGTGCCCACGTCTGACGGTCACACCTACAGAATTTACTTTCATTTGTTAGTTAAGTCTTGTTTGTCCAATAAAGCAACGGCTAGGTGTGAACAAGGCCTTGCCGAACGCCTTCATGTTATTTCCTAATTAGTAGGTTAAATTTAGTTTCCTAGTTAGTTAGGGTTTCGGTTTCCTTAATCTTCCAAAACTGGTCGAATTTAGGTTTCCTATTCAGAGTTGGTTTTTATGTCTTGTAGGCTATAAATAAGCCACCTCTTTTCATTATTCATCAATGAAGAATTATTCAGAAATTTCATTGAGTGTTTATCACTTCTCTTGCTTCTTTGAAGCGACTTGAATACCTTAGAGTTCTCTTTGGGTGTTCAATTGACTTATCAATTCAAGAACGCGTTGAATTGTGGCGTCTTCTACCATTATACCAAAGTTCATTGTCCAAGTGCTTAACGGGTGAAGATCTTCCGCTGTGTGTGTTTTCCAACTTTGTCTACCAATATCCTAGATCCTACGTTCTTCGTGTGCGGGTTGCGTCTTTGTAGGCGTAATTCGTATCAGTTGGTATCAGAGCTAGTTAGAGGTAACAAAATATATCCCTTAGAGTCAATTTCCTTCGTTTCTTTGTGTCTTTGAATTTCAGTTTTAATCTTCCAAAAAAAAAATCGGTTATCGTTTCACAAAGACCTATATGCATCCATCGCTCACCGCATCGTTTCATCCAAATTTCCTTTGGAATGTCTTGCATCTAGTTTCATTTTTGATTCATAAAAAAAAAAAAATTCTGCTTTGTTTCTATCCGCACTTTACCTTGCTGGAAAATCGAAGTCATCTTGAGATTCTAGCAAAATCTAAAATTCTTGGGCAAAACTTGGTTGGAACTTGAGCCTTCTTGATCGTTACTTTAAAGATCTTGGTGTTGTTGTGTGAATCTTGAAATTTTGAGCTTGAAAGATTGAATCTTCCGATCAATTCTTGAACTTGTAAGATCATCTCCCAAAATTCTCTTTTTTCATATTCTTGACTGCCGACCTTTGTTATTGTGAAAAAAAAAACAGAAAAGAAAAGGCAACGAAAAGAAAAGAAAAAGGAAAGGGTTAATCCAAAGAATCACCAAAAGGAAAGCTTCCCAAAATCAGTTGAGACAAGGTTTCCAAAATTGTTTTGAAAGCAAGTTTCCAAATCTGTTTTGGAAACAAGAAAAGTCCACCCCTTTGACTTGCTTTCCTTAACCAATTTGAACCATTTTTGGAAACTACTTGCTGCTGTTTCATTGTTACCAAAAACACACTTAAGAAGCTGCAATTTCCAGCCAACAAACATCCAAAAAGCCGCAAGAATCCTACCTGAAAAATCAAGCAAAGTTCATCCAAGGGAATCGGGATTAGGGTTTCTTTCTTTGTGATAATTTGAGTTTTGCTTCTAGGGTTGTTTTCAGCTTTTGAGTTAAATTTTCAGCATCCTAAATTGTCTAACTTCCGTATTTCCTCTATTTTTGTTGAGCACTTAAGTTGGTTCTTTGTTTCCTAAATCATTGTGTCTTAGTTTCCTAATTCTTCTTGTGAGTCTTTATTTCCTAATTTGTTATATCTTTTGTTTCCTAATTTTGTGACTTTATCTCCTAAGACTCTTGTGTCATTCTTACCTAACTTCACCGTGATCTAAATTGGTAAGTTGGTTAACACTAGAAGAAGCTCTAATTTCTTCAAGTTGTTGACAGAGTTGACTTGAGAAGTGATTGGTGAGATTAATAGAGTGCTTATTAAGTGAAAACACGAGGGTTGAGTGTAAACAAGTGAGCTTGAGTGGTGAGTAAAATATCTTTTGTTTCACTAATCTTTTGCAGGCTACATCATAGAGAAAAAGAGGCAAAGGAAAGCTAGCTTTGACCAGCCTCTGCCGAATCCTAAAAGAGTCGAAGATGTAGTGTTACGTAGTGTAGATGATCAATTGAATATCATCAATTCACTGCCACATGGTTGGTTTTATTCTCGAAGCCATACCAAAGATAAAGTGTGCAGCTTGGCCATTGATGTGCGTTGTGAAGTTAACCTCACAAGTGCTTTCATGGTTGAGAAACTCCAACTTCCAACCATTGATCATCTTCGTCCATATAAATTGTCGAGTGCTAATGGTGATATTTGGATTACTAAACACACACTTGTTCCTATTCGTATTGGCAAGTACATTGATGAGGTATTGTGTGATGTAGTTCCAATCCAAATTACACATGTGTTGGGTAAAGCATGGATGCTTAAGCGTGATGTTAAATATGATGGACATACTAACAAGTATTCCTTCACATTTAATGGATGTCATACCATACTTGTATCACTTGATTATGAGAGACTTTGTATTGATTTAGATATTATGAAAAGTGAGCATAAGTCCCATAGCATGAAAAAAGAGTTAGTTGAGGTAAAATATGAGAATGATAAAATGAGTGTTCAAGCCGTTAGTGTTAAGAGTGATATTTCAGTTTGTGAGCCGAGTGTTGAGCTTGCAAAAGAGAGTGAGCAGTCCAAACTTGAGTTGGTAGCGAGAGTTCAAAGTCTTATGTTTCTTCTAACGAACTTAATTTTGCTTTGTTTAGTGTTTCTTGTTTTTTGCAAGTTACACAAGGTGAAGTGAAGATGATTTTGACTTGCACCATTCCTAAGCCCATTAATGGATTGTTGATCTTTCAAGGAGTTGCTAATTTCTATCATCACTCTCTGGCAAAATGCACTACCTTAGCAAACCAGCCACTTGCTTTGAAAGGGAGTTTACTTTCAATTGATTTTGAAACCGAAATTACTCCTTTCCAATCTGACCTTCTTATTTGTGTCAATTGTTTGCATTGTGTTATTAGTCCTAGTGTTGAAATAGGTCATTTTCAGCATTGCATTTTGAGTCCTTATGTGTCTTTTAATTTTCTTGAGTCGAGTGCCCATTGTGTTGGTCATTATGATGCATGTTTGTGTAGTGAGTCTAATGTGTCATTAGAGTTTGTGAATATTATTCCCATGAAGCATGGAAATCATGTATTTCCTTCGTGTTATACATTGGGTGAATTTAGTGTTCTTACTTCTTTCATTCCTACTAATGCCTTGTGTTTTGTCTTTGATCCAGGCATCGATTCGAGGTCGAATCGTTTTTATGGGGGAGGGAATGATAAAGGCCCAACAAGTGATCTATGGAGAATGGGGCATACGCGTTGGTTCGTGTTCGTGATGAAATTGAGTTGGCGACATGCTTCATAGCTCGCTTTTATACACATATTCCCCGATGAGCTTCAACATAAACAAAGTGTAGATTTGAGGACAAATCTCTTTTAAGAGAGAGGCAATGATACGAATCCTAAGAGGTGTTCGTGTCTTTTTGAATGACCCAACTATGGTGCATTGGGGTCCAATGAATAGAGTTAAAATCAAGGAGTTTATGGTGTAAATTCAACCTACAAGTGCATTTCAAGTGCCATCCGGTCCAATGATGCGTGCAAAAGCGAAACGCATCAAGGAAGAGTTAGTCGCATTGGTTCGAGATATGCAAAATCAAGTCAAGCCACTTAGCAACTTGGAGGATCAATCACTACCTTGTGTCACATTGTTAAGTGTTCATGAGGGTTCATCGAGTCTAAGGAATGCAACTTCAGTCGATGGCTAGAAGCGTTGACACTAGTTAGACGCGTCACGCCAAGTGGTCACGCTAAGGTCTTGTTAGACGAGCGTATAGGCTTAGCGTCTAACGGTCCTACGTAATTTATTTTCATTTGTTAGTTAAGTCTTGTTTGTCCAATAAAGCAATGGCTAGGGGTGAATAAGGCCTTGCTGAACACCTTCATGATATTTCCTAATTAGTATGTTAAATTTAGTTTCCTAGTTAGTTAGGGTTTCGTTTTCTTAAGTTTCCAAAACTGGCCGAATTTAGGTTTCCTATTCAGAGTTGGTTTTTATGTCTTGTAGGCTATAAATAAGCCACCTCTTTTCATTATTCATCAATGAAGAATTATTCAGAAATTTCATTGAGCGTTTCTCTTGCTTCTTTGAATCGACTTGAATACCTTAGAGTTCTCTTTAGGTGTTCAATTGACTTATCAATTCAAGAACGCGTTGAATTGTGGCATCTTCTACCATTATACCAACGTTCGTTGTTCAAGTGCTCAACGGGTGAAGGTCTTCCACTGTGTGTGTTTTCCAACTTTGTCTACCAATATCCTAGATCCTACATTCTTCGTGTGCGGGTTGCGTCTTTGTAGGCGTAGTTCATATCATTTCCAAGTAACAATGATGTCTTCCCGTACGTTTCCGAAAAAGCAAAGATCAATAGCCCATATTCATTCCTAACCATCCCACAACCCTCACCCGAGCAAGACGCCTCACGTGATCCATCCATGTTCTGCTTAAAGATCGAGGCGGGAGGTTTATGCCACCAGATTGGGCAAGCCCTACTCTCACTCACCACCTCCAGCAAAGGCATCCACTCCATATTAGAAATCCGGGGCCGAATTCATGGGAATCAAAGCTTCATCAACTCCCCAAAGTCCGCACTTATCAGCTTGCAGGTAGACGGGATATGAGTACGCACCCCATCAAACACGAATTGGTTTCGCGCCCTCCAAATATACCAAACAATCGGGATGGAAGCATTTGCATCACCCATGCCAGGACGGGAGAGCGGTGTAGTTTCAGCCACCAGATTACACAAATGTTCCGAATGTCCTTACCACTAGAAGAAAAACCAAGCGGCCAAAGAAATCCCACACTTTCCTAGCAAAACAGCCAAAAGCGAAAACGTGTTGTAAGGTCTCTTCTTGCTTTGCCTCACAGCAGAAACACCAGGATGGCCCGTGGATCCGAAACCGATATAGTGCCTTCACTACTGGCAATTTTGCCAATATAACCGCCACAATACAACCGACATTTTGACTAAAATTCCCTTAGCCCACAAGCGCTTAAAGAACTAGGATGAAACTCCCCCGGACAATATCTTTACTACCGATCCAATGTGAAAAACACCCGATTAGGACTTCCCCCAGTACATAATATCCTCGCAGCCATCAACCACACAAAGATCCAAGGAAAGAATATGACTCATCACCTTCACTGGTAAGAGCTCCACTAACTGTGCCGAGTTCCAACCACCATGCCCCCAATAATCTCTCAAATTACCCTCCGGTTCAGATGTAGGGAAAACCCATGCAAGCGGCCCATACCCGACCAATTGTCCCACCAGAATGACACTCTCTCATATCCCACTACCCACCGGGAGTTGAGCTCCACCAGGGATCTAGCTTGTAACATTTGCTTCCAAACCAAAGAGTCTGATGGACAACAACCGACCTGATTTGGGTGCATTAACTTGCAATATCGAGATCTCATGAAATTCACCCACAGTGACTCTCCTTGCCAAAATCGCCACTAGAGCTTACATTCAAAAGCCCTACGGACCATTTCCAGAACCGTACGCCCAGGCCACCCTCCTCAACAGGTCGATAGACCTTTTCCCATGCTATCTAGTGGAACCAAGGCTCATACTTCGAGTAGCCCCATAAAAAGTTAGCAAACAGCCGATTCAAATGTACAATCACCCCTTTTGGAGGCCGACTCACCGTTAGCAAGTGAACCAGCATCGATAACAGTACCGACTTCAAGAGAACCAGCCTACCCCCAAATGATAGCCAATTGGAAGATCAAGATGAAATTCTCCTCTGCACTGCCCCCACCAATTCGTGAAAATGCTCCCTTTTCAGTCGACTCGTAAACAACAGACCTAGATATTTGATTGGAAACTCATTATGTATGAATCTTGTCAACCACTCCACCTTCTCTCTAAACTGCCGAGGAGCATTGTTTGCCGTTGTAAAACAACTCTTTCCTACGTTGACTAGTCGTGACACTCCTTGGTATTCTTCAAGCACAACCATCACACACTTGATGGATGGTACATCCCCTCTTGAAAAGATGACAACATCGTCAGCAAAGGCGAGATGCGTAACTTGCATAGAGCAATTTGGGACGTGAAATGACTTAAAGGCCGACTCCTGCAGTAGACCATTCAATCCCCGCGTCAAAACCTCAGCCGATATAATGAATAAAATTGGGGAGAAGGGATCTCCCTGCCTTAGGCCCATCATTGATTGAAAATAACCAATCGGCTACCTATTTACCAGGATTGAGAAGAAACAGGACGAAATCAACCTCCAGACCCTGTCAATAAACTACTCCCCAAAGCCAAAGGCACGTAAAACCTGGATCAAAAAATTTCATGACACTCTATCATGCGCCTTCGCCATATCTAATTTCATCATTACATTTAATCCCCGAATCTTACTTCTCAAGCTACGGACCATCTCCTAGGCCAGAAGGATATTGTCAACAATTGCTTGACCCTTTACAAACGCACTTTATTGAGGGAAATGATTTTGGAAGAATTCCATCCAGCCGATTAGCTAACAATTTTGACACAATTTTATTCAAAAAATTGCATAAACTAATTGGACGGAAGCTTGCAAAGGACGTTGGAGCTGCCGTTTTAGGAATGAGAGCCAACAAAGTCGACATCACTCCTTTAGACAACTCCGCCCCAGCAAAGAAATCCTGCACAGCCACCACCACATCCGGTCCCACAAATTCCCAAGTCGACGTGAAGAAGCACCCTGTAAACCCATCAGGGCCTGGAGCAGCCTCACTCTCCATCTGGAACACCACACGCCGCACCTCCTCGACATCCGAGCTCGCCTGTAGCTGAACATTATCCTCCGCATTAATAATCCGAGGAATGACCCAGAGCAATGCGTTGGAACCCAACATCATTTGCTCAGGAGCAAAAACGGACTTAAAATAGGCCACCGC
Organism: Gardenia jasminoides; assembly: GCA_013103745.1. Taxonomy (NCBI): domain Eukaryota; kingdom Viridiplantae; phylum Streptophyta; class Magnoliopsida; order Gentianales; family Rubiaceae; genus Gardenia; species Gardenia jasminoides. Next base: position 17,385,777 of record CM023095.1, on the reverse strand, counting down.
CTCCCTTTTGATATCCTCTGCGTCGCCTAGCCACACACTGGAGCAACTCTTAATTCGATGAATATGTATCCTTGCCCTCCTTTGTCTCACACATGCATGGAAAAAATAAGAATTCGCACCCCCTTTATCGAGCCACTTAATACGGGCCTTTTGCCTCCAATATTCCTCCTCCCGCTGTAACGCCATCTTTAAACGTGCCTGGGCAGCATTCACTTTAGCAACATTTACAACCGAGGGATCGCTCTTTGCCCTCAACTCCTGCCTTTGAAGCACCTTCTCAGCCCGTCAAACTTGATCAGGAATATTCCCAAACATCCTTTTATTCCACCGTTGCAAACCCGTATTTGTCGCCTTTAGTTTCATCAGCACCTTGCGCCATGGCCTTGCCTAGCACGGAGTTACCCAAGCCTCTTGAACCACTTCCAAAAACTGGTGGTGTGAGCACCAAGCATTGATGAATCAAAAATACCTCTGACCACCCGCCTCGTTAGCTTTACTCGATAACAACAACGGCAAGTGATCGGATAGCACTCTTCCGAGGTGTTGAACTGCAATAGAGACCCGAAGCTTCTCCCAGTGGTGATTAGTGAAAGCTCGGTCCAGGCTTTTTCACACACGCGCCTTCCTAAACCCGTTGTTACACCAGGTAAAGGTCGGCCCCATGGACCCTATGTCTAGCAAATTTGCAGAATGAATGAATGAGAGAAAATCCGCTGCCTCCCCACTAGAGAAAGGTCGCCCACCTTTTTTCTGATGCAGCAGCAATAACATTAAAATCCCCCACTAGCAGCACCGGTATCCCCCCTGTACATAATTGAGTAAGCGATAACCAGAGAGATTGCCTACTACTCAAGTCACACGATGCATGAATAAATTCAGCCATAAACGATTCTCGCAATAACACATGCGATAAACGTAAAGCAAGGAATTGCGGATCCTAATTGATACGATCCATCGCCCTATTTCAGATGAAACCCATAACACGACAAGTTCACAGGATCTAAACGATTTCACCATGGTTTAGCAGCGGAATATCAACTTAATCAAGGACGACTCGAGACCAAGATTGACGGTAGAGACACCACAATCAACGCGTTCTTGATTGATAAAGTCTTTTTTGAACACCTAGAAGACGTCTAAGGCACTCAAGGATTGTTCTTACAAGAACCAAGAGAAAAAACTCTCAACAATTTCTGGAATAATTCGTCTCCCTTTATTGAATTAAAAGAAGGCTATTTATAGCCTTTACAAAGCAAACCCTAATACTACTTGGACACAAATTAAGTAACGATAGTTGATAAGTCAATATTTTACATGTTTTTAATAGGTTTAATTATGTAGTTTTTGTGTGTTTTGGTATTTTTGTAGCTAATGAACTCAGGTTTCTAGTTAATTTTGCATTTGATGACTTCAATGATGAAAATTGAATTTCTATGGATTAATGTGGTGAAATCTTTATGTTTTTGTAGGATTGCTTGTTCAATTATCAAATGAGATGAAAATGTGGATATTTACCAAGAAGTTTGGAAGAAAAATTGGAAAATGCAAATTGCAATTCAATCAACGAGGAATCAAAAGGATAAAAGTCGGAACAATTAACGCGCCAATTTCACAACAAAAAACTCAGAATTTGCAAGTTTCAAGTGGAGTCGCGAAGCAAAATGCGAACCAACAAGTGAAAATTTCAAATAGCTCGCGAATCCCTCTCACAGGAGACAGGGGAAGCGGATCCAGATGTGATCCATGAAGCCTCATGGATCGTCGAAACCGCAAGTTGTAATTCCAGCTTTTTTCAACTTCACTCAATTTTCAAGAATTTCAATGAAAACTGCGTGAAGAATATTGGAAGATTGAAGAAACAACTCATTGCTAATTCAAAACACAATTTTCTTCAACATTACAACTCATTTGAGATTGAAATTCAAAGGATTCAATGCATGAAGATAAAGAGATTTAAGAAGCCATTTTCCTTGACTTTTGAAGGCTAATTTGTCTTGTATTCACATGACATAATTTTGGATGCATATGGTTGTAATCTTCTATAAATAGGGCCTTTTGTAGACAATTAGAAGTATTCTATAAAAATTCCATAAAAGAGAGAAAAAAAGGCTAGGGAATAGCTCTAGTTCATTAGTTAGGTTCTAGTTCTTAGTTTGTAGTTTCTAAAGAGAGTAAAAGTGAAAGTTGTGAGGATTCTTGCACTTTGTATTTGGGAGATCAACTTGTGAAGAAGTTTATGGATTCAACTTCAAGAAATTGAATAAGATTCCTTCTTCCTTTACTTGACTCTTGTGCTTAAATTTCATGGCTTTGTGCAAATTTGTTCTAGGTTTAAATGTTCTTAATATGATGTCTAGCTAAGCCTTTTTAATCTTAGAGTTAGGATGAACTTGTTTTAGTTGTGATTATGAAGTAGTTGAGCTATTTATGTCCTCCATGATTTTGCTAGTTTAAGACTTGTGCCTATGCTTTATGGTTGATTAGCTACCAACTATAAATGATTTGATGTTGATGAGCAATGAAAAACTTGCCTTCAATAAGATCTAAATTCTTAAACACTAACTTATGTTCTCACGAAAGTAGTGAATTTAGTTGGTTGGTTTTGGTTTTATACTATAACTTCATTGAGCTTATTTAACTTGTTTCTCTCTTTTCTCTATGAAAATAGGTCAAGAAAGATTCCAAGAAGTTAAGGAATTGGCGAAAGCAATTCCGAGTGACTAGTTCATCTTAAACGAGAGCATGCACTACACATTACCATTGACGAAAGTAATGGCATACAAAAGGAAGTTATACCTTAGCGAATCATTGGAGAAAGGACATAATAAACTTAACTAATTTCTAATCTTTACTTAACAAGGGATTCTAAAGCTCTAGGATTCCTCCAACTTGATCTTAAAAACTCTCTCTAACTTAACTCTCTAATTTCTTTACTTGCTTTCTTTTATTTTCTTGTCTACCACCAATTGGATGTCTTAGACACCTAACGGTCGGTTTTAATTGCTTTATCCCTCTTCCTTAGGTCGGTTTACCGCCTTCTCCCTTTGATCTAGCTTTCCTTACTTTACTTGCTTTCCTTTAGTTGTTTTCTAGATAATAAAGCAAGTGATTAAACTTTAGTGTTTGCAAAACCACAGTTCCTCGTGGGATCGACACCTTATTTCCCTATACTCAATAAACGATCCGTATACTTGTGGTAACATAGGGTTATAAAGGTTATTTAAAATTTGAGGAGTAAAGAAAATCCCTATCAATAGTTCCCTTAGTTTAATTAGAAACTAACAAAATAAAAAAACCTACACTAATTAGAAATCGCTTAAAAGACTTAAAATCCTATCTAAACAAGAAGAGGAAATTCAGCCTTATTCACCTAACAAGTTGGCCGAATTTTAATGAGGAAAACAAATAAATTCAGAAATTTGAAAATAACAAAATTCACAAATTTAAAGAATCTATGGCTAGAGAGGATTGCATCACTAATACTCAATTTGAGCCGTAAAATCATCAGAATATAAAACCCACACAGAACCAACATCATTTGCAATGGTGTGCAGAAATTTCAAGTTTTGCCGAACCCGTCAAGACGAGGGACGTCGACTAGAGGTTCACAAATAGCAATAAGAGATAAGTCATGCAGCCTACGCAATTTTCTCAACCGAGCTAGCGTACGCTTATTCCCTACTCCTCTAGCATTCCAAAATAGGGACTTAATCATGTAAGTAAGACAAAGGAGCAAGCGATGAGGACGTACCTCCACCAGTTGCAAAACCATCGTCTGTAGCAAGCCTTGGCCGAAGATCGTCAAAAGGTTGCGCAGCCGCTCCAACTTATGGGCGAAAGGTTCAGGACTTGCACCCACCCCTACTGTTGTTGCTCTAGCTCACGATCCCCCACCTCCCATCTTCATCACTAGAAAGGAAAGGCTCATGGACTACCTTCTCTACCATGTCTTCAATGACCCGATCCGCCACCTTCGTCAACACCTCGTTCACCAATGGCATTGCCATCTGAGCTAAGGGAGTAGAATTGCCACTACTCACCGGCACCTCCTTTTCCTTTTCCGCATCATCCTTGCCCAAACGCTCATCCTGTTCCGAACATGATTGCAGGGACTGCACGGGCTACTCACCCATGTTTCGTCCCTCCCCATCTGGGTTTTCCTCCACCCCCGAACCCTTCCTCAGATTCGAGCCTTCCATCTCCGCCCCACCAGGTTTCTGGTTACGTACACGCTTCTCACGCTTCCGTACCAGACCCGGATGCAATTCCGAATGCTTGACGCTACAGCACTCCTCAGCATGGCCCAATCTATAGCAAAAATTGCAATATGTTGGTAGATTTTCAGGGGAGAGCGGCTGCCAAAACCCTCCATTCTCCCCCAACCCAATCCAAACCCTAGACAGAATTTCCTTCAATAGGTCGATTTCCATACAAACTCGCGCAGCGCTGGGGTGGGTCAGGTTCACTGTGGCAGAATCAAGGAACAATTGCATACCCAAGATAGATGTAATCTTGAAAAGGCATTGCTTCTCAAACAAATGGATGGGCAACTTTGGCAATTGGAACCACACCGGGACGTGGGAGGATTCTGTGTCCACATGAAAAGAAGGTGACCATTTGAAGACGTGCATTGGCTTCCCTTTGACATACCAAATGCTCCTCGTCCAGATTCTATGGAAATCCGCTTCATTGCCTAAGCGGATCAAAATATGCCGGTAATCTAAAAGTCCAATTTGCATTTTTCCCCTTAGGTCCAATGATAGGAAGAACTTCCGAATATCCTCCATAGGAGGACGACCCTTGGAGAATTTCCCAATGAGTGACCATCTGAACAGAATTGCGACAGAATCCAATGCCTCTTTCTCAAACACCATCGCTGGCTCTCCACGGTGTGTGGATATAGATGCTCGCACCTCTTACAAACTCACCTCTGGATTTTTGAATAGCGCGGAGAACGCCTTCTTTTGGAAGGAAGGCGAAGAAGATGATGACGGCTGCCCCCCAGCCACCGGCTGGAGGGCTGATTGTGATTGCATTTCAAAACCCTAAACCCCGTAACACGAGAGAGAGAGCCCTAGGCTGGCCGAACTCCAAACTTATAATAATATTATTCCATTGTGTCTATTTGAGAGCAATCTATACCCTATACGCTTTGGAGTTAATGAGTACGTATGTTAAATTCTCTGTGAGGATTGTTAGTTTGATATTCTAATTTTGATGAAGTTGTTGGGGAAGGTGGGATGCCTATACTAGTATGATTTGCTATAAATTGCTTGGTATCTTGATTGCATTTCTGAGATAGGATATGCTTGAAGACAAGCATTATTTAGGTGTGGGGGAAATTAATAAGGTACATGTTAGTCATTAATTTTGTAAATATTTCCTAATCAGTTAGACTAAATATTGCACTACTTGGTGGATTCTACTTAATTTTGTATTTGCTGATAATTGCAGAAATTGGGAGTGAAAAAGGCCTGAAAAATAGCTTTCTAAAGACTTCCCTACAGTTAGGCGTGGGCTCTTCTAACTCCTACCTTTGAGTCTAGGACTGTCGGGATTTCGTGCATGGGAAGTTTCCAAAGAAGTGATGAGTCTAATTTGAAATCATGTTGGACAGATTCTTTTCCTTTGCTAATTGGTAGTTAGCTGGTATTAGAAAACTTTTTTAGTTTTTATATTATTAAAATACATTTTAGATTAGAAAACTACTAGTTTGATTCCTATTAGGAATTTCCTAATTGATTAGTATGGGAGGAATCTAAGTGATTAGTACTGGGACTATTTCCTTTGTTGCAGCCTACCATTCTGGGGGACCGATTGTTCTTCTGGCTTTGTGACTATTCTCTTTGGAGGCTACGGACAAGAAAACGAAAGCAATAGTTTCTTCTATCTTTCGCTAGTTTTTATTTTATAAAACAAAGGAGATGGATTGCCTATTTTTCTCTTCAATCTTTTGTGGAATTTTCTCCATGAGGCATGGGTAATCCCTTTATCTAGTCAACGATCAACTCAACGATGCAGTCCCAGTTATCTGTGAGATCTAACTGATTATTTGTTATTTAATTCCTTAATATTTGTGCGTTCTCTGGTTTATATTCTTGAGATTATTTTGCTAGTTGAATGTCAAGGACCCGATACTCAAAATAACCTAATAATCTACTGCCAAATTAATCTATTAAATCCGTAATTATTTGGTTGATTAATATTAGTGGTAACTAACACTAGCACATGTTAGGGGAACGTTTCATCCAATTTAAATAAACTCTCATAGCACATTTATTGGTTAGGGTTTGGGATTTTCTAATTCTTAATGCAATTGGGAAATTAAATTCAATAGTCGTACCTAGCATTATTTCCTGATTAGGGGTAATTAATGGTCGTACCTTAATTATAATAAGTTAAGGAAAAGTTGGTTGTCAGAACTTATTGACAACTATAGCCAGTCTATTAATGAATTGAGTGAACTATCTTTGCGTCAATGATCGGATATATGGATTGTGCCTAAGAAGTTGCATCTTTGGCTAGAGTTTTTCTATTATTAATTTAATTCCCGCGTACTTTAGTAAGTTGTTTTATTATTTACTTGATTAGGTATTTTAGAATTTTTCCAAAAATCTCCTCATATTTCTTCCTTAAAAAGAAACAAATTTTCTCCACTCCCTGAGGAGACGATCCTACTCACCATTGTACTCAAAATTCATATTTTCTGGAGTAGGTAATTATTATTGCATAGGCCCAACACCTATCAAAAACAAGCAAATCAAGGAGCAATCAAGGAGAAAATTGTGGCAAGCAAACTAAGAAACATATTTAAACCTTTTCTTATCTTTATAAACTCTTTAAATTTGTGATTTAAATTTTTTTTATTATGTCAAGCTAAATTTGTTTCTAAGGTTAGGGTTTTGATGAAGGGATTTTGATTTAACTTTTTTAGCTATGATTTATTTATTTTGATTTTCAATTATGTATTTGTGATTAGACACCACGATCACGATTTTGAGATTTGTATTGAATTGGGAAAGAATATAAAACCATGCACTAGATAAATAAACATATTTAACCTAATTATGAGAATAGTTTAGGATTTGTATGATACAATTATATCATTTTGGATCTTAATAGGTTTAATTAAACACTTATGATCTCGAGAGAAATGTAAAATTTAATCAGCACATCTTAGATATATCGAGAGGTGATCTAAAATAAAATTGTGTGATGCATTCATAGTTTGTCAATAAAATAACTAGGGAATTAATTTAAAATTGTGAATTAAAACTTGAAACCCTAAACTTTCTTATCCATTGTTCTCTCAACTACTCTCTATTTGATTTGATTATTTATTTTATTTGCTTAGTTAAATATTAAATCTTTTTAGTTTGAATTTTATTATTTTTATTAGAATAATTAAAATAGAGAAAATTTACTTGTCGCTGTAGTTTCGACTCCTAGAATACTCCGTGTGATTTTATTACTATGATTGACCCTGTATGCTTGTAGGAAATTGTCGATCAATATATTATGCTTCATTTCACTGTATTTATCTTCTCTTCTTATTCTGCTTCCAGCATAACCTAGAATGACAAGATTCCATCCCCAACAAAGAGACATGCCAACATAAAACCCACATTAAATCTATATGTTACTCTCAAATTTGGGAAATTTAGAGAAAAGCAAAGGCCTCCTGGACCTGCAAGAAGGACAAACTCACTGAAGACCTCTACTGCTCAACGACTGGGATTATACTCTCAAACCGACTCAGCTGAGTCTTCATCGAAACAGAGGACTTCGGTCCGTGTTGCCACGGAGACACAAGACTCACCAAGAAATTAGATGAACTCGGTTGACTAGGACCGATTCGTCACCGAGTCACCTAGAAACGGACGAGTTGACAGATCCATTCCGGGTCAACTCGAATCCTATCAAAAATCAATAGAAAAATGAAAATTTTTTTAAAAGACTCACCACAATTATAACTAACAGAAGAGGCAAAAATAAGAAGATGAATCAAATGGTAGTGAAAATCGATTAGCAAAAATCAAGAAAATACTATAATTGAGAGCTACACAAAAAAGGAAAAAAATATGAACTGGAGAAATAGATAAACAATGGAGGAAGGAAGAAGAGAGGGAAAACATACCAACAAAATTTGGATTTGGGAAGACGAAATTGGGTTGTGGATGTGGTTGTTGAAAGTTTGAACTGACAATTGCTCCTGAAGGTAAGTCCACCGGTGGACCGCATTTGGCGATCTCTGGGGCGGCTATGGGAGCTGCCATGGCAAAAGGGTTGATGAGGAGATTTGAGGCGCCATAAAGGCTACCCAAGCCCAAAAGCACATCCCTCCTGTCAAGATTGTTAACTTGGTCATGACTTTCATTGTTTTAAAAAAACTTTGAACTGATAATTACGTTTGGCATTGAGGGAAAACTACGATGGCTTGGTATAGAACAGAGAAGACGGGAAAGGAGAGAATCAGAGAAGCCAGTGAAGTGGAGGAAAGCAAAGCATGACGATGACTTTGACTTTGATATTTTGACTTGGTCTATCCTTATAGAGCTCATAGTTATTGCCTTATTGGACCAGCCCGGTTGCCCATTATTCCTTTTTTTGGATATCTCTAGTCTAAAATTTGAATGTTTCTCTAAACTATTTAGAAGTACTAAAGACTTCATAGGCTATTCCATGTTTCTTATTTCTAAACCATTTGACTTTAAAAACCAAAACTTCTTAGAGATAGTTAATTAGGCTTTTAAGCGTTTTAAAAGCCAACCAGTGTGCTCTTCTCATAATTTTGAATACAAATGCATGAATGCTTAGCACATTGAAAACATACATAATCAATGTTTGTTGTGGTTTGAAATAGATAATGGTTAATGAAATATCAATTTAGAATCTTATAATTAAGAGTAAGGTTGATTAATAACAAAATACAAACACATAATCTTTATTTTCTCAATTTTTGAAAAGAATAGAATTATTTCATTACTAGATAAAAATGTACTTTATGATGAGTTTATAACGTTATTTCTATAACAAGGATAGAGAATTAATTTTAAAACAAAATATATATCTTTTTAGTGAATATTTTATATAATAAACATGTGTCTCACCAAGGCCGTGTCGATTCTACTACAACCGATGTGAAACAGTAATGGCTGCAATCGCGACTGCAGCGGTTCTGTGAACCATGATTACGCTTTGTGTTCCAACCCTAGGGCCACTTCATCACTCGCGTGCTCTCTTATTTGCCACCTTTGACAGCATTGTTCGGGGGAACATTGCCGATTGATTCATGAAGTCAGTCCTGTTCTTGTCATGACTCTGTACGATAATGCAAGATACTTGTTTATCAAATTCAGTATTCCATTTAAGTACCAATCTAAATTCACTATCAAAACCATTTATGCTAACAGTAATGGATGGTAAAAGTGTACCATTTACTAGTACCAGTTAAGAATTTGTACATTTTACTGTCTGACTCAACTAATACAGGCAAAAAGATTAGACATCTTAATAGTTCACACTAAACCAGAATGCCCAAACACATCAATTTAGTTGATCAATCAAATGGAATTCTAACCAATCTCTTTGCTTGTCAAGGTGAATATTAGCGATAAAAAGGATCGTTGTTAAAAGAAAAAAGAAAAAGAATCCGTGTCATTCATTTGTTCTCTAACCATAGAGATCAAATCTCTATTTTCAAAATAGAAAAGTGCTAGAAATTGTAAAATCTAGGGTTATTTAAGGTTGAGATACCATGAATTAGGGTGCTAATTCAAATCCCCTTTCCTTTCTACCTTCTTAAATCCCACCTTTTGCTTGCTAAAAAAATTAGAAAAAATGATAGATGTATCGTTAGTAATTGTAACTATTAGGGATGCGAATTTGTAAGAAATTTCTTTTTGTTAATATGCTCCAATAAAAACCTGTTGTCAAATGAGAGAGATCCCAAGTGTTAGTATGTGGAAATATGAAATTGCATTGTAAAAGTGTCTTGGCGAAAGTGCTCTAATAAATGTACGTGTGCAGGTTTATTTGTTCATGTACTCAATCGGTGCCTACCCCACACCAATAAGAAAAAATTGTATAATCAACAAACAAAAAAAAGAAAAGAAAAGAAAACACAAAAAAAAAAAGGAATGCGTTGTATATAGGGAAATTCCTCTAACTGTCCAGATAACAGTGGTTTGCAAAGTATTTCATACCGATATAATTTGGTTTTATATATATACACACACTCACGCATAATCAAATTCAGATTCCACTTTTTTCTCACATTTTATTGTCTTGCCAATGTAACCTCCGGATGATGAATTCTAGATGACAATTTTGAATTCGTAAAAAGTAAGGTTATTCTACATATAAACTCTCCAGTAAGATAGTACTATGTAATATCTAGGGTTGGCAAGAAAACCCATAATCCAACAACCCTCCCAACTCGTCCATTAGTTTGAGAGGTTGAGTTGGGTCAGTTGGATGTTGGGTCAGTTGGGTATTGGGTGTAAAATATCCAAGTAAGTGTTGGGTGGGTTGGGTTGGGTTGGGTTTTGAAATTAGGTACCCATTAATCCAACTTTTTTCCACATAACACAAAATAAATGTATGTACTCAAATATTTTTATCCTTTTTTTTAAAAAAAAAGAGTGATGGTTTTGGCAATCTCATTTCACTTTTCCCAACTACAACTATTTTTTTTGATTTTCTTTTTCTACTGGACTCCAACCATTTTCTTAACTAATGACCCATCAAATTTTAAAATCCATTTTCTTTTTCTTTGTTCAGAAAAGTTAAGAACACAATTTAGTTTTTTAACTTTCCCAACCTGAATTTTCCATTTTCCCATCATTCATCAAACATAAAATTTCAATTTTTCAATCTTAAAATCTCTATTTTTATTCCCAAAAAAAAATCAAATTAATTTTTTCAAATTTTTTCTTCATCCCTATTAAATTTGCTATCTTTTTCTTCTTATTGTTTACCAAGTCATTTTTTCCCATCAAAAATTTTGAACTAAAAAATGAATATTTTGAGCAGCTTACTTCTAGTTTGATCCAAGTTTATAGTTTTAAACTTTATTAAAAATTACTTCAAGTTTATAGTTTTAAAATTTATTAAGAATTACTGTAACTGTTTGAACTACTTTTTAATCATCCGCATTCACAGTGTCTCCAGATGGGTGTCACTATCAATAACAATATTTTTTTATAGTAGTTGGAGATTTCATAACATAATGTCTAGCATATATATGTGATATTTTAGTGATATTTTACATGATTTGATTTTTCTTAGAAAAAGGATTTTTTTCATTAAATTTATCCATCTAAGTAGTTTAAAAAGTTAGTATATATTTTAGTGCATTTTAATATGTTTGTGTGTATGAAATTAATGTATTTCCAACCAATGAGGTTAATAACTGAATCTATGTTTGTACATGTAAAAGTGTTTTAGTATGTGAAAATATGTTTCTGTATGTGAAATAGTATTTATGTGCAAGAAAAAGTCATTTTATTTATATAAATGTGTGTGAGAGAATATTATGTATTAAAATATATAAAATAATTTATTTGGTGATATTTGGGTTATGGGTTTGAGTTGACCCAATAAAACCCAACCCAATTTACACTTGGGTGGGTTGGGTATAATTCATATAAATGAAAACCCACTACCAACCTAACCAATTGGCACCTCTAATATTAATCATTACTTCTTAATATAGTTGTTAAAAAATTCTTAATAGGTGAAAATTTTTTGTTACATTTAAACAACTATTAAGTGACAATAGTTGTTGTCACCAAATACTCTACTATTTTATTGACAAGAAAAAGTCGTCACTAAAAATAAATAGTGACAACAAGAACATATTGTCAAAAAATGGAAGGAGCATTTCTGATAACTCTTATCCAGTTGTCACTATTATATAACACGTGCTCTCCAAATCTCATGACGTGAACTAGTTTGTGATGACAGTTCAAAATCGTCACCGAAGAGCTAGCTGTCATGAGTCAATTGTGACAACATTTTTGTTGTCAGTGGAAAATATTGTCACTAATGATCCAATTTCTTGTATTGTTAATTCTACATGAACAAAGAACTAATTGGAAGTTATATGAATGTTGTCACTGGTAAATATTGTCACTAATGACCCAATTTCTTGTAGTGTTAATTCTACATGAACAAAGAACTAATGGGAAGTTATATGATACCTTGGAGAATGACACAGTAAAGGAGGTGTTACAGATATAGTTGAATTTGAGAAATAATAATGAAGTCAAGAAACAAGATGAATCCAGTCAAACGAATAGAGGTGGCCATGGATGTAACAATAGAAGCAAAAGAGGTACATTAAATCATGGACATGCAAAAGATAATGATTTTAATTTTAGAGGTGGACCTATTAAAGTAGATGGGGTAATTTTGGCAAAGGAAATAATTTTAATCAGAATAATTTTTAAAATAATTTTGGTTAGAGGATTATTTGTTATAATTGTAGAAAATTTGATCATAGATAGTTTGAATATAGATCCAGAGAAAATGTAAACACAAATTTTTATACTAATGCTGCGACAATCAAGTTTTGGATAATAACTAAAAATCTAAAACTTTATTATTAGCTTGTAATGTATTCAATGTAGTTGATAAAAATAAATGATACTTGGATGCGGGTTACGATAGTCACATATTAGGGAAGAAAGAATTATTTGTTGAGATTGATGAATCTGTCCATAATGAAATTAAGTTTGTAAATAACATTATTTTACTAGTGTATGGAAAGGAAAAAAATCGCTATTAACCTGAAAAATATCTAATTATTTTGTTTCTAATTTTTTCTGTGTCCTTGGGCTACATCATAATTTGTTGAATGGGTCAGTTATCTAAGAAGAAATATGACATTCATATCGGGAATAGAACTACACTATTTTTTGATGAAAATATTGGAATGATTGCCAGTGTGTCAATGACTCTAAATCACTTATTTCATTACATTTGAATAACGAAAATTCTTTCTATCTAAGTATGGTGATAGATGATAATAATTGATTATGCCATATGCGATTTGATCATTTAAATTTTGACAGTTTGAAATTTTTGACTAATAAAAGAATGGTTGGTAGGCTACCTAATATCAAAAATCCTAACAGAGATTGTGATATATGTGTTTTGGAAAAGCAACATAGGCAAAATTTTGAGGGCTAGAAAACCATTGAAAATTATTCATTCAAATTTGTGCACTATGGAGATTCCTTCCAATGTTGGTGGGAGGTACTTTATTGCACGTATTGATGATTTTAGCTGAAAATTTTGAATTTTTTTTAAAAGCAAAAATCTGATGCTTATGACATTTTTAAAATTTTTAAGAATTTTGTTGAGAAGTAAAGTGGCTGTGAAATTAAAATTTTGGGAATAGATATGGGTCAAGAATATTTGGTGTGTGATGATTTTTTTGAGAAAAATAGTATACAATATCAGTTGACTACTAGATACACCTCACAATAAGATTGACCAGTGGATAGGAAGAATAGGACAATTATAGATATGGTACGGTGTATGCTAAAGTTGAAAAGTATGCCAAAGTTCTTTTAGATTGATAATAGTTTATTTTGCCAATAATTAATGTGTTATTTATATTAGTTTTATAGTATTTTCTCACTTTAGTTAGGCGTTTTTAGTCCATTTTAGTAAAAATTCTCCAATTGACATTTTCTTGCAATTTAGCAAAATTTGAATTGTTTAATGCATGAATTGATGTTGTTCTTGTACGATTTGAAGCTTCGTTCATGTTCGCAGATTAATTACAAAGAGTTTCAAAGAAATATTGAATAATCAAAGTTGTGCACAAAATGGAAAAATGCTGAAGAAGAAACAGGGGAGGTCGATTCGAGTTCAGATCAGCCTCACACCCCTTGTTTCCAAAGTTCCAGATAAGCTTTAGAAATCAGAGGATTGATCCAAGAGGAGTGATCTGACCTCGAATCATTCAAGACAAGACCTCGGATCATGCTCGACAGGCAAAAATAAAAATGCAAGAGAATTGGATCAGAGAGGTTTGAAACCGACTTAACCTCATATCCCACTTCAATTCTACAACTTGTAAAGCAAGTTGTGCTCTTTTCATACTTGCTTTTGACCTTTGTTTTAGAAGAAATTTTGGCTGGAAGGCAGCTTTTCGGATGATAAAGACTTGAACAAGCATCGTTGTACTTCTCAAGACTAATTATTTCTAGACAATAATTGAGAGGCATAGGAGTGGTCTTGTAATAGTAGAAAAGAGAAGGAGGACACATGAGAATAATAAGAAGTAAGAACTCCTTTCTCTCTAACTTGGAGACATAGTTTTATTCACTTTTTCTTGGAGAAATTTTTGAAGAATACTTGATTTAATCCATATTTTGATGGCAATAAAGATGATGAAATTTGGAGAATTTGTTTCTTCATTTGAATGAGCATTTCTTTTCCCTAATCTCTTTATTATTAGAAGGATATGTGATTGTGTCTTGAATATGTTATGGTTAGCATGTCTAGCTAGATTTATTTGTTCTAGGGGTAGAGGAAGCTTTTCATGTCTTGATTGTAGATGATTGATGTTGTTTTAACCATGCTTGTTTTAACCCATGTTTTAACTTTCAGAACATTAACATAGCACTGAACTACCTTGAGAAGGCCGCGAGGCACATAAAGAAAAGTGCAGATCGTAACAGGTGCCCTCTAGAGTTCTAAGTGGGGGACAAGGTCTTGGTAAAACTACTAGACCAATGACAGAGTCGATACTTGCGGAGGAGAGATCTCAAACTCCTCCAAAAGTATATTGGCCTTGTATCTATCTTGAAAAAAATTGAGAAGGTTGCCTACAAGATCGATGTCCTCGGGTGGTGAAAGGTACACCCAGTCTTTCATGTTAGCCTCCTGAAATTGTACCACGAAGACATGGAAGATCCAAGTAGAGGACAAGACCAACGCACTGCCTTATGCTACAAGATGACAGAGAAGCGGTTCGTAGAAGCAATCCTGGATAACAGAACCAATAGACATTCAAGAAAGGATCACCAGGAATATCTAGTAAGATGGCAAGGGCATGGAGATGAAGAGAACACATGGGAGACAGCAACAAATCTCAAAACCTTTCAACCACTAATTGATGAATATCTCAACAGGAAGGCAACAAGGGCCAAAACAGGTGGGGGAGAATTTCACAGGCCTAGCCTCCACATTACCTTGCGATCATGCAGTTAGCCATGAGTCCAGCGGTTCACAAGTCGTACCCCTGTTGATGCCCGTATGTCTGCAAGAATGGTGCGCAGGCATGCACGCCATGTGCCCAACCGCACACCCGTGTGCCTATGCATCAGCACACCCGTACGCAAGTCCGCATGCTGCACGCCCAACCGCATGCCTAACGCAATGATCCTGCATCACCAACATGCCGGGCACCTTTCCGGGAGTCTAGCATACATTTATTAGCTATTAGGCCATCCCATCCCCTTTAACCCTTTAGTTTTGTTATACATATATAGATAGGGTAGAATGCATTTTTACTACCAATCTTAGTTTTCTAGTTAGTATAGCCTTGTGGGTGATAGTACTAGCCCACATCCGATTGTTGCTATAATTTTGAGAATCGTTGTAATCATTTTCTATTCTCAATACAAGTACTGCTTTCCTTTGAAACTTTGTCCCTCTAAGTACTTCTTGCATTTACTTTGCTTTATGCTTTAACTGGGATTGTGATGTACATGGTGTATTGGCAGAGCGACTCTCATTAAGTCGTTAGTCTTGCGGTCCGCCTAGTCATTGCTTGGAACTAAGGTAGCTCGTAATACAAATACTTTCACCACTTGGGTAGCATTGTCTAAAGTTTTTCTTAACAAGTTCTTTCCACCTGACAAAACTACTAAACACATAAAGATATCACAAGTTTCAGCCAATAGGAAGAAAGACCTTATATTAGAGTTGGGAGCACTTTCTAGAGTTACTACACAGATGTCCACATCACGGTTTACCCGATTGGTTCATTATTCAAACATTCGACAATAGTCTCTTGCATCCAATCAAAACTCATGTAGATGCAGCAACTCATGTTGTTTTAATGGGTAAGTGTGTTGAAGAGGCATAAGAACTAATTAAGGAGATGGTCTCAAACAACTACCAATGGGCAAATGAAAGAGGCAACCAAAGGAAGATCACAGGTATATTGGAAATGGATACTCTTAACATGCTAAGTACTCAAATGAATGTTGTTGTTAAATTACTTAGCAAACAAGCGAATATTAGTTCAAGTTCACCATCCAATGTAAGTGTTATTTGTTGTTCTACGTGTGGAGGAGAACATGAAACTAATGAATGTGTTGATTTTGCACACGTACAATATGTAAGCAATTACAACTGCCAATCCTAAAATAACCCCTACTCAAACATATATAATCCGGGTTGGCAAAATCTTCCAAATTTTAGATTGAGGGAGCAAGGGAATCAATTGAGG
This sequence comes from Gardenia jasminoides, assembly GCA_013103745.1. NCBI lineage: Eukaryota > Viridiplantae > Streptophyta > Magnoliopsida > Gentianales > Rubiaceae > Gardenia > Gardenia jasminoides. The sequence continues at coordinate 17,369,303 of CM023095.1, read as the reverse complement.
CCTACTAATTCTCCCGACTTTCAACCAAGGCAACCTTTGGACTTAAAACTGACTTGGGGAGTTAGCAATTAAAAAGTTGGCCAATGTTTATAATGATAAAATTGAGAAGTTAGCGGGTACCACAGCTCAACAGTTTGAAAGAATAGAGGGGATGATGAGCCAAATTGATGGAAGGATAGATCAACTCACTCATATGTTTAAAATTGTTAAAAGACAAATTGGTCAAATAGCCAATGCAATGAATCCTAGGCAACCAGGAGAGTTACCAACTAAGACAAAAGTAAATCCTAGAGAACATGTAAAGGCTATCACCCTTCGTAGTGTTAAGAAGTTGAGTGAACCTCCGATGGTAGAGAAAGAGAAAGAGAAAGAGAATGAGGCAGAATAAAAGGTTGAGAAGAGTAAAAAAGTGGTAGAAAAGGCAAAGAAAGGAAAAAAGAAGGTAGTGAATGATGAGTTATTAACTTCAGAAATTATTCAAATTCCACCACCGGTGCCTTTTCCTCAAAGATTGAAGCCATCAAGAGTTGGTAAAAAATTTGAGAAATTTATTAATATTATTAAATTGCATATTAATATTCCCTTTGGTGATGTTATTATGCAAATTCCTTCATATGTGAAATTTCTCAAGGAGATAATGACCAAGAAGAGGAAGATTGAGGATAGTGAATCGATAACATTAGCGGAAGAATGCAGTGTCATTATTCAAAATAAATCGCCACCCAAGTTAAAAGATTTGGGAAACTTTTCTATCCCTTGCACTATTGGTAATGTGGAATTTTCTAAAGCATTATGTGACCCTGGTGCAAGTGTGTCTTTGATTCCTTTAACCATCACTAGACAATTAGGTTTCCATGAATTGAAATGATCTAATATTACTTTGCAATTATCCGATATATCAATTATATATTCAATGGATATAAGAGATAATGTGCATTTTAAGGTGTAAAAATTCTTTATCCCAGTTGATTTTGTTGTGTTAGATATGGAAGAGGATGTTAACATGCCCATTATTCTTGGTAAAGCATTTTTGGCCATAGCAGGTGCTATTATAGATGTTAAAAGAGGCAAGTTTAAATTTCAAGTTGGTCAAGGGAAGGTAGAATATGATTTGAGTAAATTATAAAAGTACCCCTCTTATACCGACCAAGTGTATTCTATAGGTTTATGTGATGTTCTAACAGAAGAGATGAGTAAAGTTCATCTTGACTATGATTCTCTTGAGTTTTGTTTGAATGGTGTAGGTATGCAAAAGGAAGAGGTGGAGATAATGGCCACATTCCTGAATGCTCAAACACCATATAGGAGAGGAACATCATATGAAGACCTTAGAGTGACAGGGAGCTTCCACCACCATCCTTTGAACAACATCAAAGTTTGAACTCAAACCACTCCCAAATCATCTCAAATATTCATTCTTGGAGAAAATGTGATGCTACCAGTAATAGTAAATGCATATCTTGAAGATAAACAACTTGAGAAGCTTCTTTGAGTTTTAAGAAAGCATTTGAAAGCAATTGGATGGACTATTTCTGACATTAATGGAATTAGCCCAACCATATGCATCTATCGAATCTTGTTGGAGAATAACGCAAAACCAGTGGTGGAAACTCAAAGAAGACTCAACCCCAATATGAAGTAGTAAGAGTAGAAATACTCAAATAGCTTGACATAGGTATAATCTTTCCCATTTCTGATAGTGCATGGATAAGTCCAATTCATATAGTGCCTAAAAAGGGTGGAATCACCATAGTAGTGAGTAAAAGTGATGAAATGATTCCTTCTCAAATTGTGGTGAGATTGAGAGTTTGTGTAGATTATAAGAGATTGAATGCGGTTACACTGAAGAACCATTTTTCCTGTGTGAGAACCCTAGAAAAAAAAGGAAAAAAAGGAAAAAAAAAAAAGAAGAGAGGGAGAAAAGAAGGAATTTTACTTGAGTGCATCATATAGTCATTAGTGCATTAATTTTTCTAAAGTGCTCAATTTCATGTGTATTGCATGGTTTAATTTAGAATTTTATTTTTCATGTTTTATATGGATAAATGCATGAAACTTATGTGGTTTTATGTGAGTTATATTTTTAATTAGGGGTTTGATGCTAATTAGCAAGATATTATTTCATTTTTGGCCAAGAAAGTGCCACTTGTCAAACACCCATGACATCTTGACCTTAAGCCATCTTATTTAAACCTTCCATTTCAAAAATTTGAAGCAAATTTCCTTCTCTCTCTCACCCTCTTGGCCGGCCATTCCCTCAAGCAAGAACGCCAAACCCTAGGCTAAAGTTAGTCAATTTTAGTGTAGAAAAAACAGCTTTAGGTAAATTCCTCACCTAGGCTACTACTTCAACTTCAAATTTGGTGGCAAGGAGTGGAGTTTTTGGTGGTTTTGCTCACACTTTTGGCAAGGTAAAACCTCTCTTAAATATGCTTTAATGAGCTTTAAACCTTTGGGGGTTCTTGGTTAGATGTGTTGAGGTGCTTATTGATGTTTGGAAGAAGAGATAATGGAAGGAAATCTTGTGTTTGCTAACATGAGTTAGGGTTTCATTCATTAGCCGCCAAGTGTTTGATAAATTGCTTGATGTTTTGTGATGCTTCAATGATGAAGTTAATTGCTGTTTTAGCTGGTTAAACACCTTGGCAAATGAGGGAAATGGCTTTAAAAGATTGATAGAAGAAAAAGCCACTAAACTGAAATTTTCTCAGAAAATAGGAATGAAAAACAGCCCACTTCCCGAGGTTACTGTTGACTGTAGAAAATGAATTAGCATCCGAGCCTTATACCGTTAGAAACCCCTATGAACCTAGTTTTAAATGCCACTAACGGAGCTTGATTTCAATTTTTCTACGTCGAGTTATGACTGTTTTCCTGAGACTGTTCGACCAGCCTGAAATTATTCCGACAGTTTTCTTGCTTCTCTGATATTTTCCATTTTGACTGTGATTAAGCATGAATTGATATCTGACCTCTTCATGAAAGTTGTAGATCTATGTGTTAGCTTCGAAACTCCATAAAGTACACTCCAATCTGATAAGCGTGGCCACAGTTATGATCAAGTTACTGAACCTTGACAAACCTGTCCAACGTTGATTTCAATTCCGCGATTGCTTCTTTTATTCCTTTCGATTCTCGGGTCTTCTTGCCGTGCCCCGACCCACTCATGCGTGGTTCTAGGATGTTTTTAAGACTTTTATTTGCTCATCTTCATAAATTGGATTGGTCATTTCGTGATTTGTGCATCCAAATACGGCTTTTATCACATGAAAAGAAACATTGAGCATATGCATTTGATCACGTTTGGTTGGGTAGCCGGGCTTAAATATGTTCCATTTTATTTGATAATAGACTTTGAAGGAGGAAGTAAAGAGGATTTGGGTGCAAATACTTGAAGATATTTCACTCGACTCGGTGAGTGTTTCATGCTTGATACTTGACCAACTTGATAGCTAAAATATTGAAATACTTGAACTATGTGATGATTTGTATTCTTGTGGCTTATGAGCCAATTAATGTGATGGAGACGAGTGCGTACTTTATCACACTCGATCTCTTGTGTTTGGAATTTTGTACTTGGATATTTGAATTTGTGTGAAATGGCTTTTGGCCACATTTGATTTGTGAGTCGCTTGGGTGATACCCCATCGACAAATATGATTTGTTTCGAGCTCAAAACCTAGTTGGTGAGTCAGTCGACTCGAGCCAGCACGGGCTTGGTTGGGAAAGTTGACAAGCCACGGGATATGATATGTGAATCTGAAAATCTGGTATACTCGAGTATTACCCACATTTGATTTGTTGAGGTGTTCGGGCCCGATAGGGGGTGAAACGGTGGACGGTGTTTGATGGTAAGTGGGGATCTACGGTTTGGCTTTGAGCTATAAATGTTGACGGAGGGTTAACAGGATGTGATTTGATCAAGTTTCGGGGAAATTGGCTTTTGGAAGCCACCCGTATCCTTTTAAATATATTTGTTATTATATTGTCTTATGACTTTTGCTAACTCGAGCAGTGTTCTCCTCGTGAATACCATCTCCTAGTCGAGAGACTCGAGTAGTGTTCTACCACCATCTCCTAGTTGAGAGGCTCGAGCAGTGTTCTCCTCATGAACACCATCTCCTAGTCGAGAGGCTCGATGTATTTTGTATTTGGTTGTGTCTTTTGTCCCTTATTTCATATTTTAAATGCGATATTTGACTACTGGATTTCTCCTATGTATTAATGTGAATACATGCTTTTGGAACCTCATTGAGCTTTTAGCTCACCCTATTTTCCCTTTTGTTTTCCTTAGCAGGGGGATTTGCTTGATGTCAGGATTGGAAGTACGTGCGAGTAGTATAAGCTTTTGGTTATAACTTTTGTTAAGGGATGATGTACTGGAAACCCTATCATGTGTAAGCTTAGTTTTGTGTGGTTTGTAACCTGAATACCCTGTTGAATTTTAAGTTTGAATGGTGGTATGAAACTTATGTATCTATGTTGGGTGACTTTTGATCTTTGGAAGATTTTAGTTTTATCAGTTTCAAGTTGTTGGTTTATATTAGCTATCGAGTCCTGGCGAGAGTTGGGCAGGCAGTCCGCTAACCCCTTTGGTTCGCCTTAGGGGAAGGTGGGGCTGTCACATCCTGACCTTTTCTTGATCAATTATTGAAACATATAGCTGGTTATGAATTTACTATTTCCTTGATGGATTTTTAGGATATAACCAAATTGGTATTGCTCCTAATGATCAAGAGAAACACACATTCAATTGTCTCTATGGCACATTTTCATTTAGAAGAATGCCATTTGGATTATGCAACACTCCTGCTACATTTCAAAGATGCATGATGCCAATTTTCTCTAATTATATTAAGAAAATAATAAAAATTTTCATAGATGATTTTTCAGGCTTTGGATATATATTTGATAACTATATTCACAATTTGGATTTAATTTTATAGAGATGCGAAGAAACGAACTTGGTGCTTGATTGGGAAAAATGCTATTTTATAGTACAAGAAGGAATTATACTTGGGCACAAAATTTCATCACAAGGCATTAAGGTAGATCAAGAAAAAATAGAAGTATTAAGAGAATGGCACATCCGACAAATGTTAAAGGCATTAGAAGTTTTCTTGGATATATGGGCTTCTACTAGCTATTTATCAAGAATTCCTCCAAAATATCTAAGCATTTATGTGATTCATTATGCAAGGAATACTCCATTTTCTTTTAATGATGAGTGTTTAGTTACATTTAATAGGTTAAAGAGTGAGTTAATTTTGACACCAATAATTACTTCACCGGATTGGTCACTATTGTTTGAATTAATGTGTGATGCTATTGACTATGAAATTGGAGCCACTCTAGAGCAAAGGAAATAAGGGAAACTGCATGTGATTTACAGTGCTAGTAAATTACTAAATGAAGCTCAACTCTATTATACAACCATAGAAAAGGAGCTATTGGCGGTAATACTTCCTTTGGATAAATTTAGTTCTTACTTAGTAGGATTTAAAACTGTTATATAGATAGACCATTCATCTCTTAAATATTTGTTGAGTAAAAAAATGTGAAACCAAGGTTAATAAAATGGATTCTTCTTTTGTAGGAATTTGATTTGGAGATTAAAGATAAAAGGTGGTCAAAAAAACTTATGGCAGATCTTATTTCCTGAATGGAGAATATACCACATAAAGATCACACCCCTATTAAGGAAGAATTTCCAGATGAATTTTTACTACCAGTGCAAAAATCACAAGGGTATGCCAATTTGGTGAATTACATGATGAGAGGGGTCATTCCAAAGGATTTCAATTCTAATAAAAAGAAGAAATTCATCAATGATGCCAAATATTATTTTTTGGAAGAGCCATACTTCTACAAGCATTGTGCGGATGGCATGATAAGGAGATGTGTGCTGGAAGCAGAGGTACATAATATTTTAACGAATTGTCATAGCCATAGAATGGGAGGACATTTTAGTACTTCAAAAACAATGGCAAAGATATGGTAATGTGGATTTTATTGGCCAACTATATATAAGGATGTTCATAATTATGTTAAATCTTGTGATGAATGTCAAAGGACCGGTAACATTATTAGGAGAAATGAGATGCCATTAACTGCCTATATGGAAGTAGAAGTTTTTTATGTGTGAGGCGTAGATTTTAAGTGGCCATTTCCTAGTTCTTACAATAGCAAATACATTCTTTTAGCAATTGATTATATATCTAAATAGGTCGAAGCTATTGCTTTCCCTACTAGCGATGCTAAAGTTGCGTTTAAGTTCCTTAAAAGGAACATTTTTTATAGGTTTGGCATTCCAAAGCCATTATAAGCGACAAAGGTAAGCATTTTTACAGTAAACCATTTGACACTTTGTTATTTAAATATAGTTGTAGGCATAAAATTTCACTCCCATATCATCCACAAGCAAATGGTCAAGTGGAGTTGGCTAACCAGGAGATTATGCTCATCCTAGAGAAGACCGTTAACAAATCAAGGAAGGATTGGACTATGAAACTAGATGATGCTTTATGGGCATACTAGACAGCATTTAAGATTCCATTGGGAATGTCACCTTATCACATTGTTTATAGAACAGCATGTCATTTGCCTGTAGAAATATAACACAAGGTGTATTGGGCAAGTTAAAGTTATTAATTTTGATTTTATACGTGCAAGTGAGAAGAGGTTGCTCAAATTGAGTGAATTGGAGGAATTGCAGTTCATATCATATGAAAATGCCAAAATTTACAAAGAAAAGGTGAAATTTTGTCATGAAAAGCATATATTTCCAAAGCAACTTGAGAAAGGCTAAAAGGCCCTTTTATATAATTCATGCCTTAAATTGTTTCCGAGTAAACTCAAGTTAAAGTGGACAGGACCGTTTGTGGTGACTCAAGTCTTCCGTTATTGAGCGGTAGAAAAAAAGAGTGAAAATAGAATGCTGTTTAAGGTTAATGGTTAACAGTTAAAGCCATATCTAGCCAGTAAGATGATGCCTAGAGAAGTAGTTTACTCCTTAGGGGACTCATCCATGTGTTAAAGAAAACGGAGTAAGAAGTCGAGCTCAACGACTTTAAACAAAGTGCTTGTTGGGAGGTAACCCAACATTTTTATTGCTTTTAAGTGTTTTTAATATGTTTAGGTTTTTTTGAGTTTTGAGTAGTAATTTTAGTGTGTTTTTATTGGTTGTAGGTGTCACTACAATGAAGGTATAAACAAACGAATTGAAAATAGGAAGTTTAATCTCAATCTTATATTTAAAGAGCATGTATGACAGCCCCACCTCTCCCTAGAGCATGTCCTAAGGTATCAGGGGACCGCCTGCCCGACTCTCGCTGGGACTCACTACAATCCTCAAACAAATCTCAGTGCCAGCCTTTAATAATTACAATAAAACTCCAACCATTACATCCATGTACTTCCAAATAATAACATAACCCTAAAACTCATAAGTTAGTCTCCAATACTTACAATTCTAAATATTTCCAAAATAATATTACAACCATGAGCTGTTATTCCCCAATTACTTCAATACCATAGATACACTTCTCAAGACATCAAAATAATATACCCAAATGGAACAAGAGTAATCCAGTTCGTTACATTAGTAAGTCCCTACAAGCTTCCTTTGCCTCGAACCCTGTGGAGGGGAAAATAAATATTTTTGGGGTGAGCTAAAAGCTCAGTGAGATTCAAAAAAAAAAGCAAATTCACATTGTGGGTTAAGTATAAAAACAAACAATAATAAATATTTTTCGAAAATACTCACCATTCATCTCAAATTATGAGCAAAGCATTTCATGTAGGATGATAACAAAATCATGTCTCATTTAGCTTAAAACAAGAGTAAATCTTTTCAGAGAAACTCATTTCACTTATGCACAACACATAGGCATTTCTATATATATCAAAAGCAAGATGAGCATGTAACATAATTAACTCAAAAGAAACAGTGCCATAAATATCATTACTGAACAGATCTCTAGAGGTGGCTCCCGTCTCCAAGGACGTAGCACATAGCTCCTCTCAGATAAATATTTCAAAAGAGTGATTTGGATCTCTAGAGGTGGCTCCCGCCCCAAATGGACGTAGCACATAGCTCCACTCAAGTAAATATTCCAAGTGTTGAGATGGATCTCTAGAGGTGGCTCCCGTCCCACATGGACGTAGCACATAGCCCCGCTCTAACACTATCAAACATTTCAAGTGCTGAGACGGATCTCTAGAGGTGGTTCCCGTCCCACATGGATGTAGCACATAGCTCCGCTCAGCCTACAAAACTCAAGGCAAACACAAGTAAATGACATCATAGATCATTGGCAACAGTAAAAACATTTCATATGGAAAACAAGTTGGAGTGCTCACAAATTAGTCATAAATCATTTCACTCATGAAAGCAATTTTACTTGGAAGTAACAGTAAATCGTTCCTTATAAATACTAGCAAATCATTTCAACACATTATTCATTTGCAAACACTAGCAAGAGTTTTCATTTAAAACTTAACCCAAACCACTTAAAATCGCCAAAGGCCACACTGCCACTATTTCTTGTTCGGACCATATCTAAGGCCACACTCATCAAAATTAGGCAAGGCCTATGGCTATGGAAACTAGAATCAGAATATTACAATTCACTAGAAGGGCTCGCTCTGAGATTTACGATGTGAGATAAGCTAAAGTGCGCGACAAGATTTAATGAAAGAACAAAAACAGGTTATCAGTCTTGGAAATCAGCCATCTTCTCAGATTTTCTGGGATTGATAGGAAATGAGTTAGCACACAAGCCATATACCATTGGAAAGCCCTTGAAGTCTAGTTTCAAATGCCACCAACGTCGCTCGATTTCGACTCCCGAGCAAGAAATTATAGCCACTTGAAGTTGGGTCAGTAAGCTGCCTGACAGCTTGGTTTTTTTCAGTTTTGAAGTGTCATTTTTGGAACATCATTTGGGCAACGAAATGATACTGGAAAAACACCAAATTTTGCAGACATAAACCTCAGTATGTGAAATACATTTGTACCAAAAATTAGCCAAAAAATCATACGGAAAGACAGTGATCCATGCACCCAAAGTTGACTGAAAATTTGGAGTTCAAATCTGCCATACGAAATTCTTTTCCTTTACAACCTTTGGTTCATCCAAAACAATCCCCATTCCCTTCCATTTTCAAAACCAAGACTCTAACAACATTTATTAATCAAATGTAGGTTACATGATAGCTAAATTTTGGACCAAAGCCACACTAAAACAGAACAGTACATACGGACAGAACTGAAAGCATAAATTCCAGGTTTGCTGTCTTCTTTTCACTCAACTTTAACACAACCAAATGGAGGGATTTTTGAAAGGGATTTTGCACACTCAAAGCCCTTCATATCAGCATCATGAAATTCTAGGGGCAAAACAGAGAGGAAAATTTCAGAAAATTCTGCAGCATCTCCCCTCTCACTCGATTCTCTCCTAGCTTTCATACACTAAAATCAATCCAAAATTCACCCCCATAACACAACAATAACATCATCCACAGCTACAATCAAGTCTAGTGGGAGTCCAAGAGCCCACTCAAAATAACTCAAAACAACAAGAGTGAGATTAATGAGTAAATGATGCTTCAACTCACAAGATGGGCAACAACAAGATTGAGAGGAAGCAAAGTACCTCTTCTTTCAAGAACAACACCCTCAAGATCAAATTGTCTAGAAGCCTCAAAACCCACCAATTTTCCCTTCCTAGACTTCAGGTTTTTCAAGCTTCCATGGCCTCCAAATCGCAAGAGAATAGATGGAAGATCAAGCAAGTTTTAGCCAAGATTTTTGCAAGGAATTTGTTGAGCTTCTTGAGAGCAAAATGAGAGCTTTTCTTAAGAGCAAAAATGAAAGAGAAGAGCCGGCCAAGAGGAGGAAGAAAATGAGAATGTGTGGTTGTGGTGGTCTTGACTTTTGAAGCTTTTGTGGGGAAAAAATGGAAGAAATGGAAGAAAGTCTACCGATTGGACATAAAGCCTCTTTTTTTGTCGTGTTGGGTTGATTCACATGACAAAACACTACGATCCCGGTTTCTCTCATTTATATACTCAAAATACATATTCTAACATTCGAAACTTACGTCTAATAGTTGATCCTAGACCCGAGTGTGAAATTTAAACATTCAAACAGTTTAAATTGAGAATGTAGTTTAAACGTGCAAAAATGCATTTTAAAACTTTTCGTGCTGTTACAATTGATAAACGATATTCAAATAATTCAAACTAATTTTAATGAAGTAATTTTATGAAATTATGGAAATTTGAAATTTTATAAATTAAATTGATGGTTAAACAAGGTTTTAAAATAAAAGGAAGTAACGTATGATGTATTTGCAATTAAAATGATCTAAAATAATAATTCAGAGAAAATAAATAATTAATTAAATAAATAGGTCAGATAAAATAAAATTTTGGGTCCTTACAGCATGCAATTCTCGATAGAGTGTTAAACATGTTATTAGCATGACTTTTATGTATGAGCATGTGCAAAATGATTGAAAAGATTGATTAATACTCATTTGAGTTGTTTAAAGAATCACATTTGTGTTTTGAGTGTTCAAGTTGTTAGTTTGACCAAAGAACTCATTACCTCAATTTGCAAGGAAGGTGTGTTTGATATGTAACTAATGGTTGGAATTTGTGTTTGGAGTATTTTTCATGTGTGGGAGGTATTGAATTTGTAAAAATTATATCAAAAATTGTAGTTTTAATTTTCAGTGAAAAAATTGTCAGACCTGAAAATTCTACAGAAATGTAGATTCAGAAAGGTTTAAGCTCAGATCTAAGATGAAGTCCTTCGACCTGAGCCTCAAATAAACTTTTGATATTAGAGGGGTGATCTTAGACCAAGATCCTAGGCCTGATCTTATCGATCCAACCTCAGATCCATTTGGAAATCGTGGGTATAAAGTGTGATTTGAGCCATTTTCCTCATTTCTTCTCTTATTCATCCTCAAACTGCAAACCTTTCATCTCCTCTTCCTTCAATCTTCAATTTCAACCAATAAACCTTCAATTTTTCATCACCAAATCATAAAAAAAAAGCCCTAGAGAATAAAACCTCTCAGCAATTTCGCATCAAAAACATCAAAAACAAGGGATTCGATCCGAAGTTCTTCATTTTAGGGGCAAATGAATTTCAAAATTTTTAGGGGCAATTTCTCAGCTTTTCTTTTGCAGTCTTGAACATCATTTGACTGATTTTTTGTGAGTTTTTGATTGAGAATTTTTCATTCCTTAAAATGTGAGTTTATGGGCGAAATTCATTCTTGTTAATTTAATGTGAATTTTTGATGTTAGAATGATGTTTATGGAATATTTGAATTGCTTTTGTGGTTTACTTGTGCTAATTATTTCATTTGGTGATTGAAATTGAATAAAATTCTCATGCCCTGTTTTCTTGAATTTCTTGGGATACCTAGTGTTATGATGGTTTGGATAATATTTGGTTATCTGATGGTGTCCTCTGGTCTTTGATTAGTCTATGATTGTGCTAGTGGTGTGATCTTAGTTAAATAGGCCATGCTCTTGAAATTAAGTTTGAGTGGAATTTATTGAAGCTGCTAATGGTAGATGTATAATGTGACTTGTTAGAAATTAGAATTATAATTAAACCTGTTTAAGTGCATTTTCTCACAATTTGAATTATTTGCCATGAAATCCAAATCGTGGTAGATAATTTCTTATTTTTTGCACCTATTATTGGAAAATTGAAGTATTTTTAATCTTAAAGATACAATGGCACAAACAAGAGGAAAACGAAAGGCCTAACATGAACCTACTCCTCTATCCTTTTCAGAAACTCTGCCTTCAGTTTCAAGTGAAGAAGAAAAAGTTTCTGAGTCACCACCTCCATACACACAAGGGAGGCAAGCCACGTCAAGTCACCAAGCACCTCTACCACCTCCACATTTGATACCACTCGCTTTACATCTATGGAGAATCAAAACTGGTATGAGGTGAGTCTTGGGGAAGAGATTATAACTGAAAAACACCTCGTGCCAGTGGTCGATGCTTATTACAAAGTCACTAAGGCATTTGCTAGGCTTGGATGGGCACCAATCCTTTACCTCAATATTTTTACCTAAATTTGGTTCGAGAATTCTTTGCAAACATGGTAAACAAAGAAAGCCACAGTGCCAATAGAATTGAGTCATGGGTTCGGGGAACGCAATTGATCATTGAACGAGACACCATTGCCACTCTCATAAATTGCTGGAATGAAGGCATGATGTTAAAATAACTAAGGAGTTTCGTTCTTGTGAAACTTAGAAGGTGGCAGTGGTAGTGAGTCGACTCGAGAATTCTTATAGAACATCCCAATGAACAAAAAAATTGGTGTTTGCAGATTCCTTTCTAGACTGCTATCACTTGCTCCTCTACATGTTTGCCTACAATGTTTTACCCAAGAAAAGTGGCAAAAGCGAGCTCAGAAATAGTGGCATCTACGATGATCACAGGTATGGGTGTGCATCTCACTGGCCTTCCTCAGCTAAGGATCATTATCAATTGCTTAAGGACCACTGCATGGATGAAGCCCACTGACTCATGTTTGTGAGTGAGAAAAATAAGGTGAAAACCAAATCCACTGATGAGGTTAATACTTCACTTTTGAAGTCTCTGAAGATCTCCACTGCACTTGGAGCTAAGTTAATACAAGGGGAGGCGACTAGAGAAGCTTCTACTTCTACTCATATGATGGGTGCAACCACTACTACTTCTATACCAGTGGAGATTCCATCAAGCTAGCCTTCCATATCTGCTCCTATTCCTCCTTTGCCTCTACCCACTCGATCTTGTTGGAGCGAGATTCTTAATGTCCTTTGTTGCATGGAGACACGGGTCAAGGAGAGGGTCAACAGACATGAGTAGCTCATGATGGAACACCTCAATCGGCATGACACCTGACTCTGAGCTTTGGAGAATCATTTTCACATCGCACAACCACCTATACTACACCTCACTGAGGAGATGAGGTTGCCTCTAGAGCAATGTTTTCAGACTCGGACCGGGGAGCGACTCGGTCGAGGCCAGGGGTTAGGGGTCAATGGGTTCGACCGGGTTCGATCGAGGTCGAACCGGATGACGTCATAATTACGTCATATATATATATATATATATATATATATATAACCTATTCATTTTTTCTACCTATCAAATTTACAATATATAACCAATAATCCAAAGTTCTATCCATGTTGAATTCACCAAACAATTCACCAAATTCATCCAAACTTACAAACTTTTACAAAAAATAAAAATTTCACACATGTTTAATCCTCGACAAATATAAATCTAAATAATGCAACAAGTTTTTTGGGAATACTTAAAAATCACACATTTTAGAACTATCTAAGCCAATCTTCATCTTCATCTTCATCTTCCTTGTCACCAATTTCATAACTATCCAAATCAATATCATCCTCATCATCCTCATCATCAAGTTGCACAATATTTGTGTCTTTCTTACCTAAAAACAATTCAAATACTCATACATAAGAAGATTCAAACAACAACTATGAAAAAACTTATATAAAGTTAAGTGAACAAATATAATTTTACGTGATTGAGAGGGTCCATCTTCACTAGTTTTGGGCAATTCTTCTTCAATCATTTCTTCTAACTCATCATAGTCAAGCTCTCCTTCTTCTTCCTCATCAACTACCCAAAATTCAACTTTATCAATGGCTTCATAATCCACTGGATCATAGGATCTCTTTTTATATAAAAGCCTACATTAAAAAAAAAAAGGGAATCAACAAGAAGTAAAAAATTTAAAATAGTAATAAATTTATAAAAGAAAGTAAGCATCTATAATAGTATTTCCATACCTATTCTTCAAACGTAAATTGTAATGAATATAAACAAGATCATTCAACCTTTGATGCTCAAGTCTATTTCTCTTTTTGGTATGGATGCGTTCAAATACACTCCAATTACGTTCACATCCGGAGGAAGAAGAAGTTTGACTCAAGAGTTTAATTGCCAATTTTTGTAAATGTGGAGCATCATTGCCAAATAATTTCCACCACTCATCTATATTAATAAGATAAAGTTAGTACCATTTTTAAAGAAAAATAGCAAAATTAATTCTTATCAATTAACATAATAATCGTGAAATTGAAGTAGGCATACCTGGACGTGCAGTTTTGTAAGTATTTTGAGCAAATGGAAACCCAAAACTTTCACTCTTTGATCGGAACATTGATATTTCATCCATCATATACTGAAGCCCATCCATTTTCAACTTTTGCATGACTTCTAAAACACTTTTCATAATTTCAGGCATGTGACAAGGGCTATCCCTATCATATTGGAAGGTTGGATTCAACCAAAAAGCAGCTGCATGAAGGTCTTTTTTCAACATCTTATCCCATCTCCTATCAATTATATCAATGTATGGGCCATAATACTTCATTTTATTCTTGAACAATTCTTTAATGCCATTAATAACTCTCCACATACCTTCATATACATAACCCAATGAAGGTTTTTCATCCGAATCACAAATAATGCTAAATGTTTATAATTGGGCCCATAATTCTCACAATAATCAAGCAATTGTTCCAAAACTTGTCATCCAGAACAATTTGTTTGACTTCTTTAGCTTTTTCATTTTTCAACTCTCTCTTGAATGCACTAGAAGTCACTAAAGCCTCCAAATGTTGTTTCAAATCATGAAGACTCTTCAAAGCAATAAAATTAGTACCAAACCGTATTTCAGCAGGACGAACAATTTCCCTCCAACCAGGCCTTTTTCTTAACCAACTAAGAATCCACTTCCGATTATGAATATAGACAGTGACTCTTGATGCAAGAGTGATTACATTTTTCACATGAGTCATTTCTCCAATATCTTTCATGACTAAATTCAAACAATGTGCTGCACAAGGAGACCAACTAATTGTAGGATATTTTTCAGAAAGCAATTGCCCAGCAGCTTTATAATTGCTTGCATTATCCGTGACCATGTGAACAACATTATCAGGCCCAACAATCTCAACAATTTCAGAAAACATATTGCACAAATATTCAGCATTAGACTCAAAATCTGAAGCATCAACAGATTTGATAAATGATATTCCACTAGGACAATAGACTAGAAAATTGATCAAACTTCTTTGTCTATTATCCTTCCAACCATCACCCATAATTGTGCAACCAGTTTCAGCCCATTTGCTACGCAAATTTTCAACAATTAATTCAACTTGCTTTTTTGCATCTTTCAACAAATTTACCCTTAAGGCATGATAGCTAGGTCCTTCGTACCCATGGCCCATACTTGCTATCCTTCCAATTGCTTGTTTATAATAGGGAGAATTACAAGCATTCATTAGAATACATGCATCATAAAACTACAAAGCTATAGCCATGTCTGTATCATGACATCTCTCTTTATTTTGCATACAACACTTGATGCTCGGTTGAGAATGATCAAGAGATTTACCTGTCATATAAGATTCAATGCCATGCTGTGCTTTTCTTTTTCCCCTTGTCTCACTCACATTAGCTTGAGTTGTCTTTCCTTTTGGACGAGGAATTTCTTGAATGTCATCACCTTCAAATCCCGCTAAACTTCGACCAAATGGATTCTCAATTTCAAATATCCCTCTTTTCTCTTTTGCTTTTTGATCATTTTCTTTCAATGCATTTTCCATTATCAAACGAATATCATCAGGCACCGATTTGCATGGAGCAACATTTCCCTTGGATTTTGCAAGATGATGTTTCATTCGATTAATGCCTCCACCTCTAAAGGTATTGTTGCACCATTGACAAATTAAAATTTTTTTGCCCTTTGAATCTTGTCCTTCTATAATATGTCTCCAAGCTATATCAGTTTTTTGTCTATGACTTCCAGAACTGGACTTTGATGCTGATTCTTCATTTGTTGGTGTGGACTGTGAATCAGTACCTTCCATGATCCTATATTAGAAAGAACATTGAAACATAGGTGAAATTATATTTATAAGCCTCCTGATCCTTTCAATAAAAAATGCAAGGATGAAAATAAAAGGATATCCACACTACTTTTCCCAAAAAAAAAAAAAAAAGGAAGAAAAGAACAATTGAAGTGCCAAAGTTTCAGCTTGATTATCATTTATTCCTCTGTTTTTTTTAAACAAAGACGAGCCAAAAAAAAAGCTTAAGCTGTGGTCTGAAGTATATTTAAACATGAAAAGTCATAAGATACGTCAACTTCAAAAAAACATCAAGAAATCACAATCAAGTCCCCAAGAAACTAATTTCAAAATATAAGATTCCCCAAGACAAAAAACAAAAAGCATCAGAAGAGCAACAACTTGGTCTAGTAGCATCAATCTACGCCCATTTGCACCTAGGAATGAGTAATAACCGAATAAGCAGAACTACAACATAGTTTTTTTTTTTTTTTTGGCGAAGAAACAATGGCTGCTAATATCATCAAGTGAACAGGCAGAAATAAAATCTACATTTTCAAATTCATGTCCAATTTTTAATGTCAATACGAATTGCATTCAGTAAAATATCAGTACCCAATCTTCCTTTTTATCCTTTTTCTTCTTGTACTTTTTCTCCAAGAACACTGACGTGGTTTCTGGATGCAAATTTAATTTGCATTTCATGTTGAAGAAACCAACATGTGGTAACGTGACATATCCAAACAGATGAGAAAGCAACACATATCATTGATTTGGGTATTTTATTATTTTGAAGAACAGAAAGTAAAATAAAAAGTCCAAACATAACAAGAAAAAGCAAAGAGAGCTAAAAACATGTAGAGGGAGTGAGAAACTTAACATACAAAGCTTGTACATAGCAGCAAGTTCATCAACTATCGGAAGCTCCTTATGGGTATCTCAACCTTCGCCCTTTTTTTCTCATCACATATCCCTAATCGTTTCTTTAAATTTTTATGAAAGCAAACAAACGAGATAATCGTGGACTGGCAATTGAAAATTATTAGATAATAAATATAACAGTCCCAGAGTTTATCGACAAAATGCAGTTAGAGTGCCTTATCTTGCAAAAGTACATAATAACCCCAATGGTTTTTTTTCTGGTATCTGATATCAAACAACTAGGAGCCTAAAAAAGAATAACAATAATAGTTAATGATAACGGCCAGAGCATTTTTCTGTGTTAAATTCGCAATGTTAAGCAGCTATTTTAGCTATGCAAACATCCAAAGAAGTAGAGGCTCCAATAGTGAGACCATAGAAAATTAGCCGCTAATCCTAATGTAAAATGACAAGTATCATCCATTCTCTGAGAATCCAATTAACAAGTTTCTATAATCTGAAATGGCTGAGGAACTTCCGTCAAGAGAACCATTGGAGACGGCTTTCTGGTTGACAATCCTACTTATTACGCCACCACTACTATTATGTCCTGAATCACAATCTATCCATGAATTATGTCTCATGTTCAAAACCACATTTGCATTAAGATAAGGCTTGAAACTTTCAAAATAAAAAAAAAACTTGACGAAAATTACCTTGAATTTAAATCGGAAATAGGACACAAAATATGCCGGTGGAGGAGCTTGTGCTTGAGGATTAGGAATCACGAAATGTAGCTACGGCAGTAGTTGAAGACTGAACTGCCTTCAACTTCGTAACTTGAAGTCTGCGCAACTTGCAGCCATGGTGGTTGGCTGTGGTTGAAGGCTTTGAGTAGCACGGCGATCGGTGACGGATTAACAAGCATGGCAGCGGCAAAGGTGGATTGGTGGTTGAATTGTTGTGGAGATTGAAGTAGAAGAACCCTAGATGATGAGCTTCAATTTGGGAATTTTGCTTCAGAGAGTTGGAATTGGGGCCAAAACGCAAAAGACGTAAAAGTAAAATGGGGAAGACAATAAGGTAAAAGGCTAACAAGCTTCGGTCAATGGTCAAATAGTCAAAGTAGAATTGGTTAAAAAAAAAAAAGGCCAAAAATTAGATAGCAAAAGAACCGGGTTTTTTCCGGTTCACCGGTTCACACGGTCCAACCCGGTTTTTGACCGGGTTTGACCGAGTCAATTATTTGAGGTTTTTTCCCTTGGCTCGGACCGGCTACCTGGCCGGTTCCCGGTCTGACCGGTTCGACCGGCCGGTCCGGTCCGAGTCTGAAAACACAGCTCTAGAGTGATGCATGCTGAAGATGGTGGTCAGCAAGCAGTCAGAGAAGCACATGGAGGTACGAGTCATGAAGAATCTAGTGGCATGACTCACGGTAGTGTACAAGGCAAGGAGGGAGTTACCACTCATGCCACTTTGGATGTTGGCGGCCCTACAGCCTAACTCCTATTTTCTCTATTTTTCTTTTTCTTTAGTTTATATCTTTTTTGCTACTTTTAAGTTGCATTTGTAATTTGTAAGACTTGGTAGAGTTTAGTAGTCTTATAATCTAATTTGCTTTTAATAGTCTTATGAGCTTAAATGTGACCCTATAGTTGAGTAAGAATTTGGGGATCAATAGATGTTCATGATAGTGGATGTTCATAAAAGGATTGCCATGGATCTCTATTTCATCTATAGGGGAGCTTCTATCTGCTTTTCTTTATGTTTGCTTCCTACACTTTGCGAACAATATGTATTCTAAACGTGAGGGGTGAACTTGGGATTTTTGTGTTTACTTATACTTGAATCTATGCTCAACTTGATTATGATCTACTTGGAATTGTTTGTGGTGCTTTGGAATTGTTTGAAATTGGGTTGCTGGCAAGAAGTTTAGTCCAATTATAAGGCAAATTTTGTCAATTTTTTTCAAAAAATTTTTTCAAAATTGAGTTATGGCCCAAAACTTCTTGAAATGGATGCTAATTTTTGTTATTTGAAATCAATTGGGTCATTAATGTTCTATTTTTTTAAACTCCCCAAGTTTTAAAAGTTACTGCAATGTTCAAAGCATGACTGCTTATTTCTTCGATGATTTAATTGAAAAAGATATGTGCAAGAACTTCATTCAAATTCGATTAAATTGGTGAGCGTTTGAGCCAAAAGAGCAATTCATCTAAAATAGCTCTAATTTCATTTGTTGAGTGTATATCACACTTGGATTCACTAGTCTAGAACTTGCATTGCTTGTACGCTTTGAGACCACATTCTTGGCTTAAATGCATGAAAATGACAAGGGAAATTGGGAACTTGCCATTTTAAACTTTTTTAAAAGACCAACCTTGATTACATTACTCCCTTAGAAAACTAATTTGAGCCACATCTTTTTTCTTTGGATTTAACCACAAAATTATTTCCATTTAACCATTTCTTTCTTATACCATTTTTGTTAACCTTTTATCAAAGGGATCTTTTACCTCTAAGAGGGTGTCAAAATCATGAATCCAAGGGATAAAATTATTAGTGTGGCAAGTATGTTTATTAGTTCTTCTTCAACAAAAAAAAAAAAAGGAAAACAAAGAAAATAAAATGAAAAATGAAAAATGAAAAAATTAAATAAAAAAAAGAGAAAAGGGGAAGGTTGTGTTTAAGGACTTGAACCTGAGTCATGGTTACACTTGTCACATTTATTTCAAGTATCATGTCTAGCTTGGAATTTCATGTGTGTTAAATTGAAAGTATACCCTTGTGATAAAGTTTAAAACATTTCCTTTGATAATTTTCACCAAAATTAACTTTCTTTTTACCATAACCTTGTCAAGCCCCTTAGATTCCTATATTTAATTCATTTTCAAGTGGTGGAGAAGTGACATATTTGTAAGCTTATGTTTATGGTCTCCTAATGTGTGACTTGAGTGATTATTTTCCTGTACACATACACACACACATACACTTGAGGGCTAAGTGCCATTTTGACAAATCCAGAGTGAGGTATGTGAAGACTTGTATGTTCCAACTTTGATGACAATTGCTGGAGAGAAAATGTGCTTATGTGATGGACTTGTGCTAATCATTTTGGAAAAATGTATTGGTTGAAGAAAAGCAATGTCCGTGTGTGGAGGAATTTGATAAGAGTTTATTTTATCTATAATTAGTGTGTTATTTGGTATTAGTTTTATGGTATTTTCTACCTTTAGTTAGGTGTTTTTAGTCATCTTTAGTAAAAATTCTTCAAGTAACATTTTCTTGAAATTCAGCAAAACTTGGATGGATTAATGCTCAAATTGATGTTTTTCTTGTATTTGAAGCTTCATTCATGTTCACAGATTAATTGGGAAATATTTCAGTCAAAATTTGTTGAAGCAAGTTCAAGTTTCGAAGAAATATTGAAGAATTGAAGTTGCTCGTGAAATGGAAAAATGTCGAAGAAGAAACAAGAGAGGTCGATCCGAGCTTGGATCAGCCTTGCACCCGTTGTTTCCAACCTTTGGATAAACTTTAGAAATTAGAGGATTGATCTGAGAGGAGTGATCCGACTTGGGATCCTTCATAACAAGATCTTGGATCATGCTCGATCGGCAAAAATAAAAATGCAGGGAAATTTGATCGAGAGGTATGAAACCAATCCAACCTTGAATTGAGACCTTGGATCCCATTTCAATTTTGCAACTTGTAAAGCAAATTGTGCTCTTTTTACACTTACTTTTTGACCTTTGTTTCAGAAAAAATTTCGGCTGGAAGGTAGTTTTTTGGATGATAGAGACTTGATCAAGCATCTTTGTACTTCTCAAGACTAATTATTTCTAGATAATAATTGAGGGGCATATGAGTAGTCTTGTAGTAGAAGAATAGAGAAAGAGGGCATATGAGAATAGTTAGAAAGAAGAATTCTTTTCTATCTAACTTGTAGACATAGTTTTAGTCACTTTTTCTTGGAGAAAATCTTGAAGAACACTTGATGTAAAAGATGATGAAACTTGAAGAATTTTTTTCTTCATTTGAGTGGGGATTTCTTCTTCCCTAGTCTCTTATTATTAGAAGGATGTGTGGTTATGTCTTGAATATAAACTTATTTGTTATAGCTAGCATGCCTAGTTAGATCTATTTGTTCTAGGGGTAGAGGAAGCTTTTTATGTCTTGATTATAGATGATTGATGTAGTTTTAACCATGCTTGTATTTGCTAGTTTATCGATCTATGGTTTAACTCTTGTAAGTGCTTGATCACCATTTGCAAGTCATCTTATTTGTTGTTAATCTATGAAAATAGTTGATGACAATGGAATAAAAATAGAAGAAACTTAAGTAGTAGGTACACAAAAGTAGTGGTACTCTTAGGTGGATATTATGAGATTTCTTGTACTTAATTAAGTTGATACTTGTGATTTTATCATGAAAGTAGGTAGATTGAAGTGTTAGCTAGTTTGCTTCATTGGCGAAAGCAAGTTCCGATTGGTTTAATGAAATCCATCCCTAGTACGTCAAGTGAATTAGTCAAAATTGATGTTTCTTTCTATAATTAAGTGTGATTAGTGGAATCTATGCTCTAGAACACTTGTGTGATTTGAATCCTTTCCAAGAAAATTAGTTTTTTTTATTACATCTTTTACTTATTGTCTTGTTGAGTTTAGTAGTAATTTTTGGATAGTTTTAGATAGTAGAATAAGTTAAAGGCCTTAGTAATTGGAGTGTGATTATCGTGGGAACGATTCTATTTCTTTGTACTATAATTAACAGCCTATACACTTATAGCAAACGGGGAAGTAGGTATTAAAATTAGAGTGTAGGTTAAAATCTCATCATAGACAATGGTAGTTTTTACAACATCATGTGATTACTCCAGATGATGTTTTTTCTGAGGAAGATATTATTAATTTTCATTTATTTGTAGATTATGATCTAGTAGAGTATGAGGAGGCAGCCTGTGCTGATCGTTGTGTGAAAATAATAGATAAAAAATTCATGCCATTTAAAAAAATAACAATTGGGAGTTTACTTCTCTTTCAATTGATAAAAAAGCTATTGGAATGAAGTGGGTATACAAGAAAATATTTAAGCCCAGGGGAGAAATGGATAAGTACATGGCGAGAATAGTGGTAAAGAGGTACAAGCAAAAACACAAGATTGATTATTTTAAGGTGTCTGCACCTGTTGTTAGGTCCAGTACAGTCCAGTATGATAATTTCTCTAGTTGTCTAAAATAACTAGAAAATTTTTAGATAGATATCAAGTCAGTTTTGCTAAATGGAGTACTCAATGAAAATGTCTATGTAGAGAGTCTACAAGCTTTGTCAGAAGAGGTCAGAAAAATAAAATTTATAGGTTGAAGAATGTTAAGTCCTTAATTGTGCGCATAATTTATGGAGATTTCTCTTTTATTATGCCAAAATATTGTGTTAATTGCCTGATTCTACTCATATTTGGTTTTTGCCACTGATTTAGGTCATTGGAATTAAATGGGAGTTAAAAGCGCAATTAAGTTAAAATTCCAGAAGACATTGGCTGATAAGGCGTGGGCACGCTCTACTCTGCTATAAAAGATGGATGCCAAATTGTCCTAGAATGGGCCCCACATGGAATCTCTGCTAACAAAACAAACTCACGTCTCTTTGGAAGTAGAAGCTAATTTTTAGGAGAATATTTGATTTCCTTTTTTATTGTTAGGTTTATTTGTTAGTTTCCTAATTGTCATGGGACTCTTATTTCCTTTTAGTTATTGACTAGTATTAATAGGAAAAGGAGGCAACAAGGGAGGCGGACTTGTTTTGGAGCTTTCATTCCATTGTTCTTTTCCTCCTTCATAGGCTTTCTTCTTCTTAGTAGTAGTAGTTCTTTTTGAAAAGAAAAACAAGGAGGAAAAGTTCCGTTTTTACTTCTTATTGTTTTTCCTATTTTTCCATTATCTCTAGTTCATTCTTTTACTTTTGACGTCTTGGTCGTTTTCTCATCTGTAATTCCAAACATATTAACATCTAAATTCCAACGTGGTCATGGGCATACAAATTAAATCAATCAAACCACGTGGGATGGCCATGATGAGGAGTGGCTAAATTTCTCGTCTACTCAAAGGGCAACTCGAAGGCGCAGTTCATACTATTTGTGAGATCTAATCGAATCTTTATCATTTCTTTTAATTCGTTGTTATTCATACATTTCCTGGATTAACTGTTTAGGGTTGTTTTGTTAATTGAATGTCAACGGCCGAATATTTAATTTAACCTAATAGCCTACTGTCAAATTAATTAAATTGAATCCGTAATTGTTCATTTAGTTAATAATTAGTGGCGACCACCATAATTGGTTTTATGTTGGGGAAACGTAAGATCTAGCTTAAATGAACCCTCTTAACGCGTTCATTGGTTAGGGTTGGGTTTTTCTAACTTTTAATGCAATTGGATAATTAAATTTATATGGTCGTACCTAGGGTTATTATCTGGTTAGAGAAGCAGTCAAGGGTCGTACCTTGGCTATCGAGAAAGTAAGGAAAAGTTGGCTGTCAAAGTTTGTTGGTAGTTATAACTAACCTAGTGACAAATGAATGAAATATTTCTGCTTCAATGATCATTTGATTGGACTGTGCCTGAGAAGTTGTTCCTTTGGGTAGAATTTTATTAATTGTTATTCATTTTAAATTATTCTCTACTTGTTCTCTGGTGATTTATTTAACTGGTATTTTTATTTTTCATTTTCTAATTTTGTTTATTTTATTTCTAGTTCTATCCCATCCAAACCCCCCATTTTTTCTGTGACTTAGAAAGAACTAATTTCCTACCGTTCCCTGAGGAGACAACCTTACTTGCCACTACTACAAATTAATATTTTCTTAGAGGTAATTCTTGTGTATCGGGTTCAGCATACTCCTTGGAATCAGGGTAAAGTCAGTAACCCATTACACATCCGGAATCCCTGCTCCAGTACTCAGAATTATGCTATAATTAATTGTGGTGGTAATTGAGATTTTTAATATTTATTATTGCACAGGTTCGGCACCTGTTAATTTTTGGCACCGTTGCTGGGGAAAGGTGTTTTGGTTAATTTGTTTCTTTTTAAGTTATTTTCTTTTTATACCTGGTACCTTTGCTAGTTTATGCCACGTTCCTCTCATACAGGTGAATTGACTTTCAATCCTGAGATAGAGAAAACTGCGCGTAGGCTAAGGAATGAGACCAGGGAGTACAGGGAAGAATTGTTGGCCACTGCATCTTTCGGACTTCAATTGCCAGAATCTCCAACTGATCATTCAAGTGATTCAGAAGAAGAAGTTAACATGACCAACAATAATAGAACACTAAGAGAGTTGGCCGCTCCAGATTTGAGCCAACAGCCTCTGTGCATTACATTCCCAACGTTGGCTAAGAATACTCCCTTCTAGTTAAAATCTGGGTTAATCCATCTTCTACCCGCATTCCATGGTTTGTCTGGTGAGGAACCCCACAAACACATCCAAGAGTTTGATGTGGTATGTTCTAGTATGAAGCCTCCCGGGGTTACTGAAGAACAGATCAAACTCAGAGCATTCCCTTTTTTCCTCAAGGATGCAGCAAAAAATTGGTTATACTACCTACCCGCAGGTAATATCACAACTTGGACACAATTGAAAAAAAAGTTTTTGGAGAAATTTTTTCCTGCATCTCGGGCCACAAGTCTAAGAAAGGAGATATGCAGTATTAAGCAGTATCCTGGGAAAACTTTATATGACTATTGGGAAAGGTTCAATAAGTTGTGCACTAGATGCCTACAGCATGAAATTAGTGAGCAACGATTGATCCAATACTTTTATGAAGGACTTCAGTCATCTGACAGGAGTATCATTGATGCTGCAAGTGGGGGAGCACTGGCAAACAAAACACCAAGAGAAGCATAGGAGCTCATTGAGGCGATGGTAGAAAATTCTCAACAATTTGACTTCCATGAAAGTAACCCGACCCGTAAGGTCAACGAGGTAGAGTCCTCGTCTATTCAGCAACAGTTGTCAGAGTTAACATCATTTGTACGACAATTGGCTGTGGGGAATGGACAACAAGCAAAGGTCTGTGGAATCTGTACAAACGTGGGCCACTCCACAGATGCATGTCGCACTTTGCAAGAAGATGGAGCTGAGCAGGTACACATAGCTGGAGGCATGCCCGTAGCCTAAAGATGGTATGACCCATAGTCGAGCACATACAATCTGGGTTGGAGAGACCACCCTAATTTCAGCTACGGGAATAGGCCTCAAAACTCATTTCTGAATCGTCCTCCAGGATTTCAGCAACCATATCAAGCAAAGCCTCAACCTTCGTCTGCAAGTTCTGGAAGCTCTTTGGAAGATATTGTCAAAAATTTGGCCACGAGCACCACCCAATTTCAACAGAGCACTGCCCAATTCTAACAGGAGACTAGGTCGGGTATGAAAAATTTGGAGACCCAAGTGAGTCATTTGGCAACCACAATCAACCGATTGGAATCTCATGTTTTTGGAACATTGCCATCACAGCCCGAGGCAAACCCCAAGAATGTCAGTGCCATGACATTGAGAAGTGGTAGAGAAGTAGAGGCTCCAAAATTAAAAGATCCAAAGAGTAAAAATAAAGAAGAGATTGAAGAGGAAATTGAAAAGGAGTGATGCATTCATGAACAGCCCAAAGTAACCTCTAATCCCTCAATTCCTACTAAATCTAATTTGCCACCTTTTCCCTGCAGGTTGGAAAAGACAAAGAAGGCAGAGAAGGAGAAAGAAATCTTGGACGTATTTCGGAAGATAGAGATCAACATCCCCTTGTTGGATGCAGTTAAGCAGGTGCCAAAGTACGCAAAATTTTTGAAAGATTTATGCACCCACAAAAGGAAGTTGAGAGGTGATGAACGAGTGGTGGTGGGAGAAAATGTATCAGCTGTACTTCAAAGAAAGCTCCCACCCAAATGTGGGGATCCAGGTATGTTCACGATCCCCTGTAAAATAGGAAACACCACAATTAGGAAAGCAATGCTGGATTTAGGGGCGTCAATTAATGTGATGCCTAAAACCATTTATGCTTCTCTAAATCTTGGGCCACTTAAGGAAACTAGCATCATAATCCAACTAGCGGACCGTACCAATGCTTATCCTGAGGGACTAGTTGAGGATGTTTTGGTGTAAGTTAATGAGTTAATATTTCCAGCAGATTTCTATATCCTAGATATGGGAGATGAAAAATCATTAAATCCGTCACCTATTTTGTTAGGTAGAGCTTTTCTAAGCACTGCTAGGACAAAAATAGATGTGAATGAGGGTACTTTATCAATGGAGTTTGATGGAGAAATTGTAAATTTTAATATTTTTGATGCAATAAAGTACTCGAAGAAATCTAACTCGGTTTTTGCTTTGAGTGTTCTTGAGCCTCTTGTACAGGAAGCTTTTGAGTTAGATGGAAAGGATGCACTAGAAGTAGTCTTGGCCAAACATCTAGAGTTGGGAGCAACTTTTGATGTGGAGATCAGTGATGTGTTGTGCCATGCGGTTGAGGCACTGCAATCTCTTCCACCCATTTCTCTAAGGTATGAACTAACTTCTCTTTTTATACCAGAAATTCAGAAAAAATTGTTGCCTTCTATTGTGCAGGCGCCAGAGTTGGAGCTCAAGCCTCTCCCAAAACATTTGAAGTATGCATTTCTGGAGACAGGAGATATTACCAGTGATCATTTCTGCACATTTATCGCCAAGTCAAGAGGACCAACTGGTGCGACTTCTTCAGGATCATAAGGAGGCGATTGGATGGAGCATAGTAGACATCAAAGGAATTAGTCCGTCCTTATGCATGTACCGAATACTACTAGAAGATGATGCAAAGCCGATAAGACAGGCGAAATGAAGATTAAACCCACTTATGATGGAAGTAGTTAAAAAGGAGATACTTAAACTCCTGGAGGTGGGAATTATCTTCGCTATCTCGGACAGCCCATGGGTGAGCCCAATCCAAGTAGTTCCGAAAAAGGCGGAGTAACTGTAGAAAAGAACCAGGAAAGAGAGATGGTTCCCGTTAGGAAGCACATAGGATGGCGCCAATGCATATATTACTGGAAATTAAATACCGTTACAAAAAAGGACCATTTTCCTCTACCCTTTATTGATCAAATGATAGAGAGGTTGGCTGGTCGTATTTATTACTGCTTTTTGGATGGTTTTTCAGGGTACTTCCAGATTGCCATAGCACTGAAGGACCAAGAAAAAACCACGTTCACCTACCCATTTGGTACTTTTGCTTACCGTAGAATGCCTTTCGGCCTCTGTAATGCTCCAGTAACTTTCCAAAGGTGCATGGTAAGTATCTTCTCTGAGCACGTAGAAAAGATTATTGAGGTATTCATGGATGATTTTAGTGTCTATGAAAATAGTTTTGATGAATGCCTTGACAATCTAGCCCTAATTTTAAAAAGATGCATAGAGACGAACTTAGTTCTTAATTGGAAAAAATGCTATTTTATGGTGGAGCATGGTATTGTCCTAGGACCTGAATTTTAAAACTTTCCCCTTGGTGGGTATTCTCTCTCTTGGGATAAGAGACTCCTTCCCCTTGGTGGGAGTTCTAAAATTTCAAAAACTTTTGAAAACTTTTGGGTCGCCCAAACTTTGAGAAGCTTGCCGGATAGATTATTAGTGCTAGCCATTTTCCTTTTCTTTAATGCTTTTAGTAGCCTTTTCTTCCAGCATTAACCTAGCTCAAATCATCTTCTGGTTCATTTATTGAACACTGCTCGGGTATCTAGATGGAGGTAAAAATGTTAGGAAAAGTGGAACTTAAAATAGTATAGGTGAACGAATCAGCACCTGATTCATCTTCTCTTCTAGGTGGAGCTTCTGTCAGCAGGTGCTGCTTCGATTATCTAAACCTTGTCTTTTTTTTTTTCTATAAATGTGTGCTTGCTTCTCTTCATTCCTCTTTCCCTCTTGCTAGGTAGTGCCTTTGCTTGCTGCTTTGGCTTCTGTCTCTGAAACTGAATTGTTTTACCGCTTTATCGCATTTGAAGTTTCTAGTTTAGGGTATATTTGCATAATCTATTTACTTAACATGGCTGAAGAACTGATAACGATAATGCAAAAGTTCGAGCTTAGCAGTAAGGAGAATGGTGTTTCTGAGATAGAGATAGGTGATATGGAAGAAGTAATCGCAGCTTGTGAACAGAGCATGTTTGGGAGAATTAAGGGGGAAAAATAGTTAACTTTATGGGGGTTAAAAACTTCGTGAGCTCTGCGTGGAGTTACCCGAAGGACTTGGTAGTAACAGAGATAGGTTCAAACTTTTTCAAATTTGATATCCCCAATAGTAAGGATAGACAGAGGATTCTAAATGGGGGACCATGGATTATGGACAATCAGCTTTTGGTCCTGAGAGAATGGAGTTTGGGAATAGAGGAAAATGAGGAAGCATTTAAACTGGCCTCGCTGTGGATCCAAATCTGGAATCTACCTAACCATTGGCTTACCAAGGCTGTTGGAAAGAAAATTGGAGCAGGGTTTAATGCTATTAAGAAGGTGGTCATCCCCCAAGTGGGAGGGAAGGAAGGTAGACAAATGAAGATACTGGTCACCGTGGATCTCAGTCAAGCTCTTTCGAAAGGAACAATTGTGAAAATCCAGGACAGTTCCAAATGGATCCCTTTTAAGTATGAGAAATGCCCAGATTTCTGTTATAAATGTGGAATTATTGGGCATAATGAGAAGACATGTACATCACAGAGGAGCACCAGCAAAGAGTTGTAGCAATACCAATTTGGGCCTTGGATGAGGATACAGCATAAGAAAGGCACAGCTCATGAAGAAGGGACTCAGGCTGGATGGAAAACTATCAAAAGGAACTGGATAGCCAGAGAAGAGGAGACCTTGAAGGAAAAGTCGAAGGAAGAAGCTCAGCAAGGAAATAGAGGACAAAATGAGAAGAAGGAGGACAACCATAAATCTGGGAAGGAGAATCAGCCATTAATAATTGATATTAGCCAAGCAGCGATGGTGGTTCAAAGCTCAGATAAGTTGGGGGAAGGAAGCTGGAGGTCAGAAGGGAAGAATACAAATAGCGAAATAGTAGTTAGAACTCAGCAAGCATTGGGGCTTGATCTTGCATTGAGTTTGGAGGCTGAATAGAGGAGAGAAAAAAAATAAGGTCAACAGTGTCTTGAGTCAAAACAAAAGGTATGTGATAGGCCAGAAACTTCAGAATAGAAGGAACTGAAAGAGGGGGAATGGGAGGATGGAAAATGTACCAAAATGGAGACTGATTCTGAAAGATTGGAAAATAAAGTGGTGAAGAAAGAGACGAAAAAGTTCAGAAAGCTTTCCCAATCAGTCAAGAGAACAAGACAGGCTCTACAAGAAATCTGTGTCAACAAGGAACAGGTCAACGGGAAGAGGACTTTATGTGCAAGAGATGAAGAAATGATAGAGGTAGGTGAGGAGATTCAGTATCAGAAGAGAATCAAGGGGGAAGAACCTATAGAGATGAACAGATTGGGAGGGGAAGGGGACGGGGCCACCCTAGGGAAGGCCCCAATGTCTAAATGAAGGTTCTGGTGTGGAATTGTCAAGGTGCAGGGAGCCCCTTGACAATTCCCCACTTGAAGGAGGTGAATAACCTCCTCTCCCCTGAGATAATATTCTTGAGTGAAACGAAAAACAGAGCTAAGTATATGGAGAAAGTGAGAAGGATTCTTAAGTTTGATGAGAGTTATGATGTGGAGGCCATGAATAGAGCAGGAGGTATGTCTTTACTCTGGAAAAAGGAAACTAGAATTAAAAAAATAGTTCATTCAGTTTTTACCATTGAAGCTTTAATTGAAGATGCTGAGTCTAGATTGGATTGGTGGTTCATTGGATTATATACAAGCTGTGAGGCCCAAGTCAGGAAAAACCAGTGGAAAGTCATTAGTAAAAGAAAGGAAGGATGGGGAGAGAGATGGATTATCATGGGTGATTTTAATGACATTCAATCGAATGAGGAGAAATGGGGAGGAAGGGAAAGAGAAGATTGGAGTTTTAGAGCTTTCAGGACTTTTATTGATGATAATCAGATGGTTGATATAGGGTTCGAAGGGAATCCCTAGACTTGGAGGAATAATTGAGAGGAAGATGAGGTTAAGCAGAGGTTAGATAGAGGCTTGGCTAACACTGGTTGGCAATCTACTTTTGAGAAGGCTGTCTGCAAGCATATTGATAGTATAGCATCTGATCACTCAATGCTATTACTAGACACTGTTCCCAAAGTAAGGAGAAGAAAGAAAACCTTTTACTTTGATAAAAGGTGGGGACAAAAAGAAGAGGTGAGAGAGGTCATTAATCAGGCTTGGAAAGTTCATAATGAGGGGTCCAGGATGTATTCTCTGAGCAAAAAAATATCAAGATGCAGAGTGGCCTTGTTGAAATGGAGAAATAAGGCTAATGTCAATTCTAGGAAGAATATCCAGGACATTAAAAGACAAATTGAAGAAGTCAGAGAGGACAAGAAGATCAATAGTGGAGCTTGTTTGGTTAAGTTGAAAAAACAGTTACAAGAGGCTTACCTAGAGGAAGAAAGGTATTGGAGTCAAAAGGCCAGAACTAAGTGGCTCCAAGAAGGGGATAAGAACACCCAGTATTTTCACGCTGTGGTTAAAGGGAGAAGAGTGAGGAATAAAATTCACCATTTAAAAAAAAAGATGGGCAGTGGACTAAGAATGATGAGGAATTTGGACAGGAAGTGGCTTCTTACTACAATGAGCTTTTCAAATATTCTAGCCATGTTAATTTATATGAGATTCTATCTAATATACCTAAATCTATTACTCAACAAATGAATGATAATTTGGTAAAACAAGTTGAGGAAGATGAGATTAAAGGTGCTATTTTTTCCATGAATCCGAATAAATCACCAGGCCCTGATGGCATGACACCTTTCTTTTTCCAAAAGTATTGGGACCTGGTTAAGGTTGATGTGGTCAGTGCTATCAGGAGTTTCTTTCATTCTAAACACATGCTAAAGTCCATTAACCACACAATTATTTCTCTTATTCCTAAAGTCAGTTGTCCTATTGATCTTAAGCAGTATAGACCTATTAGCTTATGTAATGTGATTTACAAGACTATTTCTAAAATTCTGGCCAACAGGCTTAAGGAAGTGCTGGATGTGTGCATCAGTAGGAATCAATCTGCTTTTGTGCCTAATAGACAAATCTTAGATAGTGTTATAGTTGCACATGAATGCATGCATTTTCTTAAAAATAAAAGACAAGGTAAGGATGGATTCATGGCAGTCAAACTTGACATGGCAAAAGCCTACGACAGAGTGGAATGGAGATTTCTGGAGGCTATGATGAGAAAGATGGGGTTCTGCGAGACCTGGATTGCGTTGGTTATGAGCTGCATATCAACAGTCACCTATTCCTTCAATATCAATGGTGAACCCAAGGAATATGTTTCACCCCAGCGAGGAATTAGGCAAGGTGATCCCTTGTCACCTTACCTTTTCCTCCTGTGCTCAGAAGGATTGTCTAATTTGATCAGAAGAGCAGTTCAATATGGGGAGATGAAGTGTTTGAAAATTAGTAGAGGTGGTCCAGGAATTTCCCATCTCTTCTTTGCTGATGACAAGTTAGTTTTTTGTAAATTTGACAAAGTCAATGCCCAAAAGCTCAAGCAATTACTGAGGCAGTATGAGGAGTGTTCAGGTCAACTTGTTAATCTGGAAAAATCTTCCTTGTTCTTTAGCAGGAATACGACCCTCCCTAGGAAAAATGAGATCTGTGAAATTCTAGCTGGGGTGCAAATAGCTTCACAAGGGAGGTACTTGGGCCTTCCAATGGTGATATCCAGATCGAAGGAACAGGCGTTTGGTTTTATCAAGGAAAATTTGAAAAGCAGGCTGAACAACTGGAAAAACAAGCTCTTGAGTCAGGCGAGCAAAGAGGTGATGCTTAAGGCTGTTTTAATGGCCTTGCCTACCTATACGATGTCATGTTTTAAGCTTTCAGCTAAACTATGCAGTGAAATCTCAACTTTGATGTCTAACTTCTGGTGGGACAGTGAAGAAGGCAAAAAGAAGATGCATTGGTTTTCTTGGAAAAGGCTTTCACAGGAAAGGAAGAAGGGAGGCTTAGGCTTCAAAGACCTCCAGAACTTCAACCTAGCTATGCTGGGTAAACAATTATGGAGAGTCATTAATTTTCCAAATCTGTTAGTGAGTAAGGTGCTAAGGTCAAGATATTTTTCTAAAGATTCAATCTTCACCTGCAAGATTCCCAAAAATGCATCATGGTTCTGGCAAAGTGTTATGTCTACAAGAGGAGTGGTGGATAAAGGAGTGAGGTGCATCATAGGTAATGGGCAGAATACTAATATTTGGGAGCATAGATGGATCCCTTCCAATGAAGGTAAAATCGAAACTCCAAGACCAGTAGATTGTGATTTCCAGAAGGTGAATGATCTTATCACAGGCTGTTTATGGAACAGAAATGTCATCTTTAATATCTTCAGCCAGAACGATGCTGAGAACATTTTGAAGATTCCAATCAGTTTCAGTGGAAGGGAGGATAGATTGAGGTGGATTCATAGCAAGGATGGGGATTACTCTGTTAGATCCTGTTATAAATTGCTTATGAAACTTCGAGACCAAGGTATCCAGAAGCTGATGGACAAGGAAGAAACTAGTGTTCAATCTAACAACACCAACCTCTGGAAGGCTCTCTGGAAGCTTAACATCAAACATAAATATAAGATCTTCATTTGGAAATGCATCAACAATATCTTGCCTAGTAGGGAAACTATTTTCAGCAGGACACAAATTGGAGATCCAACTTGCAAAGAATGTGGTGAAGGAATCGAAACAATAGAACACATATTCTCCTTCTGCAGAAAGGCTCAACTAATTTGGAGACTTGCACCTTTACAATGGGATGGAGTAGTGGAGCAGCAAGGAAACTTCAGAAGATAGTGGGTAGAAATTTCCCAAGCAACATGCAGAAGAGGAGGTCTTGAGCACTTAGCATTGACAGTGAATATTCTTTGGCAAATATGGAAAGCTAGGAATTCCATGGAGTTTGAAGGAAAAAGTAAGGAAGAGATCAGAATATTGGACAGTGCAAGTGCTGAATGGATGGAGTTTGAAGAAGCTACAAAAAGGGAAGCCAGGAGAAGCACAACAGAAACACTTGAAGCAAGAGAATCTAGACATGATTTAGAAGATGAGGCTACTTGCTTGGAGCTCAGAATTGCTATCACCTCTAAGCCAGAATCCAACCAGCTGGGCATAGGAATGACAACATTGTTTCAGACCCAAGTACTATCAGAATGGGCTCTCATTGAAAGAGGTTTGACTTCAGAAATCCAGAATGAGGCTTATGCAATCAGATTAGTTCTCAGTAAAGCCATCAATCTTCATTGGTCAAGAGTCAAAGTTGTTGTAAACAATCATAACCTGGCCCTATGGCTTTGAGATGGTAGAACCAGTGATGTATCAGTGGCAGTTATCCTAGACGACATTTTGGAATTAGCTAAAATGTTTCAATTGTGCTCCTTTTGTGAGAAGAGTAACAATAGTTCAGATAGATCAGTTCAGCTTAGTGTTCTTGCACTAGCGTTAAGTTTAGATGAGGAAATGGAACTTTTCCAATCCTCAGTGCCTTGCTGCACTGTAAACCTTCAGAGGATGTAATCCTATTGTATAGTTTCTTTCTAGTTCTATAAAACTCCTATCGTTTCAAAAAAAAAAACGGTATTGTCCTAGGACATGTTATGTCAGTTAAAGGAATAGAAGCAGATAAAGTAAAAATAGACCTTATTTCTGCTTTGCCTTACCCCGTAAGTGTACGGAAGGTACGTTCCTTTTTGGGTCATGCAGGGTTCTATAGAAGATTCATCAAGGATTTTTCCAAAATTGAAGCACCCTTGTTCAAATTGTTGCAAAAGAGACGTACCATTTGACTTCAACAATGAATGCAAAGTGGCATTTGATAAGTTGAAAGGGTCATTGACATCACCACCTGTCATTCAACCCCCAGACTGGAGCCTCTCATTTGAAATAATGTGAGACGCAAGTGATTATGCAATGGGAGTAGTGCTAGGGCAAAGTATTGGCAAGGCGGCGCATGCAATCTACTATGCATCCAAAGCATTGAATGGAGTTCAACTTAACTACTCTACGACGGAGAAAGAATTACTAGCTGCTGTTTTTGCAGTAGAGAAATTTAGGTCTTATCTATTGGGTGCAAAAGTAATAGTTTTCTCTGATCATGCAGCCTTAAGATACTTGTTGACGAAGAAAGATGCAAAACCAAGGCTCGTAAGATGGATTCTGCTCCTGCAAGTGTTCGACTTGGAAATCAAGGATAAAAGTGGGGTGGAGAACCTGGTAGCTGATCACCTGAGCCATTTGCTTACAAATAAAGAAGATCCGCCATTGAGAGAGGCGTTTCTAGAAGAGCAATTACTTGCCATTCATTCATCTACGCCTTGGTATGCTGACATTGTAAACTTCTTAGTAACAAATCAATTACCTACAGGTTGGCAAAAGGCTAAGAAGGACAAATTAAAGAGTGATGCCAAGCACTTCATCTGGGATGACCCCTATCTTTGGAAGCATTGCACAGATCAAGTGATGCGCCGATGAGTGAGTGAATCTGAATTCAATTCCATTTTGACTTTTTGTCACTCTTATGCATATGGTGGCCATTATGGGCCTAAGCGAACTACCTGTAAGGTATTAGAAAGTGGTTTCTACTGGCCTACCCTTTTCAAAGATGCATATGTGTTTTGCAAATCTTGTGATAGATGTCAAATGGTAGGTAATATATCCCGTAGAGACCAAATGCCCCAAACTCCCATAATGTTTTGTGAAGTTTTTGATGTTTGGGGTATTGATTTCATAGGTCCATTTCCCTCATCTTATGGGTTTTTGTACATTTTATTGGCTATTGACTACGTGTCGAAATGGGTGGAAGCTAAAGCCACCCGGACTAATGACTCTAAAGTAGTTACAGATTTTGTGAAAAGTCATATTTTTGTTCGCTTTGGAATGCCGAGGGCCATGATCAGTGATAGGGAAAAGCATTTCTGTAATCGGGATCGGGT
Organism: Gardenia jasminoides; assembly: GCA_013103745.1. Lineage (NCBI taxonomy): Eukaryota > Viridiplantae > Streptophyta > Magnoliopsida > Gentianales > Rubiaceae > Gardenia > Gardenia jasminoides. The sequence goes on along the minus strand of CM023095.1, from coordinate 17,334,433 downwards.
GATTGCAGCTTTACTCCGTAGGTATGGAGTAATCCACAAAGTTTCCACCTCCTACCACCCGCAAACCAATGGGCAAGCAGAGATTTCAAATAGAGAAGTCAAATCAATTCTAGAGAAAATGGTTCACCCTGATCGCAAGGATTGGAGTTTAAGGTTAGAAGATGCACTTTGGGCTTATAGAATTGCCTATAAAACGCCTATTGGGATGTCTCCCTATAGGTTAGTCTTTGGTAAGCCCTGCCATCTTCCCGTTGAGTATGAGCACAAGGCATTCTGGGTAATTAAACAGTGTAACATGGATTTTGAGGATGCCGGGAGGCATAGAAAACTCCAACTACAGGAGTTGGAGGAGCTAAGGAATAAGGCTTATGAGAATGCATTGATTTACAAGGAAAAGAGCAAAATATTTCATGATCAACAAGTCTCGAGAAAAACATTTGTAGTGGGGCAAAAAGTGCTCCTTTATCACTCGAGACTTAAACTTTTTCCTAGTAAGTTGCGTTCTCGTTAGATTGGTCCATTTGTCATTTCTAATGTTTTTCATTTTGGTGCAGTGGAAATCCAAAGTTTGAAGACAGAGAAAAAGTTTGTGGTCAATGGTCACCGTCTTAAGCCTTATTATGAAGGATTCAATGTTGAGAAAGTGGAGATCATCAATCTTGAAGATCCGGATTATGCAACTTGAGAGCTATCATTATGTCTAACCAAAGACGTTAAAGAAAGGCGCTATTTGAGAGGCAACCCAAGAATTTTAATTTTTTGTCATTTTGTGTTTTTCCTCTTTCATGTTTTTTGTACGCATGCTGAGTCACTCCTTTATTTTAACAAATTTGTGTTTAAAGGCTTTGGGCGTGTGTGCCAACTATTTGCTTAATTTGGAGTGTATCGTCTAATAATCAGAAGACTTTCAACAATAGGGCGTGGCCACGTCTTGAGGAGGAAAGGCTTCTGACCAAACCTTCATTTAAAAATTTCCGAATAGAAGAGTTCCTCTTTCATGTTTTTTGTACGCATGCTGAGTCACTCCTTTATTTTAACAAATTTGTGTTTAAAGGCTTTGGGCGTGTGTGCCAACTATTTGCTTAATTTGGAGTGTATCGTCTAATAATCAGAAGACTTTCAACAATAGGGCGTGGCCACGTCTTGAGGAGGAAAGGCTTCTGACCAAACCTTCATTTAAAAATTTCCGAATAGAAGAGTTCCAAGGTTAAGGCGTGCCTATGCCTTAAGTTGGAAAGTCTTCAAGGCTTTAAAAAAAAATGACATTGGACGGAAAACTCCTGAAGATGAGGTGTGCCTACGCCTTAAGGAAGCAAGTCTTCTGACCATGAAGAAAAAAAAAGGGGTCAAACCCTAATTCTTTTCTTTTCTTTTTCCTCTCTTTCTTTTTCTTTTCTCTCTCCTCTTCCGTCGTCTTCTTTTTCTTTATTCCTTTTTCTTTTTCTTTCTTTTCTTTCTTCCTTGTCTCGACCATGCTCTCATTGCCCTCGTTACTGCGGCCTGAACTTGACTGCTTATTTTGCCTTTGTGGGTTCACACCACCTTCTCCCTCCCATCCATAGTTTTTTTATTCAGGGAAGTCCTCCGTGCTTTCTATTTGTTTTATTACATTGAGGACAATGTAGTGTTTAGGTGTGGGGGAGGAATACTTTGGCTTTGTTGATAATTTTAGTTTCATTTTTTTAGTTTTTATGCACTTTCAACTCTAGTTTTCATTTTTCATCTTTTTCATTTTCTATTTTTTCGAGTTTCTTCTTTTAAATTTCTTTAGAATTTAGTTGGTCTTATGTGGTAGAGATGCAAATAGGAGTAGTGTAATAGCATTTGCATGGATATTCTATTTACTTGCAATTGATTTGAAAGAGGGATGTTCTTGACATGACATATAGCCATTTGTGAGTTTTTGAGCTCAAATATCTTATTATTCAAATTTTGTTCTTCATCGTTTGTGAGTGTAATTATCACATCGAGTTATATCATTCTAGAACTTGCTTTGATATACATGTCGAGACCACATTGTTGAGTTTGATGCATAAAATGATAACGGCAATTAGGTTTAACCATTTTTAGCTTTCAAAAGACCTATTCTAAGTATATTTTTCCCCGTAGTTGACCAAATTTGGGCCTTAAACTTTTTCTTTGTTTAACACATTTTATTACCCTTTAACCTCTTTGTTTGAAACCCCTTTGTTTGAACCCTATGTCAAAGGAATAACTTAATGTTCTTTTGCATGATGATATCACAAGTGAAAGAAGCTGATTATATCTGTAGCTAGCAAGTGCTTTTATGTTCGTATGTTATTAGTGTCTTGTTGCAAAAACGAAAAAAAAGAAAAAAAAAGGAAAAAATCCCAAAAAGAAAAAAAAAAGGAGAAAAGAACGAAAAAGAAGAAAAAATGTGTGAAGCACTCTTGTAAATAAGTGCTGTGTTTTGATAGGGGGTCAATCCCCTTGTTTTGTATGCACTTGCTATGCTTGGGAGTTGTTGTCATACTTAGTAGCTAACTATGTGAATGAAAATGATATTTCACTTCATGCAAAGGACGTTTAGGTATTCTCTTTGATGTATGCAACCTAAATTACCCTTTTTTGTCCAACCTTTACCCTAAGCCCCGTTACAACCCTTTGATTCTTGCATTTGAATTCATATTCAGTGGTGGAGATGTGATAGATTAGCAAGCTTATGGCAATGTTTTTCTATGGTGTTGATTTGAGCGTATATGTCTTTGTTTTTAACATCTTGAGTGCTGAGAGCATACACTATTATCCCCATGAGAATTGTCAAGCCTTGAACATTCTAAATTTGATGAGATTGTTGAGAAAGGTGGAGTATTTGTGCTAGTCTTTTATGCTATTCTACATTTGTCGTCTTGATTTTGAGTTTGGTCTAGTGAATGCTTGAGGGCAAGCATTGTCTAGGTGTGGGGGAATTTGTTAAGTCCTTAATTGTACCCATAATTTATGGAGATTTTCCTTTTATTATGCTAAAATATTGTGTTAATTGCCTGATTCTACTCATATTTGGTTTTTGGCACTGATTTAGGTCATTGGAATTAAATGGGAGTTAAAAGCGCAATTAAGTGAAAATTCCAGAAGACATTGGCTGATAAGGCGCGGGCACGCTCTACTCTGCTATAAAAGATGGATGCCAAATTGTACTGGAATGGGTCTCACATGGAATCTCTGCTGACAAAACAAACTCACGTCTCTTTGGAAGTAGAAGCTGATTTTTAGGAGAATATTTGATTTCCTTTTCTATTGTTAGGCTTGTTTGTTAGTTTCCTAATTGTCATGGGACTCTTATTCCCTTTTAGTTATTGACTAGTATTAATAGGAAAAGGAGGCAACAAGGGAGGCGGACTTGTTTTGGAGCTTTCATTCCATTGTTCTTTTCCTCCTTCGTAGGCTTTCTTCTTCTTAGTAGTAGTAGTTCCTTTTGAAAAGAAAAACAAGGAGGAAAAGTTCCGTCTTTACTTCTTATTGTTTTTCCTATTTTTCCATTAGCGCTAGTTCGTTCTTTTACTTTTGATATCTTGATTGTTTTCTCATCTGTAATTCCAAACATATTAACATCTAAATTCCAACGTGGTCATGGGCATACAAATTAAATCAATCAAACCACGTGGGATGGCCATGATGAGGAATGGTTAAATTTCTCGTCTACTCAAAGGGCAACTCGAAGGCACAGTTCATACTATTTGTGAGATCTAATCGAATATTTATCATTTCTTTTAATTCGTTGCTATTCATACATTTCCTGGATTAACTGTTTAGGGTTGTTTTGTTAATTGAATGTCAACGGCTGGATATTTAATTTAACCTAATAGCCTACTGTCAAATTAATTAAGTTGAATCCGTAATTGTTCATTTAGTTAATAATTAGTGGCGACCACCATAATTGGTTTTATGTTGGGAAAACGTAAGATCTAGTTTAAATGAACCCTCTTAGCGTGTTCATTGGTTAGGGTTGGATTTTTCTAACTTTTAATACAATTGGATAATTAAATTCCTATGGTCGTACCTAGGGTTATTATCTGGTTAGAGAAGCAGTCAAGGGTCGTACCTTGACTATCGAGAAAGTAAGGAAAAGCTGGTTGTCAGAGCTTGTTGGTAGCTATAACTAACCTAGTGACAAATGAATGAAATATTTCTGCATCAATGATCATTTGATTGGACTGTGCCTAAGAAGTTATTCCTTTGGGTAGAATTTTATTAATTGCTATTCATATTAAATTATTCTCTACTTGTTCTCTGGTGATTTATTTAATTAGTATTTTTATTTTTCATTTTCTGATTTTGTTTATTTTATTTCTAGTTCTATCCCATCCAAACCCACCATTTTTCCCGTGACTTAGAAAGAACTAATTTCCTACTGTTCCCTGAGGGGACGACCTTGCTTGCCAGTACTACAAATTAATATTTTCTCAGTGATAATTCTGGTATATCAGGTTCAACATACTCCTTTTAATCAGGGTGAAACCAATAACCCGTTGCACATCCGGAGTCCTTGCTCCAGTACTCAGAATTGTTTGTAATTAATTGTGATGGTAATTGAGATTTTTAATATTTATTATTGCACAGGTTCGGCACCTATTAAAGAACAACTTATATGGATTGAAGCAGACCCTAAGAATATGGTATATAATAATTAAATTCTATTTTCTGACTCATGGTTTTCAGATGTGTCCGTATAAGCACAATTTATATATTAAATCTTCTACTTGTGGCGATATTTTAATTGTGTGCTCGTACATATATAATTTGATTTTTACAGGAAATAATCTCAAGATGATTATAGAGTTCAGGGAGGTCATGATTAAACAATTTGAGATGATAGATATAAGACCCATATATTATTTTTTAGGAATTGAAAATTTTCAGTTTGACAATGAAATTTTATTTCTCAAAAGAAATATGCAGGTGGTATCTTGAAAAAGTCCAAGATGGATACAACAAAACCAATTCCGACTCCTATTGAAGAAAAATTGAGATTGCCCATTGAGGGTGCTGATGGATATGTGAATCCCACATACTTTAAAAGTTTGGTAGGAAGTTTGGGGTATTTAACATCTATGAGAACAAATATCAATTTTGCTGTTGGTTTGATTAGTAGGTTCATGAAAAATTCATGTCAGTCATATTTGTAGGTGGTTAAGATGATCTTTAGGTATATTGGAGATACTCACAACGATGTCATATTTTATCCAATAAATGATCCAGTTGAACTTATTGGTTACTTAAACAATGATTGGACAGTGATAGAGCTAAGAGGAACAGTACTCCGAGATATGCATTTTTTATTAGTTCAGGAGCATTTTCCTGGAGTTTGAACAAGTCGCAGATGATTACATTGTTTTTAGCAGAGAGAGTATATAGCAGCAACTAACGATGCCATTCAAGTTTCGTGATTATGTCGCATGTTTGGTATTCTACAACACAAGTAAGTTGATCTTAGAAAAATTTATTGTAACAGTAAGTCAGTGATTGAGCAGTCCAAGAACCCAGTTCTCTATGGGTTAGCAAGCATATTGATATCAAAGATCATCTTATTTGTGAGTTGGTTTGAGAGAAGGAGATTGAGAATGATTATCACAGAATGAAAGAATAAGTTGCAGACATTCATGCATTGAAGACTTGGACGTTTATCAAGTTGAAGATGTTGACAATCCAAGTTAGAGAAGTTTGATTTAACGGAGGCTATGTCGGATATTATCAAACCAAACTGGTGAAATTGGTTACTAGTATCATTATGGTACGGTAGGCCTGGGTGAAATAAAAGTCCAAGATATATCTGTAGCTGTAGTAGTCGTCTCGGGAACGCATATATGAAGAGTCACTAGTATAGCCTTCGCTTGGGGTTTTGTAATAGATGGTAGCCTCCTATTTCATTTGTACTTTGAGAAGAAAGAACAGCCGCAGCCCGCGGTTACGTATGTATGAAGTTAATAGAGTAGCCTTGGCATGGGGTTTGTAATAGATGATAGCCTCGTGCTTCGTTTGTGCTTTGATAATAAAGAGCAGCCACAGCCTACAGTTACGTATATATGAACTCAGTAGGGTAGCCATCACGTGAGTTCTGTAATAGATAGTAGCTCCTATTTCATTTGTACTTTGAGAATAAAGAGTAGCCGCAGCCTAGTTTGAATAGTGAAGAAATTTTTATATGCCTCATAAATCAATTTTCTGAATATTTTCCTGGAATGAGCCCACATTGAAGAATTTGACCCTGTAAAACATTAAAACTACATAATGAAATAGCAGCAACTTGATCTTCCAGGATTCCTATTTCTTTTTGTCCTGCTGGTTTCTTGTGGTATTTCCCTTCCTTCAATCTCTCTTTTGTTCTCTTTCCTTCTCTCTTACTTTCCCTGAATCTCTCTCTGATTCTATTTCTCTTTCTCTTTCACTTGGTAGAGGTGGCTATGGCTTTTTTTATGAAGGATTTTTATACTTTTCTTTTTTTTCCCTTTTGTTGGTTGTTGTGGTTTGGTTTCATCTATTCATTTCTTTGTAAACCCAGAAGCATTAAAATCTTCGGCCCATCTATTCTTTCTAAGATTTTGCCCATACCAATTATCATTGAAGAATTGTTTATTATCATAGTCATTGCCATTCCATAATGTATGCCCAACGAGCGGTAAATTCCACCATTGTGACGTTCACGAAAAGTATTAGACAACCAACGACCACATAAAGCTTCAATTTGATATATTTGCCCTTTGAAACACGAATACCAAGAACGATCATTTGTCAATATCTCGCCGGATTTAGACGACTTTGGCATGTAAGGTGTTAAAAAATCTACACCTACTTTCTCGGCGGCTGATTAAGTAATGCATGTAAGTTAAAAGTAGAGTTACTCACCTTTATTTTGTACGTGAAAGTGACATCTAAACGTATGAAAAAAATGGCAATCATACGTTTTTCAGCATTCTACGCCTCCGACATTGACTTGGAGTTATTAATTATTATCTAGAAGACGTGAAGAATTTCAAGAACACTGTTACTTTTTTTTTGGACTGGGGGAATATCAAGACTCTAATTAGGGTGGTAAACGAATTAAGTCGCTTTCGAGCAGTTCGTTTCCATGCATAAGTTGAGTTCGACTAACTTTCTTTCAGATTCGATAACTTGCGAGTCAACTCGAATGCGTGTGTGTATATTATTTTAATAGTAAAATTACATATATATATATATATATATCTAATTTTTTATTATTTATTAAAAAAATAATTATTTTATTCATTTTTTTAAAAAATAATTATTTTTTATTTTTTGAGGTCAAGTAGGCTCAAATTCGAACTCAACTAGGCTCGAATTCAAACTCAAATTCGAGTTTGATTTTCATTTTGAATGCTCGGTAAAAATGAGTCAAGTTTCAATTTGATTAGGTCAAAACTCGATTCGATTCGACTCGTTTAGAGTCCTAGATTCCAAATACCTTGTTCTTTACAATGAGTTGACAAATTGTTGGGACTTCCAAGTCCCAATTATCGAGTAAAACACTCCAGTGCAGAGCCGCGTAATTAGGCAATTGGTGGAACCTATGTTTGGTAGTATTTGGGAGAATTGTCTGTTTGGATTAGCTGTTTTTGGAGTTGTATTTCAAAAACGGTACTATAGCATTACTGTAACGAAAAAACAATTCATGTCTTTCAAAACTACGTAGTTGTTTTTCAAAACTTTAGCATGTGTTTGTTTTGTGATATTTTTAAAGTAAAAAATTATTTGGGTCTTTTTGAGACATTTTAAAATTAAAATTTATTTGAGATAATTTTAGAACATTTTAAAATTAAAATTAATTTTAGGTATTTTGGGGATTTTTAAAATTAAAATTTATTTGGAGTAATTTTTTTGGGTATTTTAAAATTAAAAATTTATTTGAAGTAATTTCTTAGGGTATTTTTAAAATTAAAATTTATTTGATGGTTGGTGGTGTGGGTGGGTTAATTTGAAAAAAAATACCACAAATAAATTATTCAAAAAATATCCCAAATAAATTTTTAATTTTAAAAATGTCCCAAAAAATTACACAAATAAATTTTTAATTTTAAAAATATCTCAAATAAATTTGGAATTTTAAAAATGCCTAAAAAATTACCCAAAATAAAATTTTAATTTTATGCCCCAAAAAATTACCCAAATACATTTTTAATTTTAAAAATGTCGCCAAAAATTACCCCAATAAAATTTTTAATCTTAAAAATGCCCAGAAAATTACCCCAAATAAATTTTTAATTTTAAAAATACCCTAAAAATACCCAAATAAATTTTTAATTTTGAAAATGCCCCAAATATTACCCCAAATAAAATTTTGATTTTAAAAATGTCCCAAAAATTACCCCAAAATAAATTTTAATTTTGAAAATGCCACAAAAATTACCCCAAATAAAATTTTAATTTTAAAAATGCCCCAAAAATTACTTCAAATGAATTTTTAATTTTATAAATGCCCTAAAAATTACTCAAAATAAAATTTTAATTTTAAAAATGCCCCAAAAATTACTGCAAATGAATTTTTAATTTTAAAAATGCCCCAAAAAATACCCCAAATGATTTTTTAATTTTAAAAGTGCCCCAAAAATACTCCAAATAGATTTTTAATTTTAAAAGTGCCTGAAAAATAACCCAAATAAATTTTTAATTTTGAAAGTGACCCAAAAAATTACTCCAAATAAAATTTTATTTTTAGAAATGCCCCAAAAAATACCCCAAATAAATTTTTAATTTTGAAAATGCCCCAAAAAATTATCCCAAATAAAATTTTACTTTTAAAATGCCTCAAAGCACCCTAAAATTTATCTTAAATAAATTTTAAATTTAAAATAAAAAAATATCAAATAAATTTTAATTTTGATCTGGGAGAGGAGAGGAGGGGGGGGAGGAGGGGGAGAAAGAGAGAGGGAGTGAGAGGGAAGGTGGAGAGGGAGGAGAGGGGGTGGAGTGGAGGTTGTGGAAGAAGGGATAATTTTTTTTATTTTTGTATGTATAAGTTGTTTTTGAAATACCTGTTTGGATTGGTGTTTTTGGAATTATTTTTGGTTGGTGTATTACTGTAGCATTTGGGATGTGAAAAACAGTTTTTCAAAAACAGTGGTAAAAACAGTGAATCCAAACAAAGCCTAGTTTTTAGTTCTCAATGTTTGGTCTCCCAAACTTTATAATTTTGATCAGATTTTGGACAATGGAAATGGAATAACGCCTAACGGATAACATCAAATTTTTATTAGTTAACAATTTTGACTTTACACCCCAAAGTTTGTGATTTTATAATTTTCTAGGATAACTAATGGAAAATAATCATAACTAACACATAGCATCAAACTGGCATTGGTCAACTATTTTGAATTTGCATTTCTAGTCCTAATGTTTCAAGTTTCGATCATTACAATTCTTTAGGTTTCAAGTAGTTACAAGTTATAATTAGGGATTTTAAGGTGAAATAATATGTGAATAAATATATGATAAATATGATCCTAAATTTCAATAAAATTTCGTAAAGTGCTTTATATTGGCACGACAAGATCATAGCCTAAATGGCATATTTCGGTTAAATAAGCTATAATTGGATGATGATATACCAATAATAAATAAAATATAAAGTAGTGAAAAAAAAGAAGAATTTTTATTTTATAATCTAAGTTTATTTTAGGTACTACTACGAAAATTATTGCATGTTTTATGCACATAGGCTTCAAATTCTTATAGTTATCCATTGTACTTATAAAACTAGTGGTAGTATGTATCAATGTGAAGTAATTTTGAGAATTCTTAAAAAAAACTGTCTTTTATTTTTTATTGTCATTCTTGCCAATTAAAATCTAATATTCTAATATTGTAGTTTAACACATTTATTTTCATATCTATGTATCTTGATAATCATTTAATGGTTCATATAATGTGTATAAAAAGTCAAATTCATTTCGAACTCCATTGATAACCTACTAAGATGCCAAAAAAAAAATCAACTTAATTGGCAAAAGGTATATATCAAAGAGACATTTAATAAAGTTTTTAATTATCATTAGAAATAAAAAGGAAAAAATTATTATCAACTAATTATTCATAGTGAGAAACAATAATATACATATACTATACCAAAGACTAACTAGCAAAGAAACATGATATACTATTAGCAAGAATAAATGAATTAGAAATAAAAATAAAAGAAGAAAAAGAAGTTTAACTAGAATTCTTATTATCCGTTTAAATACTATTTCATTCTAATACGTATCTCAATTCTTGCTAAAACATTTAATACCATTGTTTAAAATTTAGGGAAATATATATATTGGAGACAAAAAATGTAAAGTCAAAGTTGTTGACTTATTCTATTTTTATTAGTTGTTGTAAATCTAGATAAAATTATAAATTTTGGCAACTAGATTTATTGTGATTAAAACATTGAGAATCAATTTAGCATACAGGTCAAATATCGGGGACCACAACCGTACCATAATTTCTCGTATTATAAAGCAGCAATTCTTGAAGTTGTACATGCATGGTACAACAATAATTTCTCCTAAAGAAGAACTAGCTTCTTGATCCAAAAATTATCTCAAGAGGGATGGCACAACAAGCTCCCAATATCACCAAGAAGTTGGAAGGCAAAGTTGCTATCATAACAGGTGGTGCTAGCGGCATAGGCGAGGCAACGGCTCGACTTTTTGCCGACCAGGGTGCCAAAGTTGTGATTGCTGACATCCAAGATGAAAAGGGCCAAACGGTGGCTGAATCAATTGGCTCAAAAACCTGCAGATATGTCCATTGCGATGTAGCTGATGAAGAGCAAGTCAAGAAAATGGTTGATTCAACTATCCAAACCTATGGCCAACTGGATATCATGTTCAGCAACGCAGGAGTATTTAGCAAGTCAAATCAATTGGTGATCAATCTTGACTTCTCAGAACTTGATCAGATGTTGGCCATCAACGTACGAGGCATGGCGGCATGTGTAAAACATGCCGCGAAAGCGATGATGGAAAGGGGAGTAAAGGGTAGCATACTGTGCACAGCGAGTTTAGCAGCCACCACAGCTGGACAAAGTTGGACTGATTATTACATGTCAAAACATGCAATTTTGGGGCTGATGAGATGTGCTAGTAAGCAGTTGGGACCACATGGGATTAGAGTCAATACGGTCTCACCATATGCTGTTGCTACACCATTAGCGTGCAGCTCTTTTCAGATGGATGCTGAGGCATTTGAGAAGTTTCATCAGCCGCTAGCTCCCTTGAAGGGAACTATATTGAAAGTTAATCATGTTGCTGATGCTGCTTTATTCCTTGCCTCTGATGATTCTGCATTTATCACAGGGCATAATCTTGTGGTTGACGGTGGATTTACAGCTTGATCATGAATTATCATCGCAAAAAAAAAAAAAGGTTGTACTTCCTCTTTTCATTTAATTCGCTGCAATAATTGTTTGGGTTTATTCTACTTTGCACTCTTCAATTATACCTAAATTTTCACTTTAGTACTTAAATTTAAAAATGAAGCACCTTAGTCCCTAAGTTATAAAATTTGTCCAGATTAAGTAATATTATTAAGGAAATGAAACCGATTTTATACCTAAATGGATATATTTTAGGGACTAAATTGGGACAAATTTTATACTTTGAGACTAAAATGGATATGTTCTATGTATTATTGAGACTAGAATATAATATATTTTATAATTTAGGGATTAAAGTGCCTCATTTTGAATTTTAAAGACCAAAATGGGAACTTGGGTATAGTTAAAGCGTGCAGAGTTGAATTAACACTAGTTGTTTGCAGGTTTCCAATTATTGCATCTACAGCAAGAGTAAACAAATTTAAGCTAGAATACATACTTATACAGGGCAGCAATATGTGTCTAAGATGCTGTTGTATTGAATCTGTTGTATCTGTTTGAATTCTGTCGACTTAATATAAGGCAACATATCTAATTTACCTTTATTGGTTCTCTGTTGACATGGTAGAGATCAAGAGTACTTTTTTAGTTTCCTTCTTTTCATGAAGGAACTAATGCTAGATTAACACTAAAAAGGTCAGAGGTCGTTTTGATCTCCATACCGATTTATTCATGTTTGAATTTTTTTTCTTTTGCTTGACTTTCTTTCACTAATTTTATTTTGTAAAATATAGGGGGAATGAGGAAATATAAGGCCCATTGATTAATTTTTTGAGTAGGTGCTTAACTTCTTTTGCGAAAGACAACTTCTTTCTTTCTCGAGAATTTCAGCTGTTGAGGATGATTATAATAAAATGTAAGGAGATTACGGACAGAAATAGCTCAATTTTTAAGTTTAAAATAATATGTTGTTGAGATAACACTTTATACATTCTTAACATCATATGTGGATCTCACTAGCACTCAAAATGTGTTTTAAGTTTACATTGCAGTTAAAGTAAATTATATTGATATATTTCAGTTTACCAGACTCAACCATTCTAGATGATCGCACTAGCAACTGTCTATGCCAATAAAACCAAAAGAAAACCTAGTTTATGAGTAGACTGATTAAAATATATACTGGAAGAGAATGTAAGGCAAATTTATCAGAATAATGTTAAAATCAAAATTTATCCGCCAAATGGTGCTCATTTTTTTTTTCTTCTCCATCAAGCGGTACCACACATCAAATGTGCGGCACCAGAATTAATTTGGAATTTTTTTTTCTGCATTTGACTTAAAAAATTGTGGGGGCATGTGTGCAATTTCTTAAAAATTTTCTTACCGGTGCCGCACATTAAATGTGCGGCTCCGGTAAGCAACCGGAGCAAAAAAATTTACATGAGAGGTGCCACACACTTAATGTGCGGCACCTCTCACATTAACTAAAAAAAATTAAAAAAAAAATTTGGGTGAGGGGTGCCATGTTTTAGTGCCATGATACTGCCATGATAATAATTTTAGTGCCCTATACTACATTCCAAATAAGTTTGCTACCTCCATGATATAAAAATAACATGGCGATTTTCATCGACACTCATGTAAGTAAATGTTTAAATAATAAGGCTGCCAATTTTTTAAAACAAATACAAATTGCAATGCATGTATGTAATTTATTATTGCGTATATGCCCATTAAACTAGCGACATGTATTTAAATATAGTCTAATTGCAGTTAATGTCAATGTGGATAGAATGGATAAAATGTCAGTAATTAATTACAGCCAGTATTTTGTTAAAATATTGCATATGCAAACAGAGTTTGTAGGGTTTAACTTATTCAATTACATGTAACTTTAATTTATGTATATATGTAAGTAATAATTCAATGTGTATCGTATGCTGATTTTGCTTCGATGACTTATGCATATTATATTACATGAAATTTTTATATCATGTGTGATACCATTTAGGGTAATTTTCTTCATATTATATTTAGAGACATGGAGGTAGCAAACTTATTTGGAATGTAGCATAGGGCACTAAAATTATTATCATGGCACTAAAACATGGCACCTCTCACCCAAATTTTTTTTAATTTTTTTTAGTTAATGTGAGAGGTGGCCTATATTTTTTTAATTTTTTTCATAAATGTGAGGGGTGCCGCACATTCAATGTGCGGCACCCCTCACCTCAATTTTTGTTAAAATTTTTTTAAATTTTTTAAAATAAATGTGAGGGGTGCCGCACATTAAGTGTGCGGCACCTCTCATGTAAATTTTTTTGCTCCGGTTGCTTACCGAATGTGCGGCACCGGTAAGAAAATTTTTAAGGAATTGCACAAATGCCCCCACAATTTTTTAAGTCAAATGCGGGAAAAAAAATTCCAAATTAATTATGGTGCCGCACATCAAATGTGCGGCACCGCTTGATGGAGAAGAAAAAAAAAATGAGCACCATTTGGCGGATAAATTTTGATTTTAACATTATTCTGATAAATTTGCCGAGAATGTATAGTCCTGATATAATCCATAATGACAGTTTTTTTCTACATGAGCAGTTCCGTATTTATGACTAAGATTTTGCAATAGTCCTGAGTTAGCCCGAGATTGGCCCATCCGACCTAATAAATTGAGGGCCGAGTGTTCTTTCTACATGGTGGAAATGGGAGCAAAAGATGGCATAGTGTGCACAAGGAGTGTGGAGCCACCACAGATACAAAAAGTTGGATAAAAAATTACGTCGGTGGATTTACGATTTAATTATAAAAAACAATCACAATTCAAGGGCCTTTTTTTTTTCATTAAATTTGTTGCATTAAGCCAATGGAGTTTGGAGTTCTATTGGATCTGCAACAAGAGTTGAGAATTTTCAGCCATAGGGCCCGTTTGGTTAGCTGTAAAATGTTTTCCATACGAAAATATTTTCCAGTGAAGTTATTTTCCGAGAAAAATCTTTTCATTTGTAGCATTTTCAGAGTTTTGATTATTCATTGAAAATATTTTCCAGCTTCATTTTCTTTAATTGTTAAAATGTTCAGAGTATTGTGTTGCTTTAAAATGTTATCTCCTTTTCCAAAGCCTTCAATTTCATTCCATTGCAACTCACACTTATCATTAAAATTGACAAATTCATCTCCATTATTTAGGTGTATGACAAGTGTCAAGTCCGTCAATAATAAAATCCTACTCAAGAAAATATAAGTTTGTATATAGCAATAAGTAGGGTCATCTCCATAAAAATTGGGGAAATTTTTTCCTTTCAAGCAAGAGTTAATTGGGGGGTTTCAAAAAATTAAAATTAAAAATAATTAACTAACTTAAATGGAAGCAATTTAACACAAGTAATTTAAAATTAAATCAATAATAAATAAGACTCTAGCCAAGGGAGAAACTTTAGAGATGGTTAACTCAACTGTTCATTGATGCAATAATAATCTAATTTACTCATTAATAAACAGGTTATAATTGCCAACAAGTTTTGACAATCAACTTTTCCTTACTTTATCGATAGTTATGGTACAACCGTTAGCTATTTCCCTAATTAAGAGATAACTTTAGATATGATCATAGGATTTAATCTCCTAATTGCCTTAATAACCAGAAAAGCCCTATTCTAACCAATAAACATGCTACAATGGTTTATTTAAACTAGATCATATATTTTCCTAACATGAAACCAATCGTGCTATTTACGACTAGTATTAAACAATCAGACAGTTACAGATTTAACTGGTTAATATGGCAGTAGATTATTAGATTAATTTAGATATTGGGCCTTTGACGTTTAAATAAAAAAAACAATCATAAAAAACTAAATCAGAAAACATATGAATATCAATGAATTAAAAGAAACAATTAAAAATCAATTCAATCTCATAGTTATAGTTGAATCAAATCTTCGGTTGTTCCCTTGACTAGAAAGAGGAATCTAGTTATTCCTCATGGAGAAAATCCCACTCAAAAATTAAGAGGAATAGCCGTTTGCTCCAAAAAGAAAAAAATGAGATAAGATGTTATGGTCTACGAGAAAAGGAAAGATGAAAGGACGTCTTCACGTTCTCATGGTTTGCTACTTTTTAGTAACTTTTTAAACTAACAAAACTAATTCCCTATTAAAGTAGGAGTCTTAAAAAGAATACTATTTCCTAATCAAACAAAGGTGACTATTAGTCTCCTACCAAGTAGGGGTGTGTATCGAATTCGAAATCGATAATTCGATTCTATGAACTGGGAATTTTTGAAATTTAGATACTGAAAATTTCGACCGATTTCGATTTCGAATTCATCAATTCCGATTTCGATTTCTTATCGAATTCAATTCGAAATTGAAATTGGATTCCGATTTTCCGATTTCGAATTGTGAATTCGATTGGAAGTTCTGATTTGAAAATTCCAAATCCTGAATTCGAACCGATTTCACAATTCTTGAAATTGAAAACCCGATTTACTTTTCGATTTCCAATTTTACCGATTTCAGATTTCCGAATTGAAATCAAATTCGGTCGGTAAATAAAAAATTCTCGCATTTGCATACCCCTACTATCAAGAGTTGGAAACGCGCACTTGGAACGAATTCTCGCTGGCACTTCCATAAAGTATTCAATTTGGATTAGGAAACTGCTGTGCACAAAAGAATCCTGAGCTTTCTGAACTTCACAACAAGACTTTGATGTGCTCATGCCAAACTACGCAGAAGTCTTCTGAACAATCACATCTTTAACTCCTTTTAGCTCCACATTCCCATAATTAGCATCAATTACCAAATACAAGTAGGATCTATCAATTAATGTAATATTTAGTCAGAATAAAGGGGAAAATATTCACAAATTTACTAATAAAATTCACCCTATCAATCTCCTCTACACCTAGACTATACTTGTTCTCAAGCATATCCTAACTGAGAAGTATAATCAATACAACAAATATTTCACAACAAATCATACCAGTATGAACATCCTACCCTTCCAACAACTTCATTAAAATCCGAATGCACCAAATTCAACAATCCTCACAAGGGATTTATCATATGCGCTCATCACTCAAAAGTGTACAAGGTGGAATACAACTCTCAAATTGACACACTGGAATGATATTATCATAGGATTTCGTATATATCACATCTCCGTCACTAATGGTGAATCCAATACAAAAATATAAGGAACTTTAGTATGGTTGTAATGGAGCCTAGATAACAGTAGGGTAAAAAGGTAAATTTGAGGTGTAAATATGTCAACAGGATGCCAAGAATTCATTGCATAAATTGTTTTCACACAAATTCACCCTTCCAAGGCATACTAGCAACTCCTAACAAATTGGACAAGTGCAAGCACTTTTGCTTTTTCACATTTGCCACAACTACACCATAATAATTATGCACAAAAACACTTCACGACATAATCTGCATTTGCTTTTTTTTTTTCAGATTTTTCAGATTTTTTATTTTTTTTCATGAAAATTTTTTTCTTTTCCTTTTTTCAGCAAATGCAAACACCTTCTAAAACTAACTCCACTTGTCAACACTTGCTAGTTTCAATTTATTGCCTTGTAAGTAGTACATCAAGTTTCTGTACAATGAAATTTAGGCATCTCATTAACACAAGACTCAACAAGAAAGTCTAAAAAGAGGTCTTGGGTGACAATTGTGACTATTAAACAAAGAAAGCAATAAAAGCTCAAATTGGACTTACTACTGGTAGACAAAATAAGGGCATGTTTTTGAGGAAGTCCAAAAGGGGTAAATCCTAGGTGCTCTTGTCATTTTAATTCATCAAATTCATATAAATGTGTTCTTAACATGCATAACAGGGCGAGTTTTAGCATGACAAAACCATGTGCAATAACCACTCAACAAACAAAAAATAGAGCAAATTGATAAAATGCTCATGAATAGGTTCAAAGTCTCACAAAGTGGTCAAAATATGTCAAATCTAGCATATTCATCATTCAAATCATTTGTCAAGAAAAATAAGATGCACAACTAGCATAAACCCACTACTCATACTTGCATCTTCATTGCATTCATCATAGCCAAAAAAAAAAAAAAAAAAAGCAAGGAAAGAAAATTTCTAAACAATAATCCTAGCTGTTTAATTGAGCTTCTCTTCCACACCTAAACCTTACATAGTCCCAAATGTAAGAAATAAAGAACAACGGAATAGTGAAAGGGGACAATGACGTATCCCTGAACACAAAGGAGAACTCAACCATGATAAGGCTCAGGAGGAAAGGGCTGTGTGAAACTAACATGATGAGAGTAGGCAGTCAAGTTTTTAGCCATCTTAAAAATTGGCAGCTTGAGACAAGTAAGACAACCATCCATCTGTCCAATCTGCTCAGGGAGACCCTGCAACTACGCATCCCAAGAAGATGGTGGTGGCAGTGCAAGCGTAGAAGGTCCAGCGTCATCACCAATAGCATCGGTAGTGTGAGAAGTACCCTATGAGGCTGACTCCATCAAGGAGGAACCCGTGTAGTACCCAGCAAGGTAAACAAGAACTCACCATTAATTTGATCAACAACTCCCATTTTTTTCTAAACACACCAAATCCAAACGTTCCATAGTACAAGCCAATTGCAAATCATGACTAGTAAGACCAAGAACTCCTAAGTTCATTGCCAAATGAGTAATATAAGAACCAATAATCAATGATTTTTTTTTTCTTGGAAAGCACAGACTGAAATTGTATAGCCAACCAGCACCATAAAAAGAACTTAGGCTTGGTAAAGGTGCTCAAGACATCTTTCCTACATGAAAAACTATACGTGAGAAAACATTGAATATATATCCATACTAGGTCCTTAAGGAAAGAGCTCTTAGACTGACTAGGGTCATAACACTATCTATCAATAGACAATTCCTTCCACAAACCAACATGTGTCGAGAAAAATGGCTCAACATAATCACAGACATTGTCCATATACTCTTGAGACTCAGAATATGCCTTATCAATAAAATCAAATGCAAGATTGAGCTCAATGATGGGCAGTTTAAACTCCTTACCCAATGACCGATATCTGATCATATTGGGAGTTGTTACAGTAAATTTCTTTAGGCAATTCAAACTCAAAAGTGGCACAAAATTCCCTAGTCCAATCAACAAATGCAGGGCATCTAATGGCAATATAATTACGCCACCCAATTGTAGTAAACATGTCCTCAAGTACATTACCAATCTCAAGGAGTCAAGTTTAGGAGGGTGGATATACTTACGATGGGCAATCCTCCGCTCACAAGTTTCTTACATTTTCTTATCAGCGGCCGTTGAAAAAGTCAAATTACCTCCAAAGCGAGTAGGTGATTCTATGTGAACACTCTTCTCCTTGCCAAGCCAAGACCTTTGACCCAAAGTAGAAGCACTAGTTGGCTTAACCTTTCGAATGTTGGGTTGTGGAGAGTGGTGAACCGGCTTGGATTTTTTGTTACTTTCTTCTTAGCCATTGTCTTAATCAAAGCATTAGACAAGCAAAGATATTACAAATGTACCAACCAAACATTCCAAGCTTAATGGTAGCCCACAAACTTCCATTTGATTCCAAAATACCAGATGTACTTTCCAATCACAATCAAGAGAAAAGCATAAAGTTACCACACTAAAGCATAAAACACCACCAATCAATAAATTCGACGAAACAAAGCACTAACTTGGCCAACCAATGAACAACACCCAATGAATCAATAACAATCCCAATTAAAACCACAATTACCAGTCAAGTAAACTATGGGTGGCACCAAATCAATCGAAAAGTAACTATAGCAACAATTAGCAAATTTCACTCCCTTAAGCAAATTAAAAAGCCACCAACCAAATAATTGGCACCAATATGGGCAAGAAACAAACAAGACACTAGCTACAATAATTAGAGAAAATTCTAAAAATATGATGAAAAAAAAATTCCACAAGAGGGGTTATTGGAGGAGCGTCTTCTAGGAATAGGTGGTTCGCATTTGTGGAATGCGAGTTTAGGTAGACTCGCATTTCACAAATGTGAACACAGGCATTGTCGCGCAAAAAAAAAAAAAGCAGAAGGAAAAATAAATTTTCACGTGGTTCTCGCATTTGATAAATGTGAGATATCAGGAACTCGCATTTTCAAAATGCGATTCCTTTCAGTAACAAAACCGGCAGCGCGCCTCCCCCTTCCCCTTCTCCCCCGATTCCCAAATACAAAATCAGAAACCCTAACAGCAGACATAAATTGGGGAACACTGGAATTGAAGCCCAAATTGAGGCAAATCCGCAAAGAGGACGGCCGAAATCCATCTTCAGCTGGTTATTGCCGTAGAGGGTGAATCCATTTTTCTTCCACATATCGCCTGAAGCTAAAGCTACAAGATTGGGAGCGGGTCACCGAAAAAGCCACCGTCGAACGGCTCTGAGAGGTCGCCAACGACACCCGCATTGCTGTTCCATCCGTAAACCAGCGGCTGAGGTATGATTTCTGGTCCCTTTTTTGGTATCCCGAAGCTATGTGCAGCCAATTTTCTTTTTTTTTTTTCCATTTTTAAAACCTACCTGATTCTGAGGTTCTTCACAAAATTGGTTACAATTTTGTTTAAAGAACGACCGTTGAGATGATTTGTTGATATGAAATGGGCAATGTCATGATTTATGGTAAAGTAAGCTTATCCCGAGCTAATTTTCAGCTATTTCTTGTGTATATTTTTTTTGTATGTTTGAAACTGATAATGCCATGATCTGGGGGCAAAGGAAGTTTCTTTTGATAATGCTATGATTTGCGGGCAAACGAAGTTTCTTTGTTTCCTTTTTTTTTTTTTTTCTTTTTTCCTTTTTTAGCATGGCCATTTTCTTCCACTATATATTATATTTTTCAAATTGCAGGTGTGTTGAGTGAGAAAATTCAAAATTTCCCTGACTTCCTTTGAGCTTTATTCCTTCAATTTTTGTAATTTAATTTCCTGGTTTTTGCTATTTTCTTGCTTTTCCTCGACAGGTGATAGATATAAAAGCTATTGTCGTGGTTAGGCTTGGCAATTGGGATATATTAGTTTAGAATTAGAAAGTGTAAAAAGTTATTAGGCGTTTAGATGTTTTTCTGGGCATTGCTAATTGACATAGATGGATAGATTTTTTTTTTTTTTTTGTTGATGTGTCTACTTGAAATAATTGAATTGGCTAGTGTTTCGTTTAGTTACTTGACTTTGCTTATTTTGTAGTTTATTAAGTGGGCAAAAGAAAATTGCATTAAGGCTGAGTTGTTGTTTTCTTATACAAGCGAATTCCTAGTTGTGCCCCATGTGTTTGTTAGTGTGCTTGTGTAAGAGTTGGGTATTAGGCTGGTTTATTGTATATGTTACTGTTCTTTGGACAAGTAGCATTTAAGTCACTATGAATCATGATTTAAGTTGGATAATGGGTGTCCCTCTATCAAAATTAGTTCATGTCTTTCGCCAATACTTTTGCTTTGTGCATCAGGGTTATACTTAGGCCTTCACTATAACATGATAAATGTAACAATCTTAGAAAATGTTTTCATGACGAATATGTGACTTAGGAAAAGAGGCATCAGGAGGGGTACTTAAGGCTAGAAAATATCCAATTTTCTTGCATCCACAACGCTCTGGAAATACTACTATGTCTTGCATTGGCAAGCCATTACAGTTACCGAAGGCTCATTTGGCTTTTGCTATAGACTGCCTAGACATTAAAAATTGGAAGCTGGTCGAATGTAATAGAGGCAAATAATTAGGCTAATTAATTGTTTATCCACAGAGGGCATGTCATAATGCAGAATACTACATATCAGGTTGATGGTGAGTATCACACGTCATAATGCAGAGAAGCAAGAGGCCAATTAAACTTGCTCTAAATTTCCCTGCTACAGCCGAACATGCAAATTCGCAGCAAAATACACATTATGGGACACCTATGGTACTGATATGTCGAAATCCTCCTGTTGGCTACATGCCAAAATGCCTTGACATTTGTTGACCTGACGCGAGATATATTATTGATTAAAAAATTATAAGTTGCAGGTTTAGAGATCCTGACATCAATCTTATATACAATTTGGATACAATTTTAAAATTGCATAATTATAAACAAACAACAAAGCATTCAACAACAAAACTCGATAAAACGTGAAGAAGACAAAACTAGCTTTTTCCACGTTCGAGAAACCTG
The DNA here is from genome assembly GCA_013103745.1 of Gardenia jasminoides. Taxonomy (NCBI): domain Eukaryota; kingdom Viridiplantae; phylum Streptophyta; class Magnoliopsida; order Gentianales; family Rubiaceae; genus Gardenia; species Gardenia jasminoides. Next base: position 17,312,913 of record CM023095.1, on the reverse strand, counting down.
ACTGAAGTTTTAAATTAGATGTAAAATATTTAAAAATTTTCTAAATTTAAATCAATTGATCCGGATAAATAATAATTATAGTTTTATTGTAGTCCTTAAAATTAAATAAAACCAAGCAAAGCATTTCAAATTAGGGTGAAATTTTGTTTTTTTTTTATTTGGTAATGTAAGGGCACACGATACGCATATTGATAAATGAAGACGGGCTAAATATTGAAGGTTTAAAATTATAACAAACGCATTGTATTGCAACAAGACATATACGTAAATGTACAATGTTATTAAAAAATAATAATAACAAAGAACTCTGGTATATTTTTTTTTTCACGTTAAACTACCAAAAAGACAAATCATGACGGGAAAATTTTTTTTTAACAACATATGACATAAACTTCTATTATTCGTTTATAGTTTAAAAAAGGCAAATTGCTTATGATTGTTGTTACTAGTTTTTTTGTCCTTCTAAAGAAAGAGGATTACTATGTACAATTTATTTGATTATTATGTACAATGTAAAAGAAAAAGGGAGCAATGAAAGGGCTTTCTTGGTAAGAAATTCCCTAAAATTGTTATTTCAAATATATAATTTGAACTGGGTTGCAAATGTTATGAAAATTTCAAATTATGATAGATCAATGGCATTTTTTAAATTTTAAGGGTGCTAGGCGAAACTGTTATGAACTGTAGGAGGAAAGATGTTTAAATCAAAATATAATAATTACGACAAAAGAAACCCCTAGGACCTGTTTTTATCATTGGATTACATTTGTCATGTCAATTATTGAGTTGAGATGGTTCGAGGAGAATGCCTAACAATACGGGGTTTGGAGGACATGTCGATGGTTCTTGCGAGCATTCCGTACTGATCACACAATACTATTATTAAACATACATGCTTAAATTAAATACATGCATCAATCGAAAATGCAAGCCTAAAAAGAATGGTGATTGCACACAAAGGGACAGATGTTGGATGGCCGAAAATATTTAATTGTAGTTATGCTTGCAACGTAATAATTCCTGTGTCGAATATACATATATTTGGTCCGTGAATGGCTTTATGTTCGAGATTATGTTACGCATAGACAGTTTTTTAAATTTGTTGTTTGCTGACTGTGAGTTGTACTCATTTTGGGTTTGAGATTCTGTCGAAATTTTGTTAAATGTAGTTTACATAATGTCCTTTCTAAGTTCGTCCACATAATTTTGACATGATTTGCATGAATTGACACGCATGGTATCCTTCTTTTTAGCACAAGTTGTTGGACAAGCATGCCGTTGCACTTATTTTTCAATGTCCAATTTTTTTTTCCTTTCACTTTGATGAAAAGATTGATATGTTATTCTGTTTTAGATATCCAGAAGTATAGGCTCAATTGGAGGTTGTTTAGCCTTAGGAAAAGAAGGTCCGCTTGTACATACCGGTGCTTGTTTTGCTTCTTTGCTTGGACACGTAAGTTATGTTATAGAGGCATAGATAGGACAGTAGCATATCTACACTGTATATTTGGCCTTGCATGAATTTGCGTTTACCCTCAAACATGCTACATGTGTATGGACATGACATTTGTTTACTAAATGATCCAAGCAACGAGCGTCATGCATTTTATTAGCTGTAGTCAAGAATTCTTTCAGTGTAATTGCATAACATGTTGACTACTTCCTGTTGCTCTTTAATGATTGTAAATTCCACAAGGAATTTGACATAAATGCAATGCTGAGATTAGGAGTTACCATGTATTATACTGTTGAAGTTTTACGAGTTAACTTTTGTGGCATGTATTTTTCACTTTAGCCATTGAGGTTGTGGGTGTCCGTACTAAGAGTGATTAAGGCGCCCAAGCTTGAAAGATAAGAATATTTGATTAAGTGAATTGATGTGGGGAGACACTGCCGTTGAGAATTTTGTTAGCCGTTCTTAGTTGGAAAAATTGTGTCTGCTGGCAGGGAGTTTTAGTCATTTTATAGGGGAGACTCTGCCGAAATTTTTATAAACGTTGTTTACATAATGTCCTTTCTAAATTCGTCATCATATTGTAGAATTTTTTATTGAGTTTTCTATTTCATTTTATTTTTCTCTATTTATGTTAATTATGTCCCATTTTTCAGTGCTTAGAGGGTGGAAAGAAACCTACTTGACAAAAAAAAGAAGGTTTTGTATTATATTAAGCAAAAATGAAAGAAAGACAATGATCAGTAAGCCTTTTGGTTAGATATGCTAAGCATCGCGTTGTCGAATGTACCTCAAGTTTATGTTATACAATGATAGTTGAAATCAATTGTGGTTGCTGGTAGGGAGTTTTAGTCGTTTGGTAGGAAAGAGTTGTGCTGAAATTTGTGCAAATATTTTTTACATACTCTCCTTTCTTAATTCAATATGTGGCTGTCCATGAGCAAGTATGAGCAAGTATGGTGCTGTCAATCATTTTCCATTCTTTTTCTTCTGAGTAGGTGTGATATCGCATCTTTGTTTTGGATTTGCTCAACAATTGTAGTCTGTTGTCTGGGAGTTTTAGTCATTTTCTAGGGGCGACTATGCCGAATTTTTTTCACATATTTTTTACATAAAGTCCTTTCTAAATTGGGCAACACATGTTAGAAGTTGTCATTACATTTCCTGTTTCAATTTATTTTTCTCCATTTTTTATTAATTGAATCCCATTTTGCCATTACTACTCGGCCTAATTGCACTTTCCACCCCAAACCTATACTCCATTTTCATGATGTATTTTAAATTTTAGGGTTTAGATACTTGCGTCTTAATTTCTTACATACTTTATTCCAACGAACAACATCTTTTTCCCTCTTGCTTACCATCCCTCCCCATGGCTATAAAAACTGATTTGAAGATGGTGCTGTCAATTAGTTTCCATTCTTCTTCCTCTGATTATGGTCAACCTATGAAGACTAGTAATTAAGCACACCGTTTTGTATGATTCACAGACCAAATGCCAGTAGTTGCTTTGGATGTTTTTTACAGCATTCTCACAAGTAGAGGGGTTGGTTACTGCATTCTCGAGGCTGTAGGGGAGTTGTAGACTACTATACAGGTTAGTATTATCAACTCAGAATTCCAGTTCAGTTGTGATTCTGGTTAGCAGATGTAAGTTACAAATATGCATGGCTTCACTAGTTACGTTGTCATCTTTGTTTTCGAATTACTTGATCTTACGGTTATGTTATTAATTTGCTTTTTTGTATGATGACTATGCTCCAAATTGTAGTATAACGTTTAGGCAATTACATCCACATACCTATGAATATTACATAATGCATTTGTTGATGAAAATAAATTGGATGTTTTGGCAGGGAAGTTTAGTCATGTTATAGTGGAGATTTTGCCAAATTTTTTGTAAGTTTTTAGTTAAACTTCAAAAACTACTCATGCAATACAAAATGAAGGCCGTGGCTAGACAATTAAGGTCAAAGCATAGTATTAGAACGTAGTACTGTTGGAGTCATAGTCGAATGTTACATTAAATGTATGACATGCAGTGTTATACTACAGTTTTTAATGATGTAAGGCCCAAAGACAACCTAAGAGGGGGGGTGAATTAGGTTGTCTAAGAGGGGGGGTGAATTAGGTTGTCTAAGAACTAATCAAATAATGCCCCTTTTTCAAATTTTAATCACAACTTCTCACACAAATAATATGTCAATCAAATAGACAATCAAGACCGAGATGTATAGATGATATTTCAATCGAAGAGTTCGAAAAGAAGATTGAAAAGAAATAGATTTAGAAAGCAAACCAAACTTCTTCAAAGCTCCACTTGAGCTTGAAGAGAATTCCTCAAATAAAGCTTCTTCAATTTGATGAGGTTCGATCAACCTTGTGTACAATAGAAAGATCACTTCCTCCTTGCCCCAAGCTCCACTTAGTCAAGTTAGGAAGTTTTACACTCTTTACAGAAAACCCTCACAAAGCTACACAAATGATCAACTCACTCACAATTGAAAAGCTTGTCAATGTACTCACACTTCAAGACTAACAATTCTTACTTAAAAAGAGTATTTTCTAGCTAAAATCACTCTTAAGAACTTGTTATCCAAGTGTACAACTATATTATTGATTTTTAGACAAGGCTTGTATTTATAGGAGACCAAAAAGTGCCTTGGAATTGAGGTCAACGGATAGAAGAAGCTGAAATGTCAACTAGTCGTTGGAGCTATCGGACATCCGACACTCTGTTGTGCGTCCGATGCTAGCGTCCAATAGACTGTTACGTTCTTTATCGGACGGCCGATGGATGATTCTGCGTCCGATAGGCTTTGCGTTCGACAGTGACCAGTAAGCTCAGAAAATCTTCATGAAAATGATCGGACGGCTGATACATGTTTTTGCGTTCGATGGCTTACATCCGAAAGCGGCCAGAGAGCTCGAAAAATTTCTTGGATATCTTAGGACGTCCGATGTGGTTGTTGTGCGTCCGAAAGAAGTGTCCGATAGATCCCCTGTCTAACGAACTTCCGATACGTCAGGCTGAGCGTCCGATAGGAAAGTTTCGAGTTTTATCAGACGTCCGATACCAGTCAACAGATTCTTCAACAAGATTCCTGCCTTGAAGACCTGTGCTGTCAATGATCTCAATGGAAAATATTAGATCAATTTCTTTAATTGTTTTGTAATTGTCAAAATTCGGGATCACGATTAACATTCTCCCCCTTTTTGATAATGACAAAACAATTGAATGTGATTTGAAAAATATTGAATTTGAAAGCTGAAAAGCTCAAAAACTCCCCCTTACTCGAATGCCTGTCTAAATTTGGTTGATTAACAAGCTCCCCCTTACTCGGTCACTACTACTTAACAATTAAATTCAATATATCAAAATACGAGTTCAAATCACAATTCTCTCCCCCTTTTTGTCATCACATATGAAATTTTTCAACACAAAATGTGCTAAGCAAGCAATGAAATCTTCAATACCAAATGTGCTTGCAGCAATATGCCAAATCCAAAAATGTTACCAACATCAGCAATCCAAATCCAACATTTAACAACAACATTCAACACCATTCAATAATAACAATGTTCAATCATCACAGCATCACATTCCACAGCCATTCAATGGCATTTACCATCACAAGCCAAGTCTAATTTATCACAGTCACACAAAATACAGTAAGAGCACAAACTCAACACACATATTTATGAAAGGAAGTCAAATTCATCATCATTAATTGCAAACAAAGTCGATAAAAGTACTGAAGCGCAGATTCCCAAAGGGAATTACAAAAGACTGAAACAAAGCAGTAAAATAGTTTGATACACTTCCAACATTAGCATAAGGGAACAAAAAGAAACTTTAGCATTCTAATGTGAAGTGTAGATGCATCTTAGAGTGCCTAAAGTGTAAATGTGGATCTTGTTCCATGTTGTCTTCTGATAGGCTGGTAGGCTGAATCATCCTCTTCTTCAGTCTCTTCACCATCTTCCTCTTCCTCTTCCCCTTCCACACCAACTGGTTCTTTTCCTTTCTCAGATGATGAGGGATCACGCTGTGGGGTTGGTGATTCAGTCACCTCTTGGGCCTCCAATGTAGGATCAGTTCATGGCTCTTTGACTTGAGAAGGATTTTCATCCAAGGGAGAAGGAAATAACAGATTTCTTTTGTCAAGAAAATCAGATTTTTGGTCGGATGTCATGGTTAACATAAGACCATGTTCGAGGAGAAGAACATGAATCTTGAGCTCACTTAGCAGTTCCATGACTTTAGATTGAGGAGAAATTCTAGATACAGACTTCCTAGGATAAATAGATGGACCTGGAGTGAACCTAAGAGTTCTGGTGATACTAGGAGACACAGGAGTATCATGTGTTTTTTTAGAACGTGACTCAGATACAGCATCCTTGGTGCACCAAGCACCGTCAAAGAATTTCAAATTCTTTCTTTCAAAATATGATTTTGAAAAAACAAAAGTGATTGAGTCGTTAGGACAAACACCACTTATAGGAACTTTAAAGTGTTCGAAAATGGGGGTTAAAAACTTGCCATAGGATAGTTTCCTTCTTGTATCAGTGCATAGTTTCATCAGAAATTTGCACATGACAAAGCCGAAATCAGTCCATATTTTTTCAACAAAACAATAAAATAGATACAACTCCATTTTATTTGCATCCGTACGGTGACCGTCAGTTGGAACAAGCAGATTCGAAATAATTGTAAAAGTGATCAGATTTTTTGGACTCAAATCTTCCAACTTGGCATCCATAGGGGTTTGAAAAGGGGATTGAAACTAAGTCATTAATTTTTCAGCATTGAAATGGTTTAAGCTAGTCGGATTTTCCTCATAAGAAAAGAAATTTGCAATCTTGTTTTTGCAACCAAACTCAATGGTAGTTTTCAAGATTTTATTAACCACATCAGAGTCAAATACTAAACCAACACCATTGACACGAGACTTCAGTTCATCACGAGAATCACCCTTCCTAAGGTTAGCAAAGAACTGATACATCATATCAGGATAATAGATGTTAGGCATAACAATGATGTGAGACCATTTTTGGAATTCAAACAGCCTAAGAACTGACTCTAAATCGATTTTCATAAATTCAGAAGGGGTCAATAGACCTCTAAATGATGAAACCTTTTTGAGAAAATAGAGCAAACCTAGACTCAGCATCACTATCAATGAACTTAGGCAATGAAGTGGGTTCTGTGATAACCTGAGGATTGGTTTGAGTAGACTGGGTTGTTTGAGCAGAACTAGAGCCACGTCTGGTCCTTGATGAAGTCCGTTTGGCTTTAGGAGAAGGAGTATCCTTATCTCTTGGCATCCTCTTGCGTCCAGTAGATGATAGAGCTCCACGAGTGCGCACCATCTTGCTTGAATGTGTGATTTAAGTGATGAAAGACTGTTTATGTGATATGTAGAGTGATGAACTAACAAATTGGGTGATAATGTATCGGTTTTTCAGATCAGAAATAGGTGAAAAGAAGGTTTAGGGTTTCGGATGAAATTTGGGGATGAAAAGAGGAGTGTTTTATAGGGAATAAGATTGATGAAAGTTTGACTGCAATAGGTAAGTGAAGAAGTCTGAACCTTCAATTTTGAGAAATGGTGAAAATTTGGCTTGGAATTTGGAGTTTTGAAATGAGGTGGTTGGGGAAGGTGCGTCTGAATTAAATGTGTTTGACTGATGGAAATGAAATGAAGTGACCTAATGCAGTGTGACTGTTCGTGTGTCGGATGTCCGAACGTCGTGAAGCGTCCGATATATCCGTCCGATAGCATTTTCTGGAAAAAGACCAAGAACACTGTCGGACGTCTGTTCATCAGGGTCGGACGTCCGATAAGTTTCGACCAGAAAAACTTAAGGTTCCTTTTCTAAGATGCCCAATTTCGAACGAAGATATACAAAGTGTTCTAAGGGCAGTGCTTTTGTGAAAATGTCAGCAATTTGGTCATTTGAACAAACATAATTTACACAGATTTCACCTTTTTGAACAAGATCACGAATGAAATGATACTTAATGTCTATGTGTTTTGTTCTAGAATGTTGAATGGGATTTTTTGTCAGATTTATTGCACTAGTATTATCACAAAATATAGGCATATTATCATATGTCAAACCATAATCATTCAAGGTATGTTTCATCCATAGTAATTGAGCACAACATGCATTAGCGGCAACATATTCCGCTTCGGTTGTTGACAAGGAAATGGCATTTTGTTTCTTACTAAACCAAGAGACTAAGCAATTTCCAAGAAAATGACAAGAACCACTAGTACTTTTTCTATCAATCCTACAACCACCAAAATCAGCATCTGTAAAACCACACAAGGCAAATTCATGACATTTAGAATACTAAAGACCAAAATTCATAGTTCCTTTTAAATAACAAAAAATTTTTTTAACGGCATTCAAATGAGATTCTTTTGGACAAGATTGAAAACGAGCACATAAACATATAGCAAACATAATATCCAGTCTACTTGCGGTTAAATAAAGAAAGTTTCCTATCATACCTCTATACTTTTTCTCATCTACATTAGTACCTTCTTCATCCTTCTCAAGCTTGGTGGACGTACACATCGGTGTTCCCACTTGCTTTGAATCTTCCATGCCGAACCTTTTGAGAAGTTCTTTGGTGTATTTAATTTGGTTGATGAAGGTTCCTTCACTTGTTTGAAGGACTTGGAGTCCGAGGAAGAAGTTCAATTCTCCCATTAAGCTCATCTCAAACTCATTTTGCATAATAATGGAAAAATCCTTGCACAAATGCTCATTAGTAGCACCAAATATAATATCATCAATATAAATTTGCACAATAAGAAGATCATTTGATTTTTGTTTTGTAAAAAGAGTAGTGTCTACAATGCCTCTTTTAAAACCATTTTCAATTAAGAAACCACTTAAACGTTCATACCAAGCCCTAGGGGCTTGTTTTAGACTATATAATGCTTTTGAAAGCTTAAATACATGGTTAGGAAATTTTTCATTTTCAAAGACGGGTGGTTGATCCACATAGACTTCTTGATCAATGAAACCATTTAGAAAAGCACTTTTAACATCCATTTGATACAATTTAAAACCTTTGAAATAAGCAAATGCAAGAAACATTCTTATAGATTCTAATCTAGCAACGGGAGCAAACGTTTCATCATAATCAATACCTTCTTCTTGAGCATATCCTTTAGCTACTAATCTATCCTTATTTCTTACAATTTCACTTTTGTCATTTAATTTATTTCTAAACACCCATTTAGTGCCAATAATAGGATTGTTTTGAGGTCTTTCAACTAAAGTCCAAACATTATTTCTTTCAAATTGATTTAATTCCTCTTGCATGGCTACTATCCAATAATCATCTTTCAAGGCATCATTAATGTTTTTAGGCTCAATATGAGAAACAAATGCAATATTATCAAATAATGGTTTTGATGAAGAGCGAGTTCTTACCCTTTCGGATGGATCACCAATGATCAAATCCATAGGATGATTTTGAATGAACTTCCAAGCTTTGAGAAGATTCTTTGGTGCATCGTCATTTTTGTTTTCTTCATCTAGCATTCAGTTTTCTTGAGAATCACCTTCCTTTGAATTTTTTTCTATTTCACCATTGTTTCCTTCTTGAAGTGTCAGCTTTTCAAGATTTTTTTGAATACCTACATCCTCATCTACACAAGTACTATTTGAAGAATTACCGATAGATTCATCAAATGTAATGTGAATTGCTTCCTCAATTACAAGAGTTCTTCTATTGTAAACTCTATATCCTCTTTTATTTTCACAATATCCCAAGAAAATTCCTTCATCGGTTTTCTTATCAAATTTTTCAAGATGTTCCTTAACATTTAAAATAAAA